>OY283141.1:59574747-59947571 GCA_958299785.1 Medicago lupulina | reverse complement strand
CCCGCCAGAGTTCGCCCACGACCCGGATAACGGTCACCCACGACGCGTAAACGTGTGGAACGTGGGGATAAACATGGGCAGACGCGCGAGCAAGGAAAACGTGGAACACGTGGGAAAGACTTGGTCTTGCGGAAATTTCGGAGCAAAAAAAAATCTGAAAGTCTTTTTTTTTATTTTCTGAGCCCAAAAAAAATATTCCTTTTTCGACCCAGACCCAAGCCCGTCCGGTCGGACGGCGGCGTCGTCGCGCGCGTGTTATATAATTTTTGGCATGGCTCACTCCGTTCACAAAAGTGGGTACCCCAAGGGCACACCCTTGGGATTGAAATCCCACATATATAAACACTACTAGAGTGTGTGATTTACCCAATGTGGGACATAGTAAATTTTCAATTCACACTAACACTAGTTTCTTCTTCCTTGTGTTTATATTCCAATGGCTCCCCATTCCTCACTAGCATACTCCAAGTTTCTCCCCAATATATACTAGTGTTCCAACAATATAAGTAATTGAATTTCTCCTTCTTTTTCAATGATGCTAGAGTTTCTATTTTTTTTCTTGTTGTTCAATGTTGATATGTTATGCGCTTTACAACACAATTCATTAACATTGTTGAGATTAACTTAAATGATCAGTTGAAGTAGATATATGTAGACTTAGTTTACATAACCTACTTAAAATGGGTTTACATGTACATATTTAAAATAAGATTACGTAGAATCATTAAACAAGGCTGAAGATGTTAAAGCAAAATTTAACTTTTAATATGTACACATAAACTCAGTTTGCATGACCTATTTAAACTAAGTTTACATGACTTACTTAAACCGGGTTTAAGTATGTACACTTAAACTCAGTTTAAATTACCTACTTAAATTAAGTTTACATGACGTACTTAAATTAAATTTAAATATGTACAGTTAAACTAAGTTTACATGACCTACTAAAACTGAATTTACATTACTTACTTAAATTGAGTTTAAGTATGTACACTTAAACTCAATTTGCATTACCTACGTAACCTAAGTTTACATGACCTACTTAAACCGAGTTTAAGCATGTACACTTAAACTCAGTTTACACGACCTTCTTAAACTGATTTTAAACCTACTTAAACTGAGTTTAAGATTAAATTAAATTTTAAGTAAGGGTAATTTTATCATTTTAGGGTGTAACAAAGAATGCATGAGATTTAGTTAGAAAAATTCTTACTTTTATTCCACATGGATTTATTAATTAATTAAAACTTTAAAAAACATAAAATACCAATTTAAACCGGTACAAAACCAAATAACAAAGTAAAATGTTTGCCACAGTCTTGGCAAATGGAAATTTTGAACTCCTAACAACCAACCAATTTATTTTAACAAAGTCGATGTAAAGTGAATATGAATTTATCTTCATCCATGTCTTAACGACCCAACCAACAACTTCATACCCTAACTCGAATCTTCATAACCCCAAATATTGATATAAAAAAAAGGTGATGTTAAATTTCACTTTTAGGGTACAAGTTAATTAGCGTAAAATGAAAAAAAAAAAATGTTGAATTTAAAATATTCAATGTACAAATAAAAAAAATGATTACATTTAGATTTTTAACTTATACTTCAAGAATACAAGTTAACATTTTCCATTTAACAAATACAAAAAACCATAAATCATTTGGAAAAAGAAAACATATATCATCCGCCATTTAAAAATATTACAAAAAGGTAAAATGAGAGAGAATCTTATTGAGAAAGGATGAAATTCGATGGAGTGGAAAATCTTAATAAACAACTTAACAAGCAACTTCAACCAAACCTGAAATTAAAATCCAATAAGAAACCAAAAAATATTAACACCCTAAAACTTGAAACAAACTTGAAACAAAAATATTTAAATTAAAAATAATATTTTGAATAAACTCATTCAGAGACATTTTGCAGCGAAGTAACAAAAAAAAAAAAGACATTTTGCAGCGGAGAGAACAATTATAAAATATTGAATAAGTAATATAATTAATCATTATCACAATCGGGTTCAAGGCACAACATTTTCACTAACAAATCATAATTAAATACCTCTACATTAAAATAGAACAACTTACTAAAAAATGTGAATTTCTACTTTGTAGATGCAGCTTTTCTACTTAAAATAGAACAAGGCAACTTAAAATAGTTTTTCTACTTACTTTGTAGATGCATCTACTTGTTTTTATGTAGATATAAATGCATATTAAAAAGCTTACTCTGTAGATGCATCTACATAAAAACTACTTTGTAGACTTAAAATAGAACAACTTACTAAAAAATGTGACTTTCTACTTTTGTATTGACTAAAAAATAAAATAAAATATGGGCATTGATTAAAAATGTAACGTAAAAACAATTGCATTGAAAGGATGAGCTTCAATTGAGAGATGAAAGCTGATAAGGTGTTTGGTTTGTGAATAGAAGGAGGGGCGAATTTAGAGGGTGACAAATCATTTTTTTTATGATGTGGAACAAAAGTAGTTAGGTATCAAGAAGATAATTTAAGGGTCTAATTTAATAAATATAATAGATTGATAATACTTATCTATCAAAAGAAACAATTTTTTATTAGTAAGCAAAAATAATTTTTTATTAAAAAAGCACACCACAAAGCACATGAAATTATTTTGAGATGATAAAAGAGGCTAAATTACATTTTTGGTCCCTTAACTATTTAAGTAGTATCGCTTTGCTTCCATAATTAAAATACGATTTATCTTGGTCCTTTAATTTCTCTCTGTTATACATTTTGATCCTTTCCGTTAGCTTTAATTCAAAAACGTTAGATTTTCTTCATCTTTTTCTCCTTTTTCATTTTCATATCATCTCCATCAACATTCAACAACAAGAATCCTAGAAAAATTCCAGAAGAAAACGAAAAAAACCTAACGTTTTTGAATTAAAACTAATAAAAAAGATCAAAATATGTAACATAGAGAAGTTAAGGAACCAAAATAAATCGAATTTTAATTTAGGGACCAAAGCGATACTACCTAAATAGTTAAGAGATCAAAAATGCAATTTACCCGATAAAAAATAAAAGCAATATGAAAAGTTCTTATACAAAACACAGCTGAAACCAAAAAAGAACCCCCCAGAAACACAAAAATTCTAATTTTCACCACCACTGTGATCACCATGCTGTTCCACCATAATATAAATAACAATACTCTAATTGTAGCAATACAAGTCCACTGCATCAGTCTTCCATCATTTTGTAGGAATTTACAATGAACACCAATTTATAAAATGAAAAGTAATTAATTATAAAGTAAACCAAAATGGCCATATTTTCTCTGCACAAAACCAAAATAAACTCTACCGTGACAAAGCTTTTGAGCTCCTGGTTATTTCTTAATTGGTTTATTCCCCGTTTTCTCTTACCCTATTCCATACAAATTTTCACAATGGATATTCCTCGTTACTGTAAAATGAAAACAAAATGATAGACATATATTGGATATTACTATTGAAAATAGAAGTCTCATACAGGATAACAAATTCTCAAGCTTAGATCATTGAAGTTCAATTTGTGAAACACTCCTCCAATCGAATCTGCGATTAATATTCGAACATATGGTATCACAGCCAAACATGGTATCCTAGCCTTACCTTATTATATTTAATGTATGCTTGCTATTGGAACTGGATTAGTACTTCATAGTTCATCTTCCTCGATACTAAATGAACCAGTAACAGATTCTGATTCATTTGCATTAGAGTTGACTTCGAGATCTTCCTGTTGAATCACTTCATTTGGACAAAAAGAAGGCTTTGGAGGCATTTTAATATTTTCAATATTTCCTTCGAGCATCTCTATTACTTTGTTCATTGCAGGCCGATCACTTGGTTTTAACTGTATACACCATAACGCAATTATGAACATTTTCTTCACATTAATTTTTTCTTCATCACTAATATCATCCATTTCTATCTCCCTTTCTTCAGTCAATTGATTATAAATCCAATAGGGAAAGAAAAGTTGGCTTGAACGATTTGCATTTGGATTTAGATTTCTTCGCTTACTTGCCATTTCCATCAAAAGCATTCCAAAGCTATACACATCAGCCTTGTAGGATACTCCTCCAATATTTTTGTAGAACAATTCAGGAGCCATGTAACCGATTGTTCCTCTTGCTGCAGTTAAATTGACAATACTATTGTCATTAGGATAAAGCTTTGCAAGACCAAAGTCAGAAACCTTGGGGATAAAGTTCTCATCAAGAAGGATGTTATGGGGTTTGATGTCAAAATGCAAGATTTGCATGTCACAACCTTGGTGCAAATAATCGATTCCACGAGCCACTCCAAGAGATATCTCATACATTTTCTTTGAGGTTAGAGAGTTGGCATCCTCTTTGGTAGAAATATATTTATCAAGAGAGCCGTTGCACATGAATTCATAAACAAGAGCATGTTTCGATCTCTCAAAACAAAAACCAATTAGTCTAACCACGTTTGCATGGTGTATTCTTCCTATGGTTGCGACTTCATTAATGAAATCTTGTCCATTACCCTTAGAATTACCCAACATCTTTATGGCCACAAATGGTCCACTGCTTATCTTTCCTTTATAAACAGAACCAAAACCTCCTTCACCTAGTTTGTCCTTGAAACTTCGAGTCATCTTTTTCATATCTTTGTACGAATATCTTCTTGGCATCAAGGTATTCCCTCTAAGAAAAACTTCAATATTTTCGTATATTGATATATGTCTTCTTCGACATGTATATATCAATAGCACAACGAAAACCATGAGCCCCAATGTAAATCTCACTATAAATGATGGCAAGAGATATCTGCCACTGATTTTTCCTATTTGAATGGAAGTTTTAGAATCAGCAACTTTGACAGATAATTCAAAGTTTCCGCCAGATAATTGTGAACTTTTTGTCTTCCCAACTATTTGTAGTATTCCTGTTTAAGTTACATCATGATAAAATAATTAGTACATCAAATACTGTTGTTGTTGTGTTGCTTTCAAAATTAAGCAAGTCAAAGGACAATGAGCATGAAACATAATGAACAATAGATTTTGTGATAGACTCTGTCCCATCTCAATACCCCCTTATTAGACATTGAATAGAATTATCTAAATTGAAGAAGTTTGTGGCGAAGCTCAAAATGAAGCTCGTTAGACCTAGTTTTTCTCTACCGAAAGTTCCTTTAAAAATAATTCTTTGGTTGGGTAAAAGTTCAGATGAGTTGGCCTTTAGCAGTTCACCATGGTTAGGATAGACTTCAAGACTCAAAGAGAACTTAAAATGTACTTACAAATTACTCACAATAAAGGTCATCCGATCAACAACGGAAATTGAACTTAAGATTTTACATATGAGTCCACTCCTTACAAATTAAAAAAAAATATTGTAAAAAAAAAAGAGAAAATATATCAATTTCTACTACTCCGCGGCGCCTTTGAAGAGTATTTTTTTTTTCTTGAAGGGGTATTAATTTGTTGGTATTTTCACTAATCTATTTATTTGTTTAGGTTTTCAATATTTTAGATGGACACTCTCTTTATAACACTCTCTTTAATACACTCTTCTATTGAGTGAAACTGAGATTTTATCTCTCATTTTAAGAATGGGTCATACATAAAATTGAAGGACACATGAATTTCATCAATAACAAAGTAAAAGTTAGAAAAAGTGTTAAACCGAGAATGTTAATATATTTTCTGATAAACAAATCATTAGCATAACTACACAAATAATGTGTACCGCCTCCTATTCTTACTATATGACTTTTTTGAGAATTTTTTCTCTCTTGCTATAAGGTCTATTTTTATTTCCAACTGCAATAAATAAATTTTTACCGACATATCTCTATTTATTGACATCTTTTTCCTTAACCAACAATAAACACTATCTTAAATAACTTTTACAAGTTTAGCCAACCCTAGTGTTTTAGTAAGAGAAACTCCACCTTCTCTTTAAGTTTTCTTTCTCTTTTACTCATTGAAGAAGGGTGGGTTTAGGTCATTTTTTGGCTTAAAATCACCCATATGCATTTTTCCCATTTCTTTCAATCTAAATAAGTGATTTTCACATATATAACTTTTTTCTTTTGTGTTTTTTACGTGATTTCGTCTTCTGAGTGCGGTGTTGTGTTGCTCGTCGTCTTGTGCGGCGCTGTTTGATTTCGCGTCATAGTGCGGTGTTCTTTTCGTTAATATTGAAAAACCAGATTAAGTCAATCACATATTCAATTAATGATTTGGGCGTCAACGTTGAAAATCCAGAAGCATTTGTATTTTGGTGATTTAAATTTTATCATATTATTTGTAGGCATTTTGCCATTGTACGCTATTAACTTGAATGTTGTCATGTTGATCATTTTATTGTATCTGATGTATTCTATCACTATATTGTAACTAGAATATATTGTAAGCTATAGTAGATAGCAAACACTATATTGTAGCTAATCACTCTAAACATAGTTGTTGGCGATGCAAGTAATGTCCTCTATATGTTTATTATCAAATAACCCCCCACAAGACGGAGGTTGATAGATGTTAATCAAGCCTAACTTGAATAATAGTATATTGAAAGTTTGAGGATGAAGAGCTTTGGTGAAGAAATATACCAGCTGATCTTGAGAAGTAACAAGAAGGAGTTTGAGAATGCCTGATTGAAGCTTTTCTCTGACTATATGACATTCAAACTCTAAGTGTTTGGTACGTTCATGAAACACTAGATTAGCTTCTATATGTGTAAAGCACTTTTGCTATCACAGAAGAGAACATGAAGTTTGGCACACGAGATATGTAAATCCTGAAGCAAGTAGAGTAACCATTACATTTCACATGTAGCTGAAGCTAGGGAACAATATTCAACTTTAAATCAAGATCTGGATACAATTATCTTATTCTTTGTCCTCCATGAAATAAGAGAATGACCTAGAAAGAAACATTGATCACTAATAGATCTTCTGGCGTCGACACAACCATCCCAATCTGCATCTGAAAAGCCTTGTAAGTGAAGATGAGAGTTTCTAGGGGGAAAAACCTCTACATGGACAACCCATCAAGTACCTAAGAACTCTAAGTGCTGCATTATGATGAGTTTATGTAGGAGCATATTGGAACTGGCTAAGTTGTTGTGTGATGAAAGTGATATCAAGTCTTGAGGTATTGAGGTAGAGCAATATACCAACCAGTTTTCTATATGAAGATATAGCTTCATATATAAGGTAATGCATTATCATTGTGTAACTTGAGAGAAGTGTCGGATGAAGTAGAAATAGGCTTAGATCCAATAGCTCTAAAATCATAAAGGAGATCTAAGCCTCAAGACCAAGGAAAAATATCTTGAAATTCTAAACTTGGTATTTCCTTATGTCAGAAGAAGCATGTAAACATCTTCTTGAAATTCTCCATGAAGAAAAGCATTATTTAAATCAAGTTGATGTAAATTCTAATGGTTAATTGAAAATGCAGTGGTTAATCTGACTGTAGTTAATTTGGGTAACATGAGAGTATGTATCAAAGTAATCAAGACCCTAAATTTTTTCTTAAACTTTGGCCACTAATCTTGCTTTATATCTCTCAACATTACCATCTGCATTACGTTTGATTTTGTACACCCATCTGCATCCTATGGGTTTCACATCTGGTGGTAAATCTACAAGTTTCCAAGTCCCAATCTTCTCAAGAGCTAAAGTTCAACTTGCATCGCTTGCTTCCAACAATCTAACTTTCTAGGCTCAACATAGGTTTTATGCTTAGTATGAGCATGCAGAGACATAACAAAAAAAGAATGATTAACAGACAAATTATTATGATCAAGATAACGTGAAATGAGATAAGTGGAAGAATGAATATTTGTTGCAGACATAGTCTTGTAAATATTAAGGGGAAACTTTATGTCTAGTAGATTATCTAGGTAAAATAGGTGAATTTGGTGGAGGTAAAATAGGTGAATTTGGTAGAGGAAACAGGGAGGGAGTAATCTATAATGAAAAAATTGGACGGAGAGGTAGATGGTAAAGGAAAACTGACATTATAAAAAGAGGGATATTGTGAAAAATACTCCCAATCAGGAGTGGTGGATGAAGAAGTAAACTTACAGGGAAGGAAAGTTTCATGAAAAGTGGCATGTCTTGAAAAAAATGTTTCCTTGCAATTTAAATCAAAAAGGTGAAAGGCTTTGTAACTTGACTTGTAACCCAAGAAAAGAGACTTCCTGGCTCGAGGTTGATGTTTGGATCTATGAGAATGTAAGGTGGATGCATAGCACAAACTGTAACGCCCATTTTTGATTATTTAATTATTTGATTTATTTGAGAATTGCTATATATTTTTATATATATCATGTGATGTTAAGTGAAGATTTAATATGATTTTATGCGACGTGGTGACTTATTTTATTGTTTAATAAAATAAGATTTGAAAATAAAATAAAATATTTAGTTGTGGATTAGTTTTGGATTTTAGAGAGTTATGTGGGAGAAAGAGTAAATAAGATAAGATTTGCTGGGAGTATATAAAGGGAAACCTAGGTTAGGAAACACGTACGCGTATCAGAATTTGGAAAAGAGAGGAAACGGCTGTGTGAAGGGAGAAGAGCTTAGAAGCTGCGATTTTCTGCTTATAACCAGGTAAGGGTGAGCCTAGCATTCGATTATATTATTCTGTAATTCATCTAATCAAGATTAACAATCATAGGGCTGTTTTGAGAGAATTGAAAATTAGGTTAAAAAGTGAGAATAATCATGAAGTAGGCCATAAAGCTGTAGAATTGATGTTTAGATTGAGTACAGAACGTAGATTAACCTTAATGATGATGATTCTGAGAGTTTAGACGTTTAAGATGATGAATTTGGGACTTTTTGGGTGAATTTTCGTGGAAGCCGTAGCAGACTGTTCGTCGCTCGCCTGAGGCGAGCTATGCAACTCGCCGTGGCGAGTAGACCTAGTTTACTCGCGAGGCGAGCATCCCAGCTCGCCATAGCGAGCATTACCCTAGAGCTCGCGAGGCGAGCACTCCAACTCGCCATAGCGAGCAAGGCCTAAGTTACTCGCGAAGCGAGCTATTCCACTCGCCATAGCGAGTTAAGTCAGAACCCAAACCGTGTACTGTTTGCGAACTGTTTCGCATAGAACCTCGAGAGATGACCTTTGGGTAGTTGCTGGGACTTTCAATAATGTTTATTATAAACTGTAACGATGAATACATGATGACTGAGATGATTTTGATGGTTTTCATGCCGCTTATGTGTGTTATATGAACTATTTAAGTTGTAAAGGTTTGACTTACTTAAGATGCTTGCTTTGTGGATATTATTTGAATGATGTGATTACTGCCATGTTGCTGTCTACTTTTGTATCGTTGCTGCATGTGTCAGTCCTTGTTGTTTAAGATGTTTTGCGACGTTAAGATGTTAACTTGTTTAAGTTAAAAAGTGTTGAGTCTCATGCATACTCATTCTATGATGGGGGCTTATGCCCTGGAGTTTTTACTCACCAGCGACGAGGGCTTATGCCCTGGAGCTTTGCTCACCAGCGACGAAGGCTTATGCCTTGGAGTATATTTATGCTCAATAGCGACGAGGGCTCATGCCCTGGATTGGTACCACATGCATATAAGACGTAGGGTTGCATAGTCAAGTGATGATGTCGAGTCGAGTCGTCTAAGATGTTTACTAAGATGTTTATGATGTTGACTATGATGATGCTAAATGATGTGTTGCTTATGTTGATGCTTTAAATGCTAGATGTTTATCTTTGATATGTTGAATTGAGTTGACTGTTAATTGTGATTATTTAATTACATGTCTAATATAATTATTTGTGAATCTCACCCCTTCTGCTGGAATTGCCGCCTTGTGGGCAAGTGCAGGTAACCAAGATTAGGTGCAGACGTGTGAGGATTTCTGCAGTCGAGTCTAGGTGCTCTGATACGTAACGGGATAGGGGATCTCTTTTACTTCTCTGTTCCTTGCGTATTATGTTATGATATGATTATGTCCTTTTCGAAGATTTTATTTAGACGTTGTTGAGGCCTGTGTGCCAAAGATTTTGAGATGCTTTCATTATGATATTTCCGCTGCAATATTGAGTAATGTTTTATGAATATTTTATGAAGGGTTAATGTTTATTTATTCATTAACATGAGATGTTTTAAGATATGTGATGCCCTGTTTACGTGTTTACTCTGATGCATGCTATTCTTTTTAAAGAAATTTTTATGTTGGGAAAACGGGGTGTTACACAAACACCCAAACACCTTATAAAGAGTAAGAGCAGGTGCTTTATTATGTAAAATATGGTAAGGAGACTTATGGTAAACAATAGGTGTAAGGACACGGTTGATAAGAAAAACAACATGAAGAATAAAATATGACCAAATAGAAGGAGGTAATTTTGACTGAAAAAACAAAGCCCTACTAACATTTAAAATATGTTGATGTTTTCTTTCAACCCTACCAATTTTTTGAGGTGTCTCAACACAACAGCTGATGAATAATACCATGAAGAGAATAGAAATATTTTAGAAAAAATTCAGGGCCATTATCAGTTCTAACAAACTTAGGAGTTCTAATAAACTTGGGAGTGGTGTGAAATTGAGTTTTAATCATAGTAATGAAATTTTTGACATGAGTGGAAACCTCAACTTTGGTTTTTAGCAAGATGATCTAGAGAAATCTACTATTATCATCTAATATAGTAAGAAAATATCTATGGTCATGGACATAAGAAGTAGAAAAGGACCCCAAATAACAAAGTGGATCAACTCAAAATTAGAATTTGCGTGAGATAAACTAGAAGGAAAAAGTAAATGCTTATGTTTAGCAAAGTGGTAGATATCACAAACATATTTATTATTAGAAACAATAGACGGATACAATTGATACATCTTAGTCATTCACTGATGAGAGAGATGGCCAAGTCTGAAATGCCATAAAGTAGTGACAAGAATAGAAGTACGAATTACAAGAAGACTGAAAAGAAAGATTACAAGCTTTATTTATTCAACTTGTAGAAGTTATATGGAAAACACTAGAAGGTGGAATATATTTGTAAAGACCATCCACTTGATTAGCTAAACTAATCAGCTTCATTCAAGTCATGTCATGTATGAGGCATTTATCAAGAGAACATTGGTGAGATAAAATTGTAATGTAAATGTGACATTGCCAGCATATTGAACAAGAATAGGTGTACCATTGGGTAAATTGACACAAGAAAGAGGTAAAATAAGAGATGTTGAAGCAAATATTATAATTTACTCTTTCTTTAATGAGCCAATAACTAGTCTGTTTTGGTAAAATAAGGGGAAACGATATACCTGCATTATGAGATGCATTAGCAGAAATGCTGGTAGAAATCAAAGGAGTATCTTGGATATGGTTGGTGGTAGGATTGGAAGAGTAAAATGCCGAGGGAACCAAATTAGCTTGTTACAGCAAGGATACAAGGTAAGCATATTGTTCTTGAGATAAACCAGTAGGAGAACTTGTAGAAGTATCCAAGCCATGATTAGAAGAAGAATTGACATCAGAAGTGTCATGAGAAGCAGCAATTACACGTGACTGCTGCTTGGGAAAGCTAGGATGACCATGCTTTTGGTAACAAAAGTCAATGGTATGAATATTGCGATGGCAAAAAGGGAAATATCAAATAGGTTTCTGAGATGAAATATAATAGGAACCATTACCACGACCTTGAGGTTTCCTAGCTTCAGAAGCATTCAATTGAATGTTACTATCTTCAGAAATGGATCTGGAATAAGCAGAAGAATTGTTGCTTTCTTCTTGAATAACATGAGAGTAAACCTTATTTAGAAAAGGAAGAGGATCAAGAAGAAAGGCTTGAGTTTTAACAACGGAAATTGATCATTTAATCCAGTCAAGAACTGCATAATCTGATCCTCAGTTATATAGACCTTAGCAACTATAGCAGCTTCACAACCACAAGGATGAACGCACACACAATTAGGTATAGGTCTGTGTGAAGAAAGTTCTTTCCATAATACCTTCATTTCAGTGAAAGACTCAAGAGATTTGGTACCTTATTTCAAATTGTTGATAGAGGAGTGTAAAGTAGCAATGTGAATCCTATCAACCTTAGAAAAATGTTCATGAAGATTGTGCCAAACATCAAAAGTTGTATCATATAATACAATAGTCTGAGCAATAGAATCCGAAACAGAATTAATAAGTCATGATTGAACCAAGTGATTATAGCTTTCCCAAGCATTGCAATTGAGATCTTGAATATTAGGTGTAGTAATGGAACCATAGATAAATCTAAGCTTGTTCTTCATGCCTAAAGCGCATTTCATAGAATGATTCCACGCAACAGAACTGGATCCATCAAGCTTGGGAAAAACAGTGAGAGAAGTTGGACCTTCGCTAGGATGAACAAAAAATGCAAAATCATGATCAGGATTTTGCTGTGGAGCAGCACGAGGATGCATGTTGATGACGAAGCAGGAAAAAGCGAAGCAAGATAGAGTGAAAAAACTTCAACAAAATCAAGAAGAAGACAAGTAATGATCGTAATTCAAGAAATGTAACTGAAAATGATCAACATACAAGAAAAGACAAAGATTGAAGATGAATTCAATCAAGCTCAAGTGCAGAAAATATGAAGATTCAAACACATAATCATGAAGACGATGAATGATATGCGATGAAGATAAATAAATAGAGAGAAACACAACGAAATCAGTTAAAATAAACGGTTATGGATCGTAACAACCTTCTCTTTTAAGGAGAAGGAATCTGATACATATTGAGAGTGAAAAATGGATGAAGATGATTGTTTTCATAATAATGAATGTGAATGTGCAATGAGTATTTATACAAGAAAGCTAGAATATTGTATATGAATCATTGTTTATTTGGTAAAATGTAGATAGGTAGAAGAGTTTATTAATTAGTAATATTGATGAGAGATTTTTTCATGTCTAGTAGACCAGACATGGTTGAGAACATCAAAATGCATTTTATTTTATATTCTATGTTAGTGAGTCTTTTGTACTCACTATGTTTGGATGATATACTATTTTCAGGTTAAGCTTGACATTGGAAAGTTGAAGAGTATGTCCGGACTACTTTTCAACAATTCAATGTAGAGTTCTTCGTTACCGGATCACAGTCAGAGTCGTTTACAAGAATGTGAATTCTTGTTGTACATTTTGAAATATGTGTAATTTTAGTATTAAAGGTCCCAAAAGTATTCAAGCTTTTTCAGTTCGGATAATTGTGAAAATTTATCTCGATCTCTAGTACTAGACATCTTCCTAGATGTTAAGATTGATACTAGAGCAAACATTATATTGTTGATAATCACTCAAAACCTAGTTGCTTGGTAGGCAAGTAACGTCCTCTATATGTTTATTATCCAATAATAATTACAATCAAATGTATTCTTACTGCTAACTTTCTTAATTCTTGTGATTTGTCTAAAATTGTCTTATACTAAATGACGAAGATAGTATGATATTGAAAACTTTTTTATGGACGATATTTTAGGTTAGAGGATGGCACCTAATACAGTGAAGGAAAACTTGTAAGCTCAATGAGTAGTTACAAAGAGTATTTTTTTTTTCAGAGACGCCTAAAAGAGGATTAGGGATCAAAGACATTATTTACACAAAAACAATTCTAATATACTTGTTGAAAAAAATACAATATCGTAGAAATGAATGTAAAAAGAAAAGATAAATATTACCTTTCACAATTCCGAGCATAATATCTGCAATAAATTGTAGCAACATCAACGGTAGAAAAGATAACAAGCAAGACTATAATTTCATACGAAAAAGGAAAAATATGTTAAGCACAATATATTAACTTCTATTTATATGTTAGTAAAACACAAAATTTCCATTTATACATTGATAAATTTATGTCAACTTCCATTTAAATTATGAAGAATGCTAGCAACACAACTTCTAACACACATTTTTCAACACATTCTCTTTGATTGGTTAAAATTCACATGAGACCCACCAAATTCATATGGGACCCACATGATTTTGTGGGACCCGCGTAAATTTTAACCAATCAAAGAGAGTGTGTTGAAAAATGTGTGTTAGAAGGTGTGTTGCTAACATTTCTCTTTAGATTATAAATCCACATAAATGAAACATAAAACCCCCCAAAAAGCCACTATCCCCAAAAAAAAATTAACACCAAAAAATAAACAAGAATAGGGCAGACAACACAAAGCTGCCGACATCAGCTGGGAAAAAACAACAATACACAAACGAAAAGAAGAAAATAAATCACCCGAAAATCCCTCTACCAGCAAGCCTACCTTTACAAACAGTCCAAGGGATTCCAACAACATTCATAATACAAGCATGAAGCAATCCTCAACCTACTTAACTTCAATACCAAGAAAAGATCTTGATATTCTCCATTATATCCTCAATCTTCTTTACACATTTGTTGAAAATCCTTTCCTTTCTCTCCGTCTAAATCATTAAAATGGCGGCATAACAAATCAACCAATAACCCTTTCTCAACTGATTCGACCTTGCCTCATTTGTACAACAAGCAAGATGCACAAACAAATTTGATGGCAAAATAAAATGAAATTGCACGCAATCAAACACCTTTAACCACACTTTTGGACATTTCAACATCCAATCAGGACATGTCTCTGCCAAATTCAACCACATTGGAATACGATCAAGAAGAAACGTTCAAGAGAAAGCAACCTTTGACGGGGCCGAACTCTTTCAAAGGTAACAAAACACCTTTTCTTCCTCCCTACTAACAACCATTTCTAGAAGCCCCAAATTCACAAGCACATTGTAACTAAACTATACCATGAACATCCCTTCCTCCTTCGGTCTTCAACTCCAAAAATCACATTCCTCAGATCCATAAAAAAAAAAAACCAATAGTCTTATTGAGTTGTAACACAAGTTCCGTCTCCCACATACACACTACAACATTTTTGACTTTAGGTCACATTTAATTTGACCACAACTAAAAAATTGTGGCTTAAAATAGGAATAAGCGATAGTTTTAAGATTGTGGCTTAAAAATTACATATACAATACATTTTTTTTATTTCAAACAGAAATCCATGGCCTATTACATTATATGCCACACTTCAAATTTGTGGATAATTTTTGCCACACAAAGAACTGTGGCCTATTTTTATCTAATAGCCACATGTTTTAAATCATGGTCTATGATGTTTTAGGCAAAGATTTAGCCTTGGATAATAACCGTGCTTAATTTAGTCTAAAATATCGAGCTTTATAATGTTTTAGACAACAATTTAGCCATGAATAATAACCGTGCCCTATTCATTTATGAAAATCGTGGTTCAAAACCTTATCTATAGATTCAAAAATATGTAGCGTGAATGAAAATAATTGAGTGGGTACTAAATCAATTTTGAGATCTTAATCATTAAAAAAAAATTCCGATCAACAAAACTGTAAGACTGACTCAAAATTTCCCCCACTTTAGAGTTCTAATGGTTTGATAATGACAAAAAGACGCAGAAAAGTAACTTGCAAAGAGACATTTTCTCGCCAAGGATCTATCCAAAAAATATAGTATTTATTTCATTACCTGTTTTCCTCGCAATCTCCTTATATTAAACCAATTAATTCCACCAATAACCTCCAAAGACATCAAGTCCACGAGGTTCAAACCTCACTACCCATTTTCACCCACCTCCAACCCTCAAGCCATATTTATCAATAAGAATCATCTTCCAAAGCGGTTGATCGTCGTTAATTAACCTCCACCTTCATTTTGCAAGAATTCATCCACTTGATATATCTAACTTCTAAACCTCCATTTTCCTTAGGAGGTTACACTTTTCTCAACTTCACCCAACAATTTTTTCTCCTCCCCATGGTCCCACCCCCAAAGGAAATTCTTTTGAAGCCCAACAATCAAATTCATGTAAAAAAGATTAAAAAAATAAAAAAATATGAACGACATTCAACACCAAGTTTAGAAGGACAATTTGTCCCCACAGACTAACATACTTTTTACAAATAATCTTTTTTTAAGGATACTCATCACAAATATTTGTTTATTCATTCATTACGATAATTTCTCATTCCACACCAAAAATTGTTTAAAAATGTTCACAAATCTTTGAAATTACCTTTCTCATTCCACACCCAAAAAGTTCACAAATCTTTTATTTTTGGCTACATTTATGTAAATAATGTTTTCAAAATCAATTGCAAAAAGCAATGATTATAAATGTTTTCATACGGTGTTAAAGGCTCTTATGACCGGTTTAACGTTTCTTAAAACATAGAATGTAATCGATATGCTAGATGTAATGGATACGTTTCTTAGTTGAAAATGTATCCCCAAAGCGCATATATGTAATGGATATGCTAAATGTTTTAGTCTTTGAGTAGTGGCTCCAAAGTAACCGTCCAATATTCAACCTTAAGAGTGTGTTTGGATTGAGGGTTTAGGAGGGGAAGGGAGGGGAGGGTTTACTTTTCTTTTTTAAATTACGGACTATATAACATGTTTTTCTAACAAAAATTAAGTGTGATTGAAGTATTATATAATTGTTTATCATGTTAATATGTTAGCTTTTTAAAAAATATTTTACAATGTCCGTAATTTAAAAATGAAAAGTGAACCCTCCCCTCTCTTCCCCTCCTAAACTCTCCATCCAAACACACCCTAAGTGAACTTTCTCTGTCAAATCCATTTTAATCACTAAATATAGGTAACCCTCTTGTGGATGCTATTAGGTGGGTGCCAAAAAGTAAATTAGTAAGACATAAAGAAAGAACTAATGCTCTACAGAAAAATAAATTTTATTGAGAATTTTCTTACCTTCCATCAATATACGCAGCTTTGACAAATATTCTAAAAAAAAAAGAAAAACACAAAAAAAATAGTTAGCTCTAACCTTTTGGTGATATAACAAAAGAAGTTGTGCGGCATTGTTTGCCTCAATATTGTTTCGCTTCAGAAGTTTTTGAACAATGCAATTATATATTATTATTAGTTTAATTTCTATGTATAAATTCTCTCAAAAAACAGTTTATGTATGAAGTGTACAAAACCTCAACACTTAATCATGTAATCTATAATGGTGTTGATGTATAAAAATCGAATTCCCAATCAATTTTGGTCTCACTTATCTTTCAATACTTAATCGGTTTTTCATTTGACTTTTGAGTAAGCGTACATTGGGTGTTTTTATTGGAAGTATTAGGCATTATCAAGACTGAAAGAAATATAATTTAATTGTTAACGTTGACGCGACACCAAGTCATACTTTGGGATGAGAATAGGCCACCCCAAGCCATTCCTTTTAGACCTGACTTACGAAAAATTTGCAAGTCTAAGTTTGGTCTATGATCTTTTGTAGAATTTATTTTGAGTCGTTTGTCCTATTTAAAATGTCTAGCCTAACTTAAAAGCATATTTAATGTTAAGGCCATTAAATAGTCTATTTTACCTACTTCTAAATATGCTAAAAAGACCTTAAAATTTATTTCATTGTAAGACAAGCAAATTTCAACAATATTAAGGACTATTTAATTGTGATTTTTCTTTTTCTTGAGTTCTATATTAAATATAAAATTATATTTTAACATAAATAAAAAAAATAGTTTTAAAAATATGATCTATTAAGCTTCCTAGGTTTTTTTACAGTCTAAGTTTGGGCTATATACTAAAATATTCTTTTTAAAAAGTCTAAACCTAGCCTTTCTAGTTAATAAAACCGAATAGGCCAAAACCAAACAAGCCATGTCGTAGGCCACTATAGAATTATGATACCATAACATCAGGTAGGCCTCTCTAGAGTTAGGAATAGGTCATGTAAACGGACATAACCTATTCCCATCTCTAATCAGACTATAATGGCACATGGTAAAGTTGGCATGACGTTATTGTATCATAATTCTATTATGATGTAATAAATAATCTCTAACAATACAGTTATCATTCTATAGAGTAGTCGCTAAAATTTTATTATCTCTTTTATTTTTAAAGTAATTGAAGAATTGAATTAATTCGATGCATTAAAAGAAATTGTCTAATGAAATGATCTATGAAGTCCACTTACCACATTTGATTTGAATTCCCAATGGAGAAAAGCAAATATTAGAAACACATTCAACATCCCCCGTGCTTGGATCGATGCGGCAGTCCTGTTGGTTAATGTCACAAGAATCTTCACAAACACGTTTCGTCCATGAAAGATCAAATCCATAGCTTAGCATACCATGAATTTCCGAGTAGGAAAGATTTTTTCGATAATAATTCTGGAACTGGAACATAGGAATAAGAGTAGACACGAGTGATGACATAGTAACATGCTTCACACGGCAACCAACATTTAAGCTCGCAGTATAGATGTCACCAGCAATAGCATAAACATGGCCTTTTGAATGCGACTTGACGCAGGGAGATGTATCGACATATATAATATCATTCTTCGCTGGATTGCTACAGTTCACGTATATCACTGGACCGCTACCACCGACTTCGTATGGATCCCCGTGGTAGCTATAATTGTAAGAACTTGTAAAATTGGATTTGGTTAAGAAATAGCGAGGAATGGAGGAGCAATCATCCTCTTGAATTCCGGGATCAACTAACCGAATTGTGTAGTTTTTATAGTCGATCGACTTCACATAGTATTTACCCGAAAACAGACTTAACATTGCAATGTTATTTTCACAGGATAACTCGTACCTCGGATCACCACAGGTTGCTGGGTCATTCTTAAGTCGAAAAGGATGTTGTATGTTTGTGATTTTGCCGCACGAAGAAGGTGGACAATATGTTTTGTTCTTAGTATTTTCTGCATCACATGTTTGATGATGATAATAAAGTACTAATACAAGTACCATGAATACTTGAAGGAAGCTGGGCAAGGATTCCATTTCTCTTCTCATGACTAACTGATGCAGAAATGGATTAAAAATACATACTTACTGTAACTTGTAAGGTCAAAGTCAAAGTGACTATCAATGAGTCCACACAGCATGAGAAGCATCTTTTAGCCGTCTTTCATGACTTTCAATGCATAAGTTAATTATTAAGGACAAAATAGTAGTTGTTGACTTGATGGAAATATTCGTGTTGGTCTTGGACGACTTGGAATATTCTTAATCTATAGTTTTTGTAGCATTATTTTCAACTTTCAATGCATAGAGCTTATTAGTGTATTTCTATTATCTTCTGCCTCCTCCAAGAGGGCTTGCTAAGATATATATGAAATTATACAATTTAGAAGAGTGATTGATTCACTTCAACATGTCACTCACAATACTAGTAGTGACATTACTAATCAACCTTGGAATTGGTCTGAGTGATGCATCCAATGGATGTCACTTTAATCTTAATTGTAAACACAACACCAAGATTCTTGAATTTCCTACTTATCCAGTCCCTCTAAAATTCATCGTTAGGGACATTTATTACGAAATCCAAAGAATAGATCTATCTGATCCCAGAAATTGTTTATCTCAACTTTTACTTGATCACAACTTTTCATTCTTTTATCCTTTTAAGCCTTATCTCTCCAGAATGTCAGAAACTGTCAATATTAGTGTTTTCGATTGTTCTTCAGTAGTACAACTCAGAAACGACAATCAAATGGACGATGGTGTGCAAGATATCAAATCTTGTCCAATTTATGTCACTGATTCGGAATTTGAAACAATCGTTGATTCTGATCTTGTATACTGCATTAAACTTTTTGATCGTGTTTCTTCATTCCAAGGAGCTATTCTTAAATACAACAGACTTGTATTGACATGGTCTGGAACAAATTTTGACATAGGATGCTTGAAATGTGAACACAAATTAAAGAAGAAGATTGCTTTCATTATTCTATCCACTGCAGGTTAGAGTGAGACATGTTTGTTCTTGTTCTTTAATTAATTTTTTATTATATATAGAGCTGAGATTTTTAAGATATTAAGTGCTAAATTTTCAGGTGTAATCATGGGTTCAGCTTTGTTAGTGCTTGTGCTCGGTGCTACTGTTCGAATTCATCGCCATTTCAGGATGAAAGGCGAAGATCATACAAGAATCGAAAACTTTTTGAAGGATTACAAAGCTTTAAAGCCAACTAGATTCTCCTATGCTGACATAAAGAGAATCACAAATAAATTTAAGGATAAGATAGGAGAAGGAGCTCATGGAGCTGTTTATAAAGGTAAGTTATCGAGCCAAATTCTTGTTGCAGTTAAGATTCTCAATAATGGTCAGGGAGATGGGAAGGAGTTCATAAATGAAGTGGGAACTATGGGCAAAATCCACCATCTCAATGTTGTTAGATTGCTTGGCTTTTGCGCCGATGGATTTCATCGTGCTCTAGTCTATGACTTTTTCCCAAACGGTTCGTTGCAGAAATTCATTTCACCTCCTAGCAACAAAGATAGTGTCCTTGGATGGGAAAAGTTGGAACAAATTGCTCTAGGCATAGCTAATGGAATCGAGTATCTTCACCAAGGTTGTGATCAAATAATTCTTCACTTTGACATCAATCCTCATAATGTTTTGATAGATGACAATTTCATCCCAAAAATCACGGACTTCGGTTTAGCTAAGATGTGCTCGAAGAATCAAAATACTATATCTATGACCGCAGCCAGAGGAACATTAGGATACATGGCACCCGAAGTTTTTTCTAGAAACTTTGGAAATGTCTCTTATAAGTCTGATATATATAGCTATGGTATGTTGCTATTGGAAATTGTTGGAGGAAGAAAGAATACAAACACAACCACAAATGAAGAAAACTTTCAAGTGCTATATCCAGATTGGATCCACAATTTGCTTGAAGGAGGAGAGATACAAATCCCTATAGATGAGGAGGTAAATTTTAGAATTGCGAAAAAATTGGCAATCGTGGGACTTTGGTGCATCCAATGGCAACCTATGCATCGTCCGTCTATGAAAACTGTGATGCAGATGCTGCAAGGAGATGGAGACAAGTTAAAAGTTCCCTCCAACCCTTATGGACCTACAACTTCAGCTAATACAACTACTAATACTGTTGTACCATCTATGAATTTGAAGCTTGAAATGATTCAAGAAATAGATTAAATACTTCGATTGTATAGATAAATATTTATAGTCAATTGCATGTCATGTTTAAGCAAAGTACTTAATTTTGGTTTGTAAATATAGGGAAATGTATGATGTGAGAAAGCTTTGTTTATATGAAAGCCAGAGGAGCTACTCTATGCCATCATTAAAATGAAATGATCAAATTAGAATGCCAAAATAAAAAGCCTTCTCTTGGTGAAAAAATGGAATTAACTGAACTAGCACTAGCCAATGGAGTATTAAAGGTTATGCTAACAAGTGTCCTTAAGTTACGAAAGGAACATCAATGAAACCGACGAAATACACTAATTTAAAGTTTTTATTACATTTCTGTCCTCCATTTATTTTCTATTTTCCTACACCACCCTTGTATGATAAGTGTACACAACTGTCGTCAAACTTGGTCAGTTGTTGTTCGCATGGCTCTTTCTATTTTTATCCACTTAACCAGCCTTAAGGGCACTCTTCAACACTTCCTTATCGATTAATTGTAGCTTCAATTGATCCAATTAGTTAGGACTGTAAAATGCTTATGAAAATTATAGATAGCGTAAATGTTATACACATTAGGCGTAATTTAAATTATGCAGCTCACCGGTTGGTTGGATTGGCGAAGTAACTAGGTAATTGAACTAGGTCGTAGAATGTCCCAAATCAGGAAAACTTTTTTCTTGTTTATGTTTCTGGTGTTTTAACTTAAAAAAAAAAAAAAGTACATAAACAATAAGTCAATCCAAAAATAGAAGAGTTGGGTATCTGAAATAGAGAAATCATATTTTTACACAAATTTTCCATCAAAATTTCGACAACAAATTAGATGGTTATCATAGTTTAAATTTTTGGTTAATGAACTAAGGGAATAATGAATATAAAAATGTGATGCACTCAACATAATTAAACATAATTTTGAACTTCATTCTCTCAAAAAAAAAAAAATTGAACTTTATTCATCACAAATTCTAAGTATATATTTGAATGCAAATGGTGGTTGATGAATACTCCTATCATGTAGATTTATTTATAGTTGTATATTAGAAAGCAATTGACTTTAACACTTTCAATTTTGAATTTCCTTAATTAAGAAACTTTGATTAAATCTCTGTGAAACTCTCGTCGAAGATGATCTAACTCTAATACTACGCTACATTCCAAAGTTATTATTTTTAATTTTGCATTTTTATAATAAGGGTAATTGCTCGAATTGACCATGTAAAACACACGAAATATGAATAATGGCATTTTAAAAAAAACACAAATTTATCCTTGTATTTGAGATTATTCATATTTTTTACCACTTATTTTGTCCACTAGACAAAAAGTTTTGAAAAATGACCTCGATGACGATCTTTTTTCATGATTTTTTGCAAGGATGTTTAAAATGTTAAAATATATCTTTCTGCATAAAATTAAAATTTTCTTACAAAGGATGGATTAATTATAAATTTATAAAACGTCAAAAGCTCAAAAAACAAAACAACAAAAATATTTATCTAGAAATCGAATTTTGATTTTGTTTTTTGCACACATCTCTAAACAAATACATCTCGAGAATTTGTAAAGTTTGGTTGCAATATTCTTCCGAGTAAGCATATACTCGTGGATCAAAATTGCAATTTTCTTTCGAGTAAACATATACTCACGAGTCAAATTTAATTCCATAATTTTGCTAGCATAGATAGAACATCATAAGAAGGTCGACCAATAAATTTTGTAGTTTTTAAAAAAGAAATGGATTAATTTTGAATTTTAGTTCCCCATAACTATATATATCTTGGTGATCACTTTCTTCACAAAAAATTTGAAAATCCGGTCGTCAAAAAAGTTGTTCTTAGAGTTGTATTTTGAAGTATTTGCCAATCACTTTCTGGTGAAATTTAATTCTCTGTAAAGATGGAGAGTACCTACGGTATAAAACCCGGAATGAGTGGAAAGGATTTTTGCACCCGTTTGCGTACTTATAAACTCATTATCAGACTATTTCTTATTCAATATAGGTCAGTTTAACAACTTGTCTTATAATTCTTTTCATGTGTATCGTTGCAGAATTGCTTAGCGCTGTCAGAGAACGAGGATGTTTTTCTCGGTTGGGAAAAGTTGCTCCTTTTTTTTATTATCATATATACATATACGATGTAGATCTTTGTTTGGCCATTTTCTTTTCAGATAAAATGAATATTGCTAGCTTGTTATCTATAAGCTGTGTGGGTTTCTAAAGAATGCTATAAAAGACATACTTGGGATGAAATGGGGACTAGATTTGTCGTTCTATTTTTTTGAATCATTGTTATTGTCGTTTACAATATCTTTTGAGCTATCTTGATCAAAACATGCCTCAACAAAACTCTTTATACTCTGCTTTTGACATTAGTTGTTTGGAAGTAAGGTGCTAATAGTACAATTAATAGACATGACTTTTACTAAATAATATTACATTATTGACATATGTTCTTCCATATATAATAGAAGAGTAATGCTATATGGTACGATTAATTTCATATACGAAAACTGACGAATGCACAAATCATGTATGCTAGTCATTACCCATATGAGAAATATACCACGGAAGCAAACGAAATCATCAAGAAGAATTCATTAATAGAGGCTCTGTTGTATCTTCATCAATAAAACTAAGAGTGCCAACATCAGTTACTGATTCAGTTTCATTAGAGTTGACTTCGAGATCTCCATGAATCATTTCATTTGGATACAACGAGGGCTTTGGAGGCATTTCAATGTTTTCAATATCTCCTTCAAGCATCTCTATCACTTTGTTCATTGAAGGACGATCACAAGGTTTCAATTGTATACACCATAATGCAATTATGAACATCTTCTTCACATTATTATTTTCCTCAGATGTAATTTCATCCATTTCTATCTCCCTTTCTTCAATTAATTGATCATAAATCCAAATGGGAAAGAAAATTTGACTTGAACGATCGGCATGTGGATTTAAATTTCTTTTCTTACTTGCCATTTCCATCAATAGCATTCCAAAGCTATATACATCAGCCTTGTAGGATACTCCTCCAATATTTTTGTAGAACAATTCAGGAGCCATATATCCAATTGTTCCCCTTGCTGCAGTTAAAGTGACAATGCTAATCTCATTAGGATAAAGCTTTGCAAGACCAAAGTCTGAAACTTTGGGGATAAAGTTCTCATCGAGTAGGATGTTATGGGGCTTGATGTCAAAATGCAAAATTTGCATGTCGCATCCTTGATGTAAATAAGCAATACCACGAGCCACTCCAAGAGATATCTCGTACATTTTCTGATAAGTGAGAGAGATAGTATCCTCTTTAGAGGAAATATATTTATCAAGAGAACCATTAGACATGAATTCATAAACAAGAGCACGCTTTGATCCCTCAACACAAAACCCAATAAGTCGAACCACATTGGTGTGATGTATTCTTCCTTTGGTTGCAACTTCACTAATGAAATCCTGTCCATTACCCTTAGATTTACCCAACATCTTTATGGCCACAAATGGCCCGCTGCTTAGCTTTCCTTTAAAAACAGCTCCAAAGCCTCCTTCACCCAACTTGTCTCTAAAACTTCGAGTCATCTTCTTTATTTCTTTGTATGAATACCTAATTGGCATCATAGTACTCCTTTGAAGAAAAACTTCAATATCTTCATACATTGATATATGTCTTCTCCGACAAGTATATATCAATAGTACAATGAAAACCAAAAGGCCCAGGACATATCTTGCAACAAATATTGGCAAAAGATATCTTCCTATCACTCTTCCTGTCTCGATGGCAGTTTTAGATTCTAAATTTTTTTGTGATAATATAGCAGAGCTTTTTGTTAAGCCAAATATTTTCAGCACTCCTGTGATGGTTTTATCAAAGAAAAACAATTAATACGGAAAACATTGTACCGTTTCTTTGCAACTTTCAATGAGAAGATCGGATGAAAAGGTAAACATAATAAAATTCTGATGAGCTTTTCACAACTTTCAACCATAAAAACTTTGGGAATTTATCTTTTCGCATCACTATCATTATATCAAACTTTTTCTTTATTAATTAAAGATTACCCTCTGTCTCTGTATATAAAACAATTTTCCCAAAATCACGGGAATTAAAAAAGTGGATATTTGTATTAATGTTGTTTGTAATTACTATTATTTTTACAATTTTATCTTTTAGAGAGAGTTGGTTTATGTTTTCAACATGCTATTTATTGTTGATTGAAGAAAAAATAAGCACAATAAATAGGGGCATGTATGTAAAAAAATAATTAATGTAGTTGAAAAAGGAAAGGGGTCTTATAAAAAGGGACAAAAAATATTCTTAAAAGGGTCTTATAATTAGGGACGGAGGTAGTATATATATAAGCCAGGAGAGCCAATAACGCGGCTAATGCACGAACGGTTCCACCCACGCACAACTTTTTTTTTTCTTTTTCTAATTGTTATATTTTATATAAAAAAAAAAAAACAATAATGACAGAGAATTTGCAGTCTAGAATGGATGTTACTGACTGCAAATTCTCTTCTATACTTTGAAATTGTGTCATCTACACTTGTTAGCTTATGACTTCCACAATCAACCAACATTTGAACGTTTTTCGTTGTTGCCTCTCACTACAAGAATTCCTCAATATACTATCCAATTCAAAATTGCATTACTGGGGGATTTAGACCCTCAGTAATTACTGGCGGAAAAAACCTCCAATAACATAAAAAAAAACCCTCAGTAACGTTACTGACGGAAAATACCCTCAATAATTCAATAACTTACATTACTGGTGGATAAATCCGTCAATAATGAGCCATCGAATTATTACCGGCGGAAATGTTCCGTCAATAATTGTCATAACACTTATTAAAAAAAACAAAAAAAAAAGTATATAAGCTGATTGCCATTTTTTTTACTCACACATGTGAGTACTGAAGTCTGAAGCGTGTTCTGTTCTCTCCCTCTCACAAACAAATCGCTCGGTTCGTCGCCGCCGCTGAAGCTTCTCAGTTCGCCGCCTCCGATTCTTTCTCTCAGTTCTCAATCTTCTTAAGCCATGGTAAGCCAACTGATTCTCTAATTTCTCATTCATTCTCCAATTTCTTATTTTAGGGTTTTGAATTGGGATTTTTTTTAGGGATTTAGAATTTTTTTATGGTTTTCGAATTGCTACTGCCATGGCTTTGTTTGCTTTGTTTCATTGATATTGTAAGTTGTTAACAATTGCTTGTACATAGAGTAGGAGATTTCTTTTGATTGAGCTGCATATAAAAAAGTATTTGTAGTATGGTGTGGAAATTCTACGATTACTACAGTTTGATTAGGAAGTAAATGTTTGGCAAACTTATCGTGAAACGAATTTTTGTGCTAATATTAGATTGTGATGGTGGACCACCTTTGATTATTTACGAGCAAGTTCAAGCTCAACTTTCTTCCACACTTGGTACTAAATTTTAATGTAATGACTAATTTTCTGCATAAGATTTCAACATTGAAAGTACTTTTTGCGTTCGTTCCTAAATTGTTATTGTTACTCAATTGTCATCTCTACAAATATCATACGCTGTAACATTAAATTGTATTGAAGCATCAATTTTAATTTGCATAAATTGCTTTTAAGCTTGATGTAATTTATATGAACTTCGAACTCAACGACGAGATTAGTCAACTTTGTATCCTACATAACATTATCAATTGGTGTAAGTGTTATAGTATGACACTCGGTGTCATGTAATCATGTCTACAGCTTCTTCTCAAGTCTTCACAGGACAAACGCTTAATGGTGGATGCAGCTACTACAGCTTCTTCTCAAGTCTTCACAGGACAAACGCTTTGTATGTGAGGCAGCAGAAAAAGCCTTGATATCGATGACTACTTGTATTTCCCCTATTTCATTGCTGCCAAAATTGCAACCGTACCTTAAGCACAAGCACCCCCGTGTTCGTGCAAAGGCATCGATGTGCTTTTCTCGAAGTGTTCCACAACTGGTATGAGTACCTTTATGACTTTTGCTCATCTTGATGACTCTTCATATTGATGTCTTTTAGTTTTAATTTATTTCTAGACTTTTGGTCAAAAAATGAAGCTGATATGGAGGAGTGACAAATTAGTTGTGGTTTTGGCATATGTCAGGATTATTGTATATATACAAGTGCAAAACATGTTATTTTTTTTGTAACTTTTGCTGAAAAAATGTTATGGTACTTTCTTTGGCAAAGACCAAAGTGAGTTTTATTAGTATAGAATAAAGATCAGTTCACTAGTATAAGATGTACACTTCAACATTAAGGACATAGACTCAAAATTGTTGTAGAAATGAAACTATGCAAGCAGTGAATATTTCAACAAGCCGTCATTCACGTAGACAAATATATTAGGTGTTGTCTATCATACCAAAGTTCTTTGTAACGCCCTCTTTAATTATTTAATTATTTTATTAGATGTTATGATATATGTTTATATATTATATGATTTTGATGATTATGTGACGTATTTGTGACGTATATGTGACGTGTGACGTGTTATTATTTTATTGTTTAATAAAATAATATAAGTGATGTTATTTGAATATTTAGTTGGTAAATAAATAGATGTGGTGGAATAAGATAGAATTTTAAGAGATGGGGTTATAATTATAATTAAGAAGAGTTGTGTGGGTTAAGAAGGAATTACTTAAGTTGTGAGGGAGTATATAAGAGAAGTAGGTTAAGAAAGGAAATATTGAGAACGCGTACAGACATTTTTAGAGAAGAAGAAGAACGGTTGAACAAGGAGGAAGCTAGGCTGCGAATTTCTGCATAATTTCCAGGTAAGGGTGAGCCTAATTTCAATAGTATTAATGTTAAATCATCTGTTCTTGATTAGCTTAGAGATTGGGAAGAATTGAGAGAAGTTTTGAGAATTAGGGTTATTGTGATTTTTGATGAATTTGATGTGAGAATGCGTTGCATTGCTGTATAGATGTGTTACAGAACCTAGATTATCCCCTAGGATGCTATTGCTGATGTATTAGAAGCTTAAGTGAAGAGATTTGGCAAGTTTTGGTGTGAATAGGACTGAACCCGTAGTGGTTCTGAGATCGCTCGCCTGTGGCGAGCAGACCCCTCGCCGTGGCGAGTAACCCTTGGTTGCTCGCGAGGCGAGCAGTGTAGCTCGCCGTGGCGAGCTTGACCCTTAAAATTAGGATTTTTGCCAAACTTTAGATGGTTTTGAGTGTCCCTGTATTTATAGAGATGACCTGTGAAGTTAGTTTGGTCAAATTTGATTTAGGGAGCTTAAAAATGAGAATTTTGTTGAGAAATGTCAAAAAGGCCGAAGCACCCAGTATTTCTCGCCTCCAGCTCGCCCCCAACTCGCCTTTGGCGAGTGAGCTGCTGGGAGTACTCGCCTGTGGCGAGCAGATGTACTCGCCGTGGCGAGTTAGATGGTTCAGAACTGTTTTGTTGTTTTGCCAGCCGTTTTGCATAGGACGTTTAGAGTACCCCTTTGGGTGGAGCTAGTGCCGTTCTATACCCTTAGATGAGTTATGTAGAGATGAATGATGATGGTTCTATTATACCTTTGATAAATGATGTGTTGTTGAATATAAGTGTTGTATGAGTATGATGCTAACTGAATAAGATGATGCTATGTGTTGCAATGTGTATGCATAATTGAGATGATGTTCTGCCATGTAATTATTATTAACTGCATGTGCCATTCTTGAAAATGTAATGATGTTTGAGACGGTGTATTAAGTTGTTAAATGACGAGTCCATGCATTTGCATAATTATGAGACGGTGGAGCTTTATGCTCAAAAGCGACGGTGGAGCATTTGCTCAAAGCGACGGTGAAGCATATTAATGCTATAATTATATGGTACCACATGCATGATGTTGAGACGTTAGGTGTTGCATTTAGTCGAGTCAATTGTGACATATATGAGATGATGTTTGAGACGTTGATGTGTGATGTGATGTTGTTTATGATGATGTTTATGATGTTGTTATGATGATGCTTATGATGATGCCATGAAGTGCTATAACGTATATGTGATGAGTTGGATATATGATTTGTTAATCTTGACTTATGATTATATATTAATATTATTGTTGTGAATCTCACCCCTTCTGCTGGAATTGCCGCCTTGTGGGCAAGTGCAGGTACCCAGTCTTAGTTGCGATGATGCGAGGGTGTGTGAAGTTAGGGTTGCTCTGATATGTAACGGGATGGGGCTTTTAGTGGAGTCTATTCCTTTATGTATCGTATTTGAATAAATGATGTTGACTTTTGTGATGTAGAAACTTTAATATTTTGAGACGTTTTGCTGGCTTTTAAGCCAAGACATTTATGAGATGAAACTTTTGAATTCCGCTGCTTAATCGAATATTTTGTAATTTGATAAAGTATTATCTAAGCTGTTTTTAAAGATGAAATGTGACACTCCTTTATGACGAATACTCTGATGTATGATTTATTTAATGAAATTTTTAAGACGGGAAATTGGGGTGTTACATTCTTCACCACTTGATTAATTGAAATAGTAGCTGCTGCAAAATTCACTTGTAATGTTGATATGGGATGTTGTAGTCTATTCATGCGATGCTGTTGATATGGGAAGATAGTGGAAAAAGGAAGAAATAAAAGAAAAGTTGTGGTAATCAAGGAAGTAGAGTGGGAGAAAAGGAAATGACTGAAAAGGGATCTGATGTCAATTATAATGGTTATGCTCTTGTTATGGATAAAGCTAAGGGAAGAGTTTTCATGCAGTAAGATTCTTGTGATGTTTTGTTTTAGTTTCATTTTATCGTTTGAGACACTTTGGTGATTTTTTATTTACCTGTTATGCAGATTTGTTCAGAGATATGCTTTGAGCCAAGTACCACTCCTTGTTGTCACAGGTATTAAATTGTAACACAAAATACCCTATCAGTTTTCATTTTTTTGATTTGGACAATTCAAGATATACTAAATGTTATTTGGAATTGGAATTTGTTAGTTTATCAACTGTCTGTGATGTATGAAACACACTTGCTGAGTAGCTTTGAAATCAAATTGTTAGTTTTTGAAAATTATGATTTCTTTGTACACCTATGTTAGCCACACCAATATTGAATGTCCTGATCCCCTTTCCTGAAGCATTTCTTTCTATTATATAATAACTAGTGATTGATATCGAAATCCATATGATCATGAGATAACACCTCTTAAAACCGATTCATTTTTTTAGTTTTATTACTGATTTGGTACTAATATTTCAATCTATAAATATGAATTTAATATTTAGTTTGACTTCTTTTATTTTCAATATAATCATTTTCTTGTTCCTGTTATCACAGCAGACGTCGACAATCAGATATACATTGCCGCAACCAAACAAACGCCCTTGCCTCCAGCTCCCATATGTGTGTAGTGATCATAATGAGTATCATAGATATCATATCCTTGTAGGTGATCTCCAAACATCTTCATCGGCGAGACCTGTTTTATGAGAAACATTAATAATTTTATGGATCATGTTTCTCGTAAGAAAATCCCCAAAATATAGGGAGAGGAGGAAACAGGAGTGAGAGATCATCATAAGGGAGATGAGGATCAAATTTTCCTAAACATTTTGATAATTAGTTTATCCTGTTAGTTTTTTTTGGATTGTATGAATATTATTGAAATATTTATGATTTTGTACAAAAACTATTTATGATAATTAGTTTATTCTTTTAGTTTAATTAATTTGTGTCTTATTATGTTTAATTTTTTCCTTTAATTTATTAGTGTTTAATTAATTTTATATCTTTAATTAAAATAAAAAAGTGATGTAACAAAAAAAAAAGGTGGAAAGTGCATTACTGGCGGAAAATTCTGTCACTAATGCAGATCTGGAAAATCATTACTGGCTGATAAATCCGTCAGTAATTTAGGGAGGAATCTGATGGTGCATTACTGAGGGATTATTCCGTCAGTAATTACTGACGGATTGATCCGTCAATAATTACTGACGGAATAATCCCCCAGTAATGCTTTGACAGAATTACCTCTTCATTACTGAGGGAAAATTCCGCCATTAACATTACTGACGCCAGTATTACTGAGGGACAGCAATCCGCCAGTAATGTGTAGTACTGAGGGATTTTTTGCATTATTGAGGGTTTAATTCTGCCAGTAAAATGCAAAATTCTTGTAGTGTCTTGTTGCCTCTCGTCGTTGTCTCCGTTGTTCCCTCTTGCCACCACTGTTTCGCTGCACAACTACTATCATAAGTCATGACCACCTATATACCTATCTCTCATTGTTCTCTGGCTCTGTGTATCAGCATTGCAATAATTATAGCAAAGGAGAGTAGGGAATAAAAACCTGACAAAACCGATGATTGTCGCAACCCAATAGAATTATAGGTTAAAGGAGGAAATGAGTTTGGTAGTGGTGTGCGAGAGAACGACTACGATCAGAGCAATTTAGAGTTTAAAAGAGTGGTGATGTCATTCGTGGGCTTTGCACGAGAGTTGGGTTCGTGCACAAAGACATTTTCCATATATATAAACCTATTAGAACCGATGATTGTCACATGAGATCTGACAAGTGTTAGTCGGCAACATTCATTTTCGTCGATGTTCATGTTCACCAGAGTTCGTCGTCGTTGTTCCTCGTCTGGAAAAAAAGTTATTTTGTGCATTTTTTTTTATCTGAGTTTAGATGTTCTTATTTTCATATTACTTTTTAAATTGGATTTTTCATGGTAATTTGTGGTTATAAATTATAATAACGAAAGAGATAAAAATAAAATAAAATAAAGATTGTATTCTACAGATGAACAAGGGGAGAGGGAATTATTGTAGAACCGAGAAGAAGAAAACCGGAAAAAGAAGAGAGGATGAAGTAATTGAGAATAATCAGGCACGTGAGTCTCTATTATAAGATTTTTAATCAAAGCCATTGATTTTGATCTAACGGTTGATAAAAGACCCTCTCATCTCTCATTATAACTACACCTCTCACTTGATATGCCATATATATGAATGAGGATTCGTTGACACCAGGTGTAAGTGTTATAACTTACACCAAATTACATAAAATATCAGGTTTACACCTCGATAGGTCAAATGAAAATATGACCTCTATGAATGAAACTCTGAAAGATGATGGGTGGATTATGACAATGCAAGATGAGCTTAATCAATTTCAAAGAAATTATGTCTAGGACATAGTGCCTAAACCATTTTAAAAGAACATCATTAGAACCAAATGGGTTTCAAGAAGCAAGTTTAATAAGCAAGGATAAGGGGTGAGAAATAAATCTAAACTTGTAGCTCAAGACTACAGTTAGCAAGAAGGTATTGATTTCGTTGAAACTTTTGGTATTGTATCTAGGTTAGAGGCAATAAGATTATACTATATCGTACTTTATCAAATGGTATACGTAGGTATGATAGGTTCTCTTGTTTGGTGATATGCATCCAATATGCAATTTGAGTAAAGATGATAAAATCGATAAGGTAGATCAAAAGGTATACATAGGTATGATAGGTTCTCTTGTCTACATAAATACATCTAAACCTTATATTTTATTTAGTGTTTTCTTGTGTGCACGACCAATCTAATCATAGTCATTTTGTATTTTATTTTAGTCATTTTAATTCTACTTCTTCCCTAACTATGGTATATTTTCAATTGACCTATCGAGGTGTAAACCTGATATTTTATGTAATTTGGCAAAGCAATACACCTCATGGAAGTTATGGAAGAAAATAATGAAAAAGAAAAAAAGTTTTGAATCAATGCAAGTTTTGAATCAAGGAAAACAAATATTTCAAGAAAGGAGGAAAACAGAAAAATTTGGCCTGGCTACTGTCCTAGGAGCATCCACACTGTCCCAAACACATTGGCACACTCTAAAGAGGTAGTTGTCACTGCCTCAGGTTCCACATATGCATGACTAACACGCATGACTAACACGCCATGCGCATGTTAGGTTAGAAAAAAAAGCTTTATGTTGTTTTTCCTACTCTGGGAAAGGGTAAAAACCCAGTAACCCAATGCAAATATAATGCGAAAATGCCTATTTAAAGGGATATATTTACCCATACATATTCTTTAAGAAACCTGGTTGTTCAAGGCAAAGGAAAGTTACCGGAGCATCAATGACCCATAGGTATTCATTAAGAAACATGGTGGTTACAGGTAAAGGCGAGTTACTGAAGCTTTAAAGAGAAGTGTTTTCCAACCTCCTTCAATTTGTTCTACGAGTATGGTTTTTTCTTCATTGATTATGTTTTCAATTACTCCTTCCGTTTCAAAATACATGTTCATTTTTGGAGAAATTGCATTAACCAAGGAATCAAATAAATTTTGTTATTTTTGATAAAAATATATGTGTTTTTTATAATATTCTTAACCATTTATTATTTCATTCTATTTTTTCTCTCTCTACAATAAATATGTAAGGGTATTATTGACAGGACAATAACTAAGGTTGCATTAAAACTTGAAAGTGACAAGTATTGTGAAACAAAATTATTCTCCAAAATGGACAAGTATTATGAAACGGAAGGAGTACAATGACTAACTAAATACCTTAAGATTAATGTTCTAAGATGAACCACTATTTATTTGTTAGAATTTTTTAATGCAATTTCTTTATTCAAGTATGATTTTTGTCATAATTAAATTACATGCTTATTGTACTTAATGCTTTTCGAACTAGGACTTAAATCCCCTAAAACATTACTTGAATCCCCTAACCTAGAAAGGATTTAAAGAATTCTAATCGCCACTAAAACATAAAAACCAAAAACTTTACTTTTCGCTACAAAACCAACAATCTTGCAAACTCCCGCTAATTAACTATTTTTCATTGTCAAGTTAGTAAATTTCCGAGTCACAAACAACAATCCTTATGAAGATGATGTACTTACTACTATGTTACTTGGAGAGGTTTGATACATTTTTCAAATTTGTCATCAACTTTTTGATGTTGTTGCTTTGGATTATTGATCTTTTCGACAACACAATTTGATTTTCCTCCGGTTCAATTTGTCCAACGATTTCTTATGTTTGACCAGACTGATACCATATTTGCTTCTCGATTGAACCGTGTAATGTGGTTTAACAACATTTGATTGACATTACATTTAACAAAAACAAGATTTAAATAACTTAATTGAGCTACAATTAATTAATATGCAGAAAATACTACATATATAAAAAAATATTAAATTACCTTTGAGAACGCCAAGTATTATATCTGCAATAAATTGTAGTCCTTATGTCAACAATCAGAAGAGATGACATACAATGCGATAAGCCCATGAAAGAAAACATATAAGGCTATAATGTAGCAAGAAATATTTTTTATATGTCCAAGTGATGAAATCAAAATTAACTCATTAGATAAAAGTCCACATGTTTCCTTCAAAAAAAAGTCCACATGTTAATTATAATATATTTCACTCACATATCAAATAATTTTAAATTTATGTAAAAAATAAGTCTCACTTTTTTTTTTAAAAGAAATGCTAACGAGTGTTCAATGCATTAAAAATTAAACATTTTAACTTTTTCTATAAATATTTTTTTAATTAAAAATCTTTAAATAATGTTGTTAGGGCATTCGTTAACTTGACTTTTCCTAAGAAAACCCAACTTATGTAATCTAACACGAGTTTCCAACTTTTTAGGGCTCGTTTGGTGCACATGATATGATAGAGATAGGATATGATATGAAATTGGATAAGGATAGGAAATGATATAAACATGATAACATTTATCCTATCACATGTTTGATGCACACATGATAACAAATATAATATCATATATGTCACAATTAAATGACATAATTACTCTTGTAATTAATTCTAATTAAATGTAATTAAGCTATTATTAACTACATAAAGTTATAAAAAAAACATTGTCAATCGTCTTCTTCCTTATTTTAGGGGTGCCGTTATCTTCATTCTTAAAGTTCAATTAAAAAAAAATCATGGTTTCTTCAATTAAAAAAAAATAGTTGTCTTTGTTGAAGATAATAATACGAAATTCTTAAACTCTTTATTTCATCCCTTTTTAAATTTAACTTGAGTACAAAATAGATAATCAAGAAAAAAAACAAAAAATTAAGCAAATTGAGGAAAAAATGATTGTAGGTTGGAATTGAGGTCGGATCTGTATCAAATAGAAGAGATGACGATGAAGAGTTATGAAGGAACAGGTAGAGGTCATGGAGAGCAAAGAGAATTGAGAGAGAGCAAAATAAACATTTTAGTGCTAATCATGATAGGATAATTCTAACCCACCAAAAACTAAGGATAAAAATAACAAAGGGTGAGTAGGATAGGATAAGAAATGGGTTTAAGTTATCATTTCCTATTGATGCACCAAACAACAAATTGAATCAGGATATGATAGTTTTATCATATCCTGTCTTCCTATCCTGTGCACCAAACGGGCTCTTAACTCCTTATCTGGGATGTGTTGCAGTTGCACCTCAAAGTGCGCTTGCACCCAAAACTAAACATTTTAATTGTCGTATTCATATGTCTTTTTCTTGAATAAATAATAAATCTCATTAACAAAAGCAGAAGAAAAAAGAAAACGTAATGATTTTATAAAGAACATAAATTATTTAGAGATAAATATTTACCTTCCATTAATATGAACTGTTTTGGCACTTGGTCTACAAAACAAAAAAAAAATTAGCTCTAAATATTTTAGAATTAATATAACAAATAAAAAATTGCACTATTTATCTTTTGACAAACTTTTATTTTCATAAATTTGTTGAATAACGTACGTTATTAATTGGACTATTTACTACATTATGTTATAATATTTTACATTCGCATTCAATTAATCATACGATTTTTTATGGAAATGTTAGTGAATGAGTTTTTTTTTCTGTCAGTATTTCTTACCGCATGTTTTGCTGACTAACGTTCCCAATGGATAAGTGCAAGATTCAATTGATTGAGCACATTCAAGTTCTCCGGTGTAATTCAAGCCGCATCCCATGTAACCAACACAAGATTCTCTACAAGCGCCGCTTATCCACGATAGCTCAAATCCATATAGTAGCATTCCATGAATTTCCTCGTATGAAAGTGGTCGATGTTGATGTCGATCTGGTACGCCTTCTCTGACACCGACACTGTCACTAGGAAAATCTGAAGATGACATAGCAACAAACTTCACATTGCAATGATCTTTTAATCTTCCCACGAAGAAGCGCTCCCCAGCAAAAGCATAAAGATAGCTTTTGGAGTCTGAGTTGATGCAGGGAGCTGTATCTACATACTCAGGATCATCATTCACTGCTTTGCTACACTTCAAGTATATTATGTACCGGTAATCAATATTAAAATCAATTTGATATGGATCCGCGTCATTGTGATCATCATCATAGGATTCAAAGTATGTGAGATTGGATCTGGATAAAAAATAGCGAGGAATGGAGGAGCAATCACCCTCTTGAATTCCGGGATCAACTAGCCGAATTGTGTAGTTGTTGTAGTTGATTGACTTCACATAGTATTTACCCGAAAACAGACTTAACACTGTGATGTTGTTTTCACAGGATAACTCGTACTTCCGATCACCACAGCTTGTTGGGTCATTCATAAGTCGAAACGGATGTTTTATGTTTCTGATTTCCCCGCATGAAGAAGGTGGACATGTTTGGTTATTTGTATTAGTAATTGCATCACATGTTTGATAATGATGATGCAATAGTAGCACAACAACCACCATCACAATTTCGAGGAAGCTTAAATGTGATATTGATTTCGCATAACAGGAGAAGAATTTCCATCTCCACATGTTTTTTACTGAAAATAATTTTCACTTATCTGAAAGGGAACTTGTATAAGGACTTTTAGTGGTGGTTCTTAAGAGGTAGAAGTTGTAAGGCTCTCTATTTAGCCGACCCTTTCCTTTGTAGAAATTTATCTTTCCAAATGTCAAATGAGATTCTCTACGATCATATAGTTATTTATAAATCAAGGGATTAATAGGATGTAGTATCTAATAAGTACTTAATCCTTTTAACTCAACTCTTTATACAAATGTTTTAAATGAGACTCATTAATCATTTATAATAACTTTTGTAAAAAAATAAAATCATCTATGATAACTTTATCTCATTACATTTCAAAGTTCTAATATTAAAAAGGGAGATTAGTCACTTTAGTCCCTAAATAGGAAATGAATCGTCACTTTAATCTCTGAATACAGATAAATTGCAAAATAGTCCCTGAATGTAGACTATGTTAGTCAATTTAGTCCCTGAATGCAGACTCGTTAGTCAATTTAGTCCTTGAATGTAGACTTTGTTAGTCACTTAAGTTCCTGAAATTGCCCATCAAAGTCTACATTTAGGGATTGTTTTGTAATTTCTCTACATTCGGGGACTAAAGTGACTAATTCCCCTATTAAAAAAGTATGGATCCTCTTTAAGATTGATGGTCTACATTGAGACCATGTTCCTATTAGATATTCAATAATTTTTCCCCAATTGAAGTAACTAATAGATACCAAGTCTTAGAAGGGAAATATATGTCCATTAGAGATGATGATCTAACAGATTCATTTAAGAATTGACTTCAACAAATATTTGTTTATGAGTAGTGATATATGTACAACCATTTGTAACAACTTGTTGACAACTTTTATTTTCTTTTTTCTCATTGGTCCAAAACAATAAAGAGAGAGAAAATAAGAATATAATGTGAGTATTAGAGATAAAGTTGTCAAAAAATTGTAATAAAGTGGTTGTACAAATATCATTTCTATTTTTTTATACACACTACTCTCAATTAAATGGTTAAAACACTCAAATATCTATCAATTATGTTATACTAATTATGTTATACTATGTTGGTGACTCATTTATTGGGGTGACTATTCTCACATCGATTTCCCCTTGAAGGAATATGCAAATTAATGATATAAAGCTAAGAGAATCAAGCACGACACAAACCTCACTCACACATAGAAAGATACGAAATGATTTGCAATCACAGTACTTTTTCCTTCGTGATAACACTAACATTAGTGTTAATACCGCTGCTTGGGAATGCCCAGAAAATCCCTACCATTGAGTGTCCCTTCAAAATATCTTGTAGCCATCATAACAAGAAAATTCTTGAAATACCTGCTTATCCAGTACCTATAAGACTCCTCATAAGTGAAATTAACTACACATCGCAAGTATTAAGAGCACGTGATCCTGAAAATTGTCTTCCACGACTCTTATTACTTCAGTCCAATTTCACTTCATCAATATTTTCATTTCGGATTATTGATGGTTCTGACTTGCATCAGCAATTCGATGAATTTACCAATATTAGTTTCTTTGATTGTTCTTCTCTGGTACAACGTTATCAAAACAAGATGTACCAACTGCTGGGAGTTGATCAGCAGGACATGATTTCTTGTCCAGTTTTTATGGCAGGGTTTAGGCAAGATATGGTTGAATTGAACCTTGTATCCTGCACCAAAATATCTCAACGAGTTTCACCCCTTTTTCTTCCGGAAGAACCTCTATATGGGCTTGGGATACGACAAAACTCAATCTCATTATCATGGTCGGAAACAAACCTTGACAAAGGATGCTTTAAATGCATCAACAAATCAAAGAAGATTATTTTATCCTCCGCAGGTGAGACACATTCACTTCTATACTTCATTTGGTTTGAATTTGGGGTTGGTTCAGATTTAAGAGAATTTTTTTTATTATGTAGCTAAGATTTTTTTAAGGATGTTGAATGTTTAATTTGTAGGTGCAATCATCTGCTCAACTGTGCTTGTTCTTATATTTAGTTTTATTTTTAAAATATATCGCTATTTCAAGATGAAAAGTGAAGACCATACAAGAATTGAAAACTTTTTGAAGGATTATAGGGCTTTAAAGCCAACTAGGTTCTCGTATGCAGACTTGAATTACAAATAAATTTAAAGATAAGATAGGCGAAGGGACTCATGGAGCTGTTTATAAAGGTAAGTTATCAAACCAAATTATAGTAGCCGTGAAGATTCTTAATACTGCAGAGGGAGATGGGAAGGAATTCATAAATGAAGTGGGAACCATGGGCAAAATTCACCATCTCAATGTCGTTCGTTTGCTTGGCTTCTGCGCAGATGGATTTCGTCGTGCTTTAGTATATGACTTTTTCCCAAATGGTTCGTTACAGAAATTCATTTCTTCCGCGAACAACAAAGATGATTTCCTTGGATGGGATAAATTGCAACAAATCGCTCTAGGTATAGCAAATGGCATTGAGTATCTCCACCAAGGTTGTGATCAAAGAATTCTACATTTTGACATCAATCCTAATAATGTCTTGCTAGATGACAATTTCACTCCCAAAATCACAGATTTTGGTTTGGCTAAGATGTGTTCGAAAAATCAAAGTATTGTATCAATGACTACAGCTAAGGGAACATTAGGCTACATGGCACCTGAAGTTTTTTCAAGAAACTTTGGGAATGTGTCTTATAAGTCCGATATTTACAGTTACGGTATCTTATTGTTGGAGATGGTTGGAGGAAGAAAGAATACGAAAACAACCGGTGGTGAAGAAAATATACAAGTTGAGTATCCAGACTCGATACACAATTTGCTTGAAGGAGATATACAAATCCCTATTGATGAAGAGGGAGATTTTAGAATTCCAAAAAAATTGGCAACTGTGGGACTATGGTGTATCCAATGGCATCCTTTGCATCGTCCGGCGATGAAATCTGTGATACAAATGCTTCAAGGAGAGGGCGACAAGTTAAAAGTGCCTACTAATCCGTTCGGACCAACAACTACAACTAATACAAATGCCAATATTGTTGCAGAACGTACGAATTTGGAGCTGGAGGTGATTGAAGAATTAGAATAGATATATAGTGGTTATACATATTTATTGAATAATGGTTCATTGTCAATGACTTTGTTACTTTTTAACAAAGTGTTATATTTGTGAATAATATCATCTGTGAGCAAGAAGCACCCATTTTATTACTTTAAAAGTCTAAAATTTTATCAGAGCAATTTATTAAAGAGTAAAGTAAGGATTATCATATTGATTAACAAATCAAAATGCAGATATTACATGTATATCATAGTCAATCACAAGTTCGTTAAAATAACAATCCTTGTTTTTTTTCTTTCACTTTACTCTTTAAAATCCCACCCAATATACTTACCATACTTACAGTTCTATAATAAACGCTCCTTATTAGCTGCATGCCAATGTTTCATTTTCATATTTTTGCTTTAATTAAAATAAACGGACCACATGGTCTGCGGAGTGCAGGTACCACATGGTCGTAAGGCCATGCGCCTGGTACTTATCCAATTATTATCATATACTCCGCCTGGTATTGATAAAGGTGTTGTTGTTTTCTTTTGCTTTCTCCATTGTGTTTTGCATCTCGTGATCCATCCAATTGCTATCATCATATATATTTAAATCTAAGAGATAAAGATGTTGTTATCAAGTTGGTGAATTAATGTGGTGTGTATTGGATTGAATTATTTTTGTTCCAATTGCTCAGTTATTTGTTTTGTTGTGGAGAGACTTTTAAGGTCGGTTATGGTTCATTGGGATTATCAAGATTGCCGAGAGAAAAATGAGTATCAAGGTCTAGGGAACTTAAGTGTAGTTCTTAAGTTAAAATATATAATCCACTCTAATAAAATAGAGGAATTTCGTTACTTGTTTGATAATTGTTTAGTTGTTAGTAGTAATGGCCAAAGTGGTGGTCTATCACTATTTTGGTGTCATTCTTTTAATTGCATGGTGTTAAATTATTCTGCTAATCATATAAATGTTGAGGTAAATGATCCTAACCGTGAAAAATTACAATTTACAGGTTTTTATCGAACGCACATCATATGAATGTTGAGGTAAGTGATGATAGAAGGCTTGCCTCTTAAGATTTTTTTACAAGTTTATTGAATGCTACTTCGTTATTGATATGTTCCACAAAGAGATTATCTTGAGTAAGATAACGATACCCATATTGATGATAGATCAATGAAGAAGATGCGTTGTTGTAGAAGATCTCATCATAATCCATTGTGAATGCCCCGTTGTCGGTGAGACGGAAGGGAGTGGTACCTGCAGATGCGCTCCGACGCACAAGTCAGAAGGGAAACAAGGAGAATGTGATGTTTTTGGGAGAGAATAAACTTACTTGAAATTGTATTGGAGTCCCGTTTATATAGGCATAAGTGAGTGTAATGGGCTTGGAGCCTTATTGGGTTTTACCATGTAAATGAGAATTTGCTAAGTGGATATGACCTTTTAGCCGGACATGAACAGTTGCCCCCCAAGCCCTTATGGTCTTTATGATATAAGGAGCTTGATCAAGTCAATGGTTGTGAGGTCGGTCCTCGTCATCCTCAAGACGCCAAAAGTCGTGCAGGAAAGAGAAGTGGTTGTTGTCGGTTGGACGCAACAATATAGATGCATGTAAAGGTGAAGAGAGAAAACTAAGGTATACCCCATTTTTTGCGCGCCACACCCTATTTGTATACCCTCGGGAGTGGATGTGCATGCCGTGATTGTTGTATTTTAGCGTTTACTCGCCTTGCCTTGACTCAACCAGTCAATGTATATTTACTTTTTTAGTCCTTCAAAATGGTTAAGTAAAACCGGTAAACCGTAAAAATATATTTGTAAGTTACTCAAAATAGGTTATTTTCCCCCAGTGGAGGGTCTTTGCATGGCCTCGTGGCCATTCTAGATGTGTCTTCTGTGGCGCTTTGGACTCCTTTGTGAAGTCGGATGATATATTTGCAAGTGGTGTCGCTCACATGACCGATATGGGAATGAGTCGTTCTGGCCATGTTTGGCTCTCTTTGCTCGTCTTGTTCACAAGTGGGAGGAACCCGGCTTGGATGCCGGATAAAATGGCTTTATGTGTACCTGAAATTGTGAACACACATACAAATGTATTTGGCTTTACAGTTACCTCAAACGTAACAAATTCGTAATTAACTTTCCCACTAAAAAAGTTGCGCTTTTAACTCTTGGTACAAGGCCCAACCAAGGCTCTTGATACCACTTGATAGGAGAAATGTGTTTGTATTATTATTCATTGAGAAAATACAACGAGATACTTATTTATAGCAAAGTATCTAGAGATAAACACTAACTTGCTTTACAAGTAAGCATTGCAAGCTTGGTCTAAAACACAAACTAATCAAGTTTAGCACTAATACCTAAAAGAATTGTAACAATAGTCTTTTTGGTTTAATATTGGAGACCGAAACAATAACATTTTTCTATATTTCTGCCGTTATAATTTGTAATTATATTTCTTTCAAAAAAATTGTAATTATATAGACAATATCATGTCTTATAGCCTATACTTCTCGGGTATTGTTATCAATCAAAGGATTCCATGGTTCAAGGTCAAATGCAATGGAAAGATAGATTGTGTAATTCTCTCAAGGAGTCATCACAAGGATAGAAATGAATAAAAGATAGTTAAATAGTACATAGGTGTAGCTTATTTATAGAGATTTGGAGTAACTAACTTTCTACATAGATAACTTCCTCTCCAAGTTATGATCTTCACTATACTCTAATAGGTATGTATCCGCGAGTATCCATGAAGTTAAGTATCGCGATATCCGATACGTATTCGATACAAGTACATCTCAGTTTTAGAATATCCAGACTTCATAGCTTATAGGCGATGATCGACGGGGTGCAACGATCTTTTTATGACTATTATACTTACACTACAAGAATTTTGGTTTTTACTGGGGGGAAATAAACCCTCAGGAATGTAATATATCCCTCAATAACACACATTAGTGGCAGATAAGTGTCCCTCAGTAATACTGACGTTAGTAATGTTACTGACGGAATTTTCCTTCAGTAATGGTGAAGTTGTTATGACAAAGCATTACTGAGGGATTTTTCCCTCAGTAATTACTGGTAGAAAAATCTGTCAGTAATTACTGGCGGAATGATCTCATAGTAATGTTGTTCTTATCAGAATCATCACATTATTACCGATAGAATATTCCCTCAATAATGTTTAGACAAGCCTGCATTACTGACAAAAAATTCCCCCAGTAATGTAATCTGTAACACCCCGTTCCCGAAAATAGCGTAATAATAATAATAACAATAATCAGAGTTATTCAGCAAACGACGGAGTATTACATTACTTTTTCAAAATTATTTAAATAGAATATAAAAACTATTTAAAACCAACATGTAATATCATCATATAAAATTCTGCAGCGGAAAGTCTTTATATAAAATCATATTCAACAACTACATCATAAATCTTAGCACAAAGGCCATCAACATAATAAAATTATTCGACAATAGAATCTCAACAACATCTTCTTCAAAGAAATGATACATAAGGAATACAAGAAAGATAACGTTTCCCCATCCCTACTATGTATCAGAGCCCTAGACTCAAGAGCCAACACCGCTAGTCTTCGCTACCTGCACTTGCCCACAAGGCGGCAATTCCAGCAGAAGGGGTGAGTTCACAAATCAAAAGTAAATATACAGATATATGAATCATCAAAGTAAATTGAAACAACAACAACCAACAGCAACATTTTCAACATCATCTTAGCTTTATAATTAAGATCATCTTTGATTCATATCAACAGCAACAACAACACTTGTGGCGACATCTCACCAACAACAATCCCAAAAGGACAACTCACTTCTACAACTAATGCAAGACTCCATAACATCTAATGCATTATGCATGTGGTACCAACTACGCGCGTTGAATGCTAAGCATTCCAGGGCAATAAGCCCCCAACAATTTGGATGGTTAAAGCATCCCAGGGCAATAAGCCCCCAACAGGTGAACGATAAAGCGTTCCAGGGCAATAAGCCCCCAACAGTGAATGATAAACATTCCAGGGCAATAAGCCCCCAACAAATGCAAATGAGTATGAAATGACTCTATGGTGTATATCAGCATACAACCCAACATCTTAATGGAGCATATCAGCATGCAACCAACAACAACAACAACTTAGGATACCCTCCCCAACTGGACAAGACCACTCAACATCGACAAGGCAACTCAATTAACAAAGTATCATTATTTGCACATCAACGTTCACAATTTCATCTTAAATCATCATCATAATATAGTTTTTATCATCTAAACAATTCTTAATAAATCTAATAAACATCTTAGAAAGCTTAGGTTTGGGTTTGGAACACTTTAGAAAAATCACATTTTGGGTCGCACAGGACCCAGCTCGCTTGAGCGAGCAGCTTCTCGCTTAAGCGAGTCAAAACACGAAGGTTGGGTTCTTGTTCGCTTGAAGCTCGCTTCTGGTTCGCTTAAGCGAACAGGTCAAATACACTATCCTGGGCGTCTCTCGCTTAAGCGACGGGAATCTCGCTTAAGCGACGCAAATGACGAAGGTTAGCATTTTGCTCGCTTGGGGTTCGCTCGTGGCTCGCTTAAGCGAGCGGCTAAAAGTTCAGACTAGGCATAGCAAAACGTTGCTCGCTTGAGCGAAGGGAATCTCGCTTAAGCGAGTGTTCGTCTGGACAGAATTCTAACCTACGATTCCAACTCCATTTTCATCCAAAAATCCCATTTTTAATCCCCCAATCACCCAAAATGGTTTAGAAACAATGTTTATGGGTTTAAGGCATAACAAAACATCTGAACATATCAAAACAACAGCATTACAACACAATTCATCAAGAAAATGAGCAATTCAACATATTCTTAACCTAGTTTCAAAACTACCAATTTTCAATTCAAATTCATGAAATCATATACATATATATTGACAATTGAAGAGTAAACCCACCCTTACCTTAATTTAGCAAAATCTACAGCAATAGGATCGGTTCTCTCTTCCTAGCTCTTCCCTCTTGGTTCTTCTCTTTTCTCCCAAAACTCTTGTCTGTTCTATTGCACGTACAAAAATGTTTCTTTCCTTTACTGACTTTTCTCTTTTCTTTCTAACAAAGTATAACTCCTTTTTCTTTCTTTACTCCCTCACTTAATTTTCTTTTAATTCCATTAACCCCCTCCTAACTCTACTAATTAATCTAAATAACTATTATTTCTACTTTTTCACTTAAATAATAAAAATCACACAAATAATTTATATGGTAAATAACAACACATCAAATTATTCACATAAATCACATAAATTATATAAAATACATAAAACATATTAAATCAACCAAAAATAGTAAAATATCAACTAGGGCGTTACATAATCGACACTTTTTTTTTTGTGATCCCTTCCCAATTTTTAATTTTAATTAAAGAAATAAAATTAATTCAAGACAAATAAATTTAAGAAATATAATTTCACCCCAAAAATATCTTTATTACGTGTTAGATAGAAATTTTCATGCTCCACTCAAACAATATCTAAGGCTTTATTTGGAAGGAAAAGATCGTGAAGAGAATGATAGCCTCCACGCACCACTAGACCTCCGTGGCTAATAAATGGCTTTCTTCAAGCCGTCCTTGATTCAGGTTTGTCTCACGTTCCAATTGAAGGTTACCCGTTTACTTGGTTTAAAAGTTTAGGCACTCCGCGTGCCGTTGAGGAAAGGTTAAACCATGCACTTGCTAACAATTCGTGGTTTAATATTTTTCCAAATGCTATTGTTGAAACTCTAGTAGCACCTGCTTCTGATCATTATCCCATACATGTTACCGTCGCTCCCACTCCCCAGCACTATGTTTCAAAACGTAATTTCCGCTATGAAAATGCGTGGCATCTTGAACCAGGTTTTCAGGATTTTGTCACTAATTCTTGGCAGGAACATTCTCTTTACAACATTATTCCGAATCTTTCCTCTTGTGAGGAAGAAATGTCTGTTTGGAGAAAATCACATTGTCACAAATTGAAAATTGATATTGAAGATTGTCGTAAACAATTGCAGGAAACCCGAGTAGGATCTTCTGGAGAAGACCAAGTTCGCATGTTCGAACTTAGGAAAAGAATGCAACGACTTCTCTCCCAAGATGATGCTTACTGGCGCCAACACGCTAAGACACATTGGTACAAGGATGGTGACCGAAATACTAAGTTTTTCATGCGTCGGCAACAGCTCGAAGGAAGGTAAATCATAAACCTCTCTTGATGATGATGTTGGTAATAAAATAACTGATGAGAAGGGCATGCAAAATGTGGCAAGACAATATTTTGTGAATATATTTCAACAACGACATAGTGATTTCTCCTCTGTTATTGTTGTCATAAATCCGTCTGTTTCCGATAATGACAACGACATGCTCACGACACCTTTCACCAAGGCCGAATTTAAGGATGCTATCTTTTCCATGCACCCCGATAAGTGTTCAGGACCTGATGGTTATAGTCCGGGTTTCTTCCAGCACTTTTGGAATTTATGTAGCGATGATATTTTCAAAGAATGTTGTGGTTGGTTAGACACGGGACAATTTCCCCTGACTTAAATATTACTAACATTGCTCACATTCCAAAAGGGTCTACGCAGGTTAACATGAAGGACTTGCAGCCTATAGCGCTTTGTAACGTGCTATACAAAATCATTTCAAAGGTGTTAGCGAATAGATTAAAAGGTGTTCTACCGACTTGCATTTCCGACACTCAATCCGCTTTTGTTCCGGGTCGTTCTATTCTGGACAACGCCATGGTGGCCATAGAAGTGTTGCATTTTATGAAAGCTAAGACGCGCGGGGAAGACAGGTATGTTGCTCTTAAACTTGATATTAGCAAAGCCTATGATCGTATGGATTGGAATTACTTGAGGGCTGTTATGCATAAAATGGGTTTCCATAATCACTGGATTCATTGGATGAGTATATGTGTTGAGTCTATGGATTATTCTGTGCTTGTCAATGGTACACAGGTTGGCCCTATTGTTCCAGGGCGGGGGCTCCGTCAAGGGGATCCTCTCTCTCCATATTTGTTTATTATTTGTGCAGAAGGCTTATCTTCACTTATTCGCGATGCTGAGACTAGGGACATCCTCACGGGCACAAAGGTTTGTCGTCAAGCACCATCGGTTTCCCATTTGTTGTTTGCTGATGATTGTTTCCTTTTTTTCAAAGCTAATGAGGACCAAGCGCATGTCATGAAAGATATTTTATCCACTTATGAGTTAGCCTCTGGCCAATCGATCAGCTTGCCAAAGTCCAAAATTTACTGTAGCCGCAATGTTCCTGACGACCTCAAAGCAAACATTACAGCTATTTTAGGCGTTCAAGTGGTGCTAGGCACAGGTAAATATCTAGGCCTTCCTTCTATGATAGGTCGTGATCGGAAAGCTACTTTTGCGTACATTAAGGATCGTGTGTGGCAGAAAATCAATTCTTGGAGTGGTAAGTGTCTCTCCAAAGAAGGGCGTGAGGTAATGATAAAATCTGTTTTGCAGGCAATTCCTTCTTATGTGATGAGTATTTTTCAGCTTCCGACTACTTTGCTAGACTCCATTGAAAAGATGATGAACTCCTTCTGGTGGAGTAATGGTAAAACAGCGCAAAGGGGAATTCATTGGATGAGTTGGGAGAAGCACTCAGCACCAAAGATTCACGGAGGTATGGGTTTTAAAGATCTTGCTACTTTTAATTTAGCAATGTTGGGCAAACAGGGATGGAATTTATTACGGAACCAGAATCTCTAGTTGCTCGTATTTTTAAAGCTCGATATTTCCCTTCTAGCTCCTATCTTACGGCAGCTGTGGGGCATAACCCAAGCTATGTTTGGCGCAGTATCATGCACGCTGGCTTTATTGTACGGGGTGGCGCTAGATGGTGTATAGGTACAGGTGCAACCATCCCTATTCTTAATGAACCATGGTTGTCAAATGGGGATGTTATTGGTAGCGATACCCCAGGAGCTCATTTTGTCCATAATTTTACTGTTAATAGCCTGATGAATTTATATGATAAAAGCTGGAATGAACAGGTTGTTCGCCAAGTTTTTAGTGATGATATAGCCCACAAAGTACTCCATACGCCGCTTTTTTCTCATGTTGATGATGACACGATTATGTTCGCCAAGAATTTATATGATAAAAGCAGAAAGGAACGGAAGATACTCTGTTCGTAGTGCCTACAGGTTATGTGTATCAGAACTTATTGACTCTTCTTACAACTGGCGTCCGGGTTTTTGGACGGGTATTTGGAATCTAAAAGTACCGCCGAAAGTGAAGAATTTAATTTGGCAAATGTGTCGTGGTTGCCTACTGTCTCGTCATTTTTCGGGAGGTCATCGCTATTTGACTAGCTTTGACTCACTATTTTTATTCACGACTGAACTTTTTAATTTTTTAAAGAAGGGGGAAAAAAGTTCAAATTACCCATTTGAAAGAAATCAGGGTTCGGGGGTTAGTTATATTTAGGGAAGGTATTAGCACCCTAAATATTCGTAGTACTCTACGAGAACCTTTTGACTTTATTTTACTTTTTGTGCTATTACTTGCTTAATTTTTTTTAAAAGACGAAATTAAAAAAAAAAAGAGATTTGAAAGAAAAATGAAGCCCATTATCTACAATTTTTATTGATTTGAAAGGACGAGCGTCCTTTGCCTACGTACCAGAGAGGGAACAAAACCTCGTAGTTCGGGGTAGAAATTGACGTTTGATTGGTTTTGTGGTTTTTATTGGTTTTTGAGAAGGTTTCAAAATAAAAAAAGCCTAGTGGCGAAATAAGCTTGTTTGTGTTTTTTATGTTGAAGAAAATAGACTCGAAGTAGAATTAAAATTGATTTGAAATTTGATTAAGAAAAAAAATTAGAAAGAACGATCACTTGATGAAAAATCAAGGTTTATTATGAAAATATATTTTTGTGATTTTTGTTATTTGAATGTTTTTTGTTGTTTTTGATATTATTGTGTTTGTAGGAAAATGTTTTTGGGTTTTTTATTATAGTTGAAGAAAATGTTTTTGTATTTTTGTTTATTGTGCTTGACAAGAGTTTCATCTTGCTCCTACGTATCTCCAGGTGCGATGGAGAAATCAATGCTACGTAGTTCTGGGCAAGAAAATGTTTTTGTGTTGATTGATTTTATTTATGAAAATGATTTGGTTGCGCTTGGCGAAAAGTTTGCTTAAAAAAAGAGGGCGGACTCGCATTTGAGCGATGGCGACCAATTTGAGAAAAAATGAAACGCGCATGGCGTGAAAAAATATTTGCTAAAAAAAGGGGACGGACTCGCATTTGAGCGATGGTGATCCGTTTGAGAAAAAATTAAACGTGCATGGCGTGAAAACAGATTTGCTTAAAAAAAAGGGGACGGACTCGCATTTGAGCGATGGCGATCCGTTTGAGAAAAAATTAAACGCGCATGGCGTGAAAAGAGATTTTTTGGTTTATTGTTAGTTCAACGAAATAAATAGTATTTTATATATATATATATATATATATATATATATATATATATATATATATGACCAGAACATTCTAGAGAAAGATTATATAAGCAGAATGAGAAAAATGATGTTAAAATGAATTATGAAGTTTTTTAACATGGACCAGAATATTCTGGAGAAATATAAAATAAAAGTAGAAAAATATTACTGATAAATATTGGACCAGAGAACTCTGGATTAATTTGATTATTAATTAGGACCAGATTGTTCTGGAGAATAATTAAATTAAACAAATATAATATTAACAGTTAGTTTAGAACTAGAACACTCTGGATTAATTTAATTAACAAGGACCAGATTGTTCTGGAGAATAATTACATTACACAAAAACATAATATTAACATTTAGTTTAGGACCATAGCACTCTGGATTAAGATGTATGTAAAATAAATGAATATATATATATATATATATATATATATATATATAGAGAGAGAGAGAGAGAGAGGGAGAGAGAGAGAGAAACGAAAAAAAGGAGAAGAACAAAGAGGAAAGAGGAAAAAAAAATACCTTTGTGGAGAGAATAAAAGAAAGAGAAAAAAAAGTATAAAATGAGGATTGTTTTGTTTTTGGTAGTGATGATGTGATTTTTTTGTGGTTTTAATGGTGATTTATGTGATGGTTTATGTGGTTTTAATGATGGTTTATGTGGTTTTAATGGTGGTTTATGTGTTTGTTGTGTTGTTGATGATGAAGAAAATAAACATGCTAAGAAAAAAGATGTGTAGTGGTGTGTTGCTATTTTTTGTTCTCCCAAATTTTTCCTTCTTTTCTTTTGGTGGTAAAGCCTCCTTTATTTATAGATGAAAAGAAACTTGAGAAACAAGCTAGAATGGAAGCTTAGAGATTAAGTTTTGAGCTAATGGGAGCAAGTTGTCATGTGATGTCATCTTAGTGATGTCACTTGATGATGTCACTTTGATGATGTCACTTTATTTCAATTGTAGTATGACTAGAACATTCTGGAGAATGTTCTAGAGAATGTTCTGGTGTATGCTCTAGATCTTTCTTGATAAAGCAAATCTCATTTTATGTTTCTTTTATTTTCCCTTTTTTTGGGGGAAATTAATAACGATGAAAAACAATATAAAATTAAACAAATTATCACCTATTTTTGTGATTTTTTTCGAAATTTGTCCTTGAAAAAAAAAGGGGTCTTAGGTCAAAAATTGGGGTATGACAGATGCCCCCATTTAAGTTTCTTCGTCCGGAGATTTGAAGATGGAATCTTTGACTTGACGGGTCGAAGAGACTTAAATACAAAGTACACCATTTTTGACCTAAGATGCTATGAATGCATGTGATGCAATTATGAATGCAGGACGACGTAGATGGCTTGGCTGAAATGAGAAACAACAATGGGATACCCAAACTTGTTGAAGAAAGGGATCCGACTCTGCTACGGGATACTGTAGTTTTACTAGGGAAACAATGATGTACCATTGGAATGATAGTTTGAGGGAGACAAAATCCTTTGGCGACACCTCTTGAATAGATACTCTAGGGATGATACTTTAGGAAATGAAGGTATTTGTAGGCTATCAACCTGGCTCAAAAGGCAGTTACAAGGTATTGACCTGGCACAAAAGGTAATTGTCGGGTATTAACCTGGTGCGAAGGGTAATTGCAGGGTATTAACCTGGCACAAAGAGGAATTGCAGGGTATTAGCCTGGCACAAAGGTATTTGCAGGGTATTAACCTTGCACAAAAGGTAATTGCAGGGTATTAACCTGGCACAAAAGGTAATTGCAGGGTATTAACCTGACACGAAAGGTAATTGCAGGGTATTAACCTGGCACAAAAGGTAATTGCAGGGTATTAACCTGGCACAAAGGGGAATTGCAGGGTATTAACCTGACACAAAGGTATTTGCAGGGTATTAGCCTGACACAAAAAGTAATTGCAGGGTATTAACCTGGCGCAAAGGTATTAGAAAGGTAATTTGAAAGGTAATTGAAATGTATTAAAGATGTTTGCAGGCTACTCGCCTGGCATAAAAAAGGTATCAAAGATGTTTGCAAGCTATTCGCTTGGCACAATGGGAACACAAGGAAAAAAAAGGACCAAATTGAAGGGATACAGTGAAACAGGACTTCGGGTGGTTAATGCAATTATGTACGAATGATATTGTGCGCATGTTGTATATGCATGAATGTGTATATGATCATATGAAAGTATTGATGTATGGATGCATGGATGTATGAATGTATGAATGTAACTTGTATGACTGCATAAAATGTATGTGACAGGTGGACTCGATCAGACAAGACATGTAAGATGGTAGGTGGATTGACATCGCAATACAAACACTCGGCAAACTTCCTTGAAGATCGTATTATCATGAACAAATCGAGCCATTGACAGTGTAGAATATGGCGCAAGGTGGCAACTGATGCCTCTTGGGGAGAAAACCCATTGTTGATCAAAAGTTTGGAAGAAGTCGCCATTTGTAGACCGGCACAGGGTGTTCTTCCTTCGGCATGCTTCAGCAGTCATGTTTTTTTTTTTGTTGAAAATTCCTGATTTTTGTCTGGACCGCCCTTTCGGGTTTTCAGTCCACCGGGACGCTCTCTATTGCCTAAACTGCCTTTTTCAGGTTTTCAGTTTAGCGAGCTTTTGTATTTCTGGATTGTGATTGCATTTTGCTTGGAGCGAAGGTCCTTTCTACAGTCCTTAATCATGTTTCTCTTCCGGGACGTAACCGTTTTCGAGGCGGATGCTGATGGATGCTTCACCTACTCACGAGTTCAAAGAGAGTGTGTTTGTTGTTTATGCTTTTCAAAAGGTGTAAAAAAGAAAAAGTTTTGTATTTTGAGAAAAAAAAATAAAAAAATATTTTGCTTCGAGTATTGCCATCAAACATAGAAGAAATTTTGCAAACAAAATAAAATGACAGTTCCAAATGAATGGGCACAGGCTCAAACTTTGATGAATTGAGTGGTGGCCTGCCAAGGGCATGGCTCCACATATTTTTTTTGAAATTTTTTGGAAAATGGTAGAATATGGGAAGGTACATTGAACAAAATATCCGCTATTCTTCCTAACAACTTCGAATTGCCCCAGTTCCGGGTCTTTGATTTGCTTTGATTTGCAGATGCTTTGAATCGGAGGTCTTTGGACGACTGGATGCCCCAGGTTGACTGTGCCTGACCCGATGCAGTTACTTTGTCTTTTGATCCTTGACTTTTGCATAGATCGCCCTTGCGGGTTTTTCAATCTATCAGGATAATCATTTTTGTTCATGTCTCTATTTTTTGCCTAGACCGCCCTTTCGGGTTTTCAGTCCACCGAGACACTCATTTTTGCCTAAGTCGCCTTTTCAGGTTTGCGACTTATCAAGCTTTTTGATTTTTTTGATTTTTTGATTTGATTGATTTTTGCATATTTTGACAAAGTATTTCTTGACTGTACCGGCATGCGGGTTTGTCAGCATTTGTAGTCACAAGAGTTGTTGCACATGTGCCTTCATGGTTAGGCATCTACTTGTCCCTAGAGTCGGGTTGGAAAGATGGTGTATTTTTAGCACAAAGTTTCTTGAAACCCACGGGGACGAGCCTTCTTGTTGGAATTTTGTTTCAACCTCCCTTGATATAGTTGTACAAGGCTGTCATGCATTTTGAGTCCAATCTAGCTTGGATTTCAGCAGAACTCCTATCGACGGGACTTCGACGACCTCCACGTTGTATACTGAGGGAAGGAGGGGGGGCTGCCCCTGTTGAAGTCTACGCTTGAAGCATGATGGTAGCATCTCGCGCCAATCTTTGTATGTGAATGCCCTGTTTTGGACACACTTCTTGATATTTTTTGCTTTCGATTTTGACGGCTTAAGATGCCCAGTAGGCGAGAAATTTCGACGGGAACTTCTTCATCATCCTCTTCCTCGAGTTTCGGACATAGGGAAATCGAAGTTGGGAGAGAGTATAGGGTTAAAGTGTTCAACGGGTTTATTAATGCATGATTTGATTATTCGATTTTTACATGTAAGTATAAGTTATGGTTATGCAGTTATTTGAGAATGATTGTATATTTTTTTGGTTTTTGTTACTACCATTTTTTCCAGAAAAAACATAAAATAAAACAAAGCAAAGTCGGGATCAAAACGACTTTTTATTAGTGATGTAAATACTTGAAGCAAAAAGCCCTATACAAGTTCGCTTTCGTCTCGGGCGGGGCGAAAGGATTTTTTTCGAAAAAAAAAAAACCAGAAAACAACAACCGAACATATTATTTGAACAAGAGAGTAGTTGAAGGGACATCAACAGCGACCCAAGTGCAGCTATCATTAAGTAACATGATTCGGTAATCTTGCCCCATGTTGATAAATTACGCCTAACGATCTGCTTACACGATTGGAGTCGAACCCTCGAAAGATAAAAGGTAGGCTCGGATCAACTTCTGAACTATTTTCTTGAAAGAAAAACAATGCTCAATGTCGTGACCTGGTGCCCCTTGATGGAAGGCACAAGAGAGGTCATCCCTATACCCTGTTGGCAAATTTGCCCGCACCGGAAGAGGTGCTTTACTGTAGACCAATCGCTTTTTAAGCAAAGTTGGGAGTAACTCTGCATACTTTATAGGAATCAGATTAACCTGTGTCCTTGGAGCGCGATTTTGCGGATTGAATTACCGAGGAGCCTGTTGTCGAGGTTGTTGTTGATTTTGTTGAAACTGGGGTAGATAACCCGGATTTTGAACAGCACTGGCGTCGGGCATAATAGCGGCAACAAGGTGATGAACTTGATATTGTTGTTGAGGCCAACCTTTCACCGTACTCACCTTCGGGTCTCTCTCCTCGTAACTGTCAGTGGGAATACTTTCTTTGACCAAACGTCCTTCACGGACTCCTTCTTCCAGATACATACCCATTGTCATCATCTCTGCAAAGTTGTTGGGTTCCCTTGCAACCATGTTCTCATAATAAAACTGATCCAGAGTCTTTAGGAAGATCTTGGTCAACTCTTTCTCTTCTAGAGGTGGTTGAACTTGTGCGGCGAAATCTCTCCAACGTTGTGCGTAAGCTTTGAAGGATTCATTATCATCCTGGGTCATGGCCTGCAGTTCGCTTCTGTCTGGGGCCAAGTGCAAGTTGTAGTTGTATCGTTGGACGAAAGTCTAACACAAATCATTGAAAGTTTTGATGTCAACCTTGTTCAGACCATTGTACCATATCAGTGCGGCACTAGTCAAACTATATTGGAAACAATGGATGAGGAGCTCATCATTACCAGCCTGAGCAGACATCTTTCTCACATACATAAGCAAATGAGTCTCAGGGCAAGTGCTCCCTTTGTACTTCTCAAAATCAGGGACCTTGAATTTGGGTGGTATCACGACATTTGGAACCAGGCAAAGATCATACACATTCTTCCCAAACAGTTTTTTCATACTGAGAGCTTTCAATTCCAGTTGTATTTTATCAAACTTTTCTTTCAATTCGTCTACCTGGTCATATGCAACCACATTTTCTGAGTGATAGATGGGTTTATGGTCTTGTTGGACATTATGAACTACTGGAGTTGTGAAAGTCATTGTATCTTGAGGGAACTTTGTATCAGGTGGTGGAACAGGGACCGCATGTTGGGTAGTGGGCAACGAAACACCAGTGACATGGGAGTGGAGTACTTCACCAACACTAAAGGGTGTGCTCCAGAGATAACCTTCAACCATAGTATTTTGTGGGGTACTAGCAAACATTGTTGAAATGGGCATAGAAGATGTATTTGGTTGAGCTAGGGAAGTACTGGTAGGCTGATGGACCGACGGTTGAGTCTGAGCAGCCGACAAAGTAGTTACCATGGCGGTTAGCCTTTCCAACTCTCCCTTGAGTATAGTTACCTCTTCACGGAGTCTCTAGTTTTCTTGTTCAATCAAATCCATTCTTTTTTATGATTTGCTCGAGTGTTGTAGATACGAGTTGACTGATGGATTGACCTTTTGTAGAAAAGACACAGTGTGAGACTTAGACTAGAAACTATGGGTGCGAAATGATGCATGATGTTTATGAAAAAATAGACACATTTTTTGAAGGGTTTATCAAAGTGAATTGCAAACATTGCAGAAGAACATGGTTTTATTTGAAAATTGTGAAGATATTGCAATCGGTTCCCTTTTCAAAAGTAAGAACGGAACCAAGGGAAAAGTTCTTAACAAAAGTTAAAGCTTTAGTCGAGATTTTTGAAGTTGTATTTCTTGACATTCTTTCTTACAAGGTTCGTTCATCTGTGATGTTTGCAAGAAACTTTTCTAAGCCCTTCGATGTTTGATGAGAAGGAAAAAACTTCATGAATGAATGCATGTATGCATGATTTATGCTACATAGACGGTGAAAACATGGTGAGGTTTAGTCCATAATGTTGGAGTTGAGGGTAAATACGCCATTTGGTAAGGACTATGGTTTCATTTGTACCTGTATCACGGGTTCTACCAAGTTCTCAAAGTCTACAACCACTTCCAAATGCTATCGGGTTGTAAGATTACTCTTGGTCCAATAAAATTTGTAGGAAAGTCTCGTTCGAGTGTAGCATCGCGTAACAACTAAAGTCAAGAATACTCTTTGTTTAGCCACCGCACTACGTCCTAAAAAAGGCCAAGATAGGTTAGGTGATCTAAAGGTCCTCAACGTTTAGCGGGCTTCAAAAAATAATAACGCCTATCACGACTGCTCATGACGACGTAATATGACCTTTAAAAGACCTACGTTAAGTGGAGTTATATCACATGTACACATATCGCAGGACCGCTCCTGGTATGGCACTATGATCGTACCCCGTCCTATCTTATATTTCACTCAAGCTCGGGAGTAGGACTTATTATCTCACCCCTCACGTTAAGAACGAAAAAAATGAAGGAAGAAAACATATACACATATTTCCATCTTTTATTCTTGTTTTTTTTGTTAAGCAAGTTTATAGCACAAAAATTTAAACAAAGTTAAGTTAGGCTTAACCCTCAAATACTCTCCCTAGTGGAGTCGCCATTTCTGTCGCACCATTTTTCGGGAGGTCATCACTATTTGACTAGCTTTGACTCACTATTTTTATTCACGACTGAACTTTTTAATTTTTTAAAGAAGGGGGAAAAACGTTCAAATTACCCATTTGAAAGAGATCAGGGTTCGGGGGTTAGTTATATTTAGGGAAGGTATTAGCACCCTAAATATTCGTAGTACTCTACGAGAACCTTTTGACTTTATTTTACTTTTTGTGCTATTACTTGCTTAATTTTGTTTAAAAGACGGAATTAAAAAAAAGAGATTTGAAAGAAAAAAGAAGCCTATTATCTACATTTTTTATTGATTTGAAAGGACGAGCGTCCTTTGCCTACGTATCCGTGAGGGATCAAAACCTCGTAGTTCGGGGTAGAAATTGGCGTTTGATTGGTTTTGTGGTTTTTATTGGTTTTTGAGAAGGTTTTAAAATAAAAAAAGCCAAGTGGCGAAATAAGCTTGTTTGTGTTTTTTATGTTGAAGAAAATAGACTCGAAGTAGAATTAAAATTGATTTGAAATTTGATTAAGAAAAAAAATAGAAAGAACGATCACTTGATGAAAAATCAAGGTTTATTATGAAAATATATTTTTGTGATTTTTGTTATTTGAATGTTTTTTGTTGTTTTTGATATTATTGTGTTTGTAGGAAAATGTTTTTGGGTTTTTTATTATAGTGTAAGAAAATGTTTTTGTATTTTTGTTTATTGTGCTTGACAAGAGTTTCATCTTGCTCCTACATATCTCCAGGTGCGATGGAGAAATCAAAGCTACGTAGTTCTGGGTAAGAAAATGTTTTTGTGTTGATTGATTTTATTTATGAAAATGATTTGGTTGCGCTTGGCGAAAAGTTTGCTTAAAAAAAGAGGGCAGACTCGCATTTGAGCGATGGCGATTCGTTTGAGAAAAAATTAAACGCGCATGGCGTGAAAAAAGATTTGCTAAAAAAAGGGGACGGACTCGCATTTGAGCGATGGTGATCCGTTGGAGAAAAAATTAAACGTGCATGGCGTGAAAACAGATTTGCTTAAAAAAGGGGACGGACTCGCATTTGAGCGATGGCGATCCATTTGAGAAAAAATTAAACGCGCATGGCGTGAAAACAGATTTGCTTAAAAAAAAGGGGACGGACTCGCATTTGAGCGATGGCGATCCGTTTGAGAAAAAATTAAACGCGCATGGCGTGAAAAGAGATTTTTTTGTTTATTGTTAGTTCAACGAAATAAATAGTATTTTATATATATATATATATATATATATATATATATATATATATGACCAGAACATTCTGGAGAAAGATTATATAAGCAGAATGAGAAAAATGATGTTAAAATGAATTATGAAGTTTTTTAACATGGACCAGAATATTCTGGAGAAATATAAAATAAAAGTAGAAAAATATTACTGATAAATATTGGACCAGAGAACTCTGCATTAATTTAATTAACAAGGTCCAGATTGTTCTGGAGAATATTTACATTACTCAAAAACATAATATTAACATTTAGTTTGAGACCATAACACTCTGGATTAAGATGTATGTAAAATGAATGAATATATATATATATATATATATATATATATATATAGAGAGAGAGAGAGAGAGAGAGAGAGAGAGAGAGAGAGAGCGAGAGAGAGAGAGAGAGAGAGAGACGAAAAAAAGGAGAAGAAGAAAGAGGAAAGAGGAAAAAAAATATACCTTTGTTGAGAGAATAAAAGAAAGATAAAAAAAAGTATAAAATGAGGATTGTTTTGTTTTTGGTAGTGATGATGTGATTTTTTTGTGGTTTAAATGGTGATTTATGTGATGGTTTATGTGGTTTTAATGATGGTTTATGTGTTGGTTGTGTTGTTGATGATGAAGAAAATAAACATGCTAAGAAAAAAGATGTGTAGTGGTGTGTTGCTATTTTTTGTTCTCCCAAATTTTTTCTTCTTTTCTTTTGGTGGTAAAACCTCCTTTAATTATAGATGAAAAGAAACTTGAGAAACAAGCTAGAATGGAAGCTTAGAGATTAAGTTTTGAGCTAATGGGAGCAAGTTGTCATGTGATGTCATCTTAGTGATGTCACTTGATGATGTCACTTTGATGATGTCACTTTATTTCAATTGTAGTATGACTAGAACGTTCTGGAGAATGTTCTAGTGTATGCTCTAGATCTTTCTTGATAAAGCAAATCTCATTTTATGTTTCTTTTATTTTCCCTTTTTTTGGGGGAAATTAATAACGATGAAAAACAATATAAAATTAAACAAATTATCACCTATTTTTGTGATTTTTTTCGAAATTTGTCCTTGAAAAAAAAAATGGGGTCTTAGGTCAAAAATTGGGGTATGACACCTACCAACCAGGGTCCGGCTTTTGGATAAGGGTGTTACCTGTCCCACTAATTGTGCTAGTTGTGATTCCACTCACGAAGATCTCTTGCATGTTTTCTTTGCTTGTCCTTTTGCTTTACAAGTTTGGAACAGAACAGATCTTTGGGGCTCCGTGAACCACGCTGTTTCCACCACTACTTCCGCCGCGGCAGCCATCTTTTACCTGTTAGAAAACTTGTCCGCTGACTTAACACAACGGTTGACATCTGTCATTTGAAGCATATGGAAGCATCACAATTTAAGAGTGTGGAATGTGGAAACAGAAACAAGTGCAAAGGTCGTCGAAAGAGCTCTAAACATGATTGAGGATTGGAAACTGGCTAACTCTCCGAATGTCCTTGCATCCCCTTCGCACGCTCAACAAGCAACGGCCTCCATCTCCCAACCACACCCGGTCAAGTGGCAGCCCCCTGCAACCAGCAGGTATAAATGCAATATTGATGCGGCTTTCTCTTCGCAAGCGAACCGAACATGTATTGGTATTTGCGTACGTGATGCAGAAGGTACTTTTGTTCTGGCTAAGACTATGGCCTATCCTTGCAATGTTCAGGTGGATGCGGGTGAAGCTTTAGGATTGCACACAGCTTTACAATGGTTGAGTGATATGCAGATTGACAACGTGGATTTCGAAACTGATTCTAAATTGACAGTTGATGCTTTCCTCTCTACTAGGAACGACCTGTCCGACTTTGGTTGTATCATTTCTTCTTGTCGTTCTCTATTTAGCTCTTCTTTTTCTAACTCTAGAGTGGAGTTTGTTAGGCGACAAGCCAACAGGGCTGCTCATGCTCTTGCAAGAGAAGCCATGTCTTTAGCTAGACCCGCAGTTTATTTTGAAATACTCAATTGTATTGAAACTCTCATTATTAATGAAATGCTATAAGCATATTTCCCTAAAAAAAAAAAAAAAGAATGATAGCCTCCACTTTGCATTTTAATGCTCCACTCAAACAATATGTAAGGCTTTAATTGGAATGAAAAGATCGTGAAGAGAATGATAGCTTCCACCTTGCATTTTCATGCTCCACTCAAACAATATGTAAGGCTTTACATGAAAGGAACAGATCGTGAAGAGAATGATAGCCTCTACCTTGATATGGATTTTTTTTTTTGTCCTTAAAAAAATCCCTATATGAGAGAGAACTATAAAAATATCAGAGAAGGGGCTTATAGGATTATGTCAAATTCTTTAAATCATTTTCCTCATATTATAATAATTTTGCATCCCATTATTACTCTTGACTTCCAACAAAGACTTACGAATTAAAAAAGCATTATTCATACAAAATATAATATAATTGATGTAGAAATCGTAATGTAGAAGTGAAAAATAAAAAGGGTTAAATATGTTTTTGTCCCTGTAAATATACTAAATTTTCGTCCTAGTCCCTCTAAAATTTTCCTTCAACTTTTAGTCCCTAAAAAATTTTCCATCTTCATTTTTGGTCCATCCTTTAAAGTAAACTCATATCTAGAATTCATATTTTTCAATAAAATTTTGCAGAAATATTCATAATATTATAAGAACATCTCCAAAAAAAAATTACAATTTTTTAACAAAACATGAATTTAATATGAATTTTTAAATCTTTTAGTGTTAAAAATTCGTATTTTATTTTTGTTTTATGAAAAAATTCTAATTTTTTTTGGGATTGAATTTGACAATATTCTTCACATTTTTGCACAATTTTATTAAAAATGTTAAAATTTACTTAAAAATAGGGACAAAAAGTAGTGATTGAAAATTTTATAGGGACTAAAAGTTGAAGGAAAATTTTAGAGGGACTAAAATAAAAAGTTTGTATATTTATAGGGACCAAAAACATATTTATCCCAAATAAAAATATAAACTAACATAGAAATGAACGTAAACAATAAAGATAACATATTGCCTTTTTTAAAGATAAAATAAAATAATATTACCTTTTTTGGTGGTGGTCGGGGTTTGAACCTTACATATATTATGCATTGTTCATACCAAATAAGCTAAACTCATGAGGACAATAAAATATTACCTTTAACAATGCCGAGTGTAATATTGCAATAAATTTAAATTAACACAAACAATTAGACGAGATAACTAGTAGGAAAAAATTATGGTAACCATAGAAAATTAGCTTTTATTTTTATTTCTTTTAAAAGGCCAAAAGACACATATTAATAAACCAAAATCAAGGCACTTCAGCACAAGGTGTATCGAAAAAAGCCTGACGAAGAACAACACAATAAAGGTAGGAAAAAAGATCAAACTAATATAGCTAGGTAACTGCAGTTAAACAGTAAAACTGCAAACATCTGCAATTTGATTACCGGAAGGATTGTTGGAGGTGCAATTCGATTCGTTAAGTTGATTACTTACACTAAGATAAACAAAGCGATAAGGACAACAGTAACACACATGTTTCAGTTTCGGTTGGAAAGAAGAAGAATGGGAAGAAGGTGAAATCGATAGAGAGAGGGGAAGAAGGTGAAGAGAAACCTAGGTTTTATCCCCAAATTATCTTATTCTCATTTTAATTTTTTTTTCTTTCAAAAATGTAAGATGGAGTTAAAAATAACTAAAAAATAAATTTATTTATCCAGCTAGGGGTCCATGTCAGTTAAGTTTTCCAGTCAGATGTGACCAAAGTTATTTTTGATGGAATCTTTGAATGACAGGGGGATCTAAAAAAAATTATTTTACGAGGAATTTTTTCAAAACTCACCTAAATAGCAGGAAGGAAAACATTATTTAACCGATAAATTTATGCTAATTTTCTATCTTTCGATGTTTAATATTGAATGGTTTTTTTTATCATAAAAGAATATTATTGGAAAGGTGTATGTATACTAAGGGTGTCCGCGGTGCAGTTTGGTTCGATTTTGAGTATAAAAGTCATCAAAACCGCGAGATAAAAAAGCATGCAGTTCGGTTTGATTCAGTTGACTTTTAAAATTTCATCCGAACCAAACCAATGCGACTTTGATTGGTTCGGTTTGTGCGGTTTTATTTAGGGACAATACAATGTTTTGTTTTCAACATTAAAATAGATAATGAACTCTGAAATAATTTTAAAATTTTTGACAGAAAATAAATTGCATAAATCCTAAAATAATAACGAAATTGCCTTGTTGAAATAATTAATAGACCCCAGCAACAGTGCCAAAAACTTGATGAATAATTGGCAAGTGTAACAAAAATTATCGAAGTAATAAAATAATATCGTTCCTAGAAGGACTGTGTTAATTTCAATAATTCAAAAGCGTTATTAATTCAAGATGTGTAAAAGTTATTTTAGTTTTTCCCTAGGCAGTTGATTGGTTTGATTGCATAAAACTAACAACAGAAAATAAAGATTGGTTTTAAAGAATAAGAGAGAGATGAGATCAGGTCTTTCGAATCATCGATGTTGCCCTAATTAGTATACTGCACCTATTCTTATGAATGATTTTCTAGTTCCACGATAGTTAACAAAATAGTCCTAATCAATCCCTTAACTTAGGACTCTCTTCTGAAACTGCATCCCCTAATTCCTTAGGTGGTCTAATAATCTTCAAAGATTTTAAGCATGTTAACCTAGCTAATATCACTAACAAACGATTATCCATTCCTAGACTAACTCTGTTTATTAGAGCAATTCAACTAGGTCTAAGTTGAAAGCTATAGTCAGTAGTCATTCATTCTCACTAAATCATGTTTATATTTAATCATGATAAGAAAAGCATTAAGAACAATTGAATTGAATAAATACTATATTGTCATTCACAATAAATAGAGCTTCACAGCAACATGTTTCAATTAGGGTTACAAAGAATCATCTCAGACCTAATCTCTAAGAGATTTAGCTACTCATAATGGTGTTTACAAATAGCATAATCAACATAGGAATCATAACATACATAAACAAGTAAAAGGAGGAAGAAATCGCCCCTCCTAGCCGTCTTTGGATGTCAAAATCACACTTTGCTCTCCAAAATTCGTAAAGCTTGTCTTCAGAATAGACTTCGGCTTAAATAGGCTCAGAAATTCGCCCAAAATTGTGTCATGTTTTAAGTAAATCGTGACACGATTTGCCTTGTGTAACAAGATAACTGAATTAGGGTTTCCTCAAATCATGTCATGTTTTTGCCATCGTGACACGCTTTCCACAATGTCAAAGCCTTGTTTTGGTCTTGTCAAATCGTGTCACATTTTTACCAAATCGTGACACGTTTTTCTCCTTTTCACTTTCTTCAGTTTTATGCTTTTCTTGATGCTTAAGTTTCCTTATGAACTCCAAAATGTGATAAAATTACACATAAAATTACGTAATGACGATATGTCATCACATGACTTGGGCACGGTGGACGTGTAGTCCTAGGGCGGAATGACAGTTGCTTTTCTCAACACCCAGATTTCTCTTGCTACGGACCCGGAGATTGGCGGTGTTGGCGGTTACATGACTCTACTTGAGGTAATTTCTTCTTCTTTTCTATAGCATATTATAAATGACTTACAATATTATTGTGTTTGTTTATGTGTTTGTGATGCTGAAATATTTGTTTGTATGATACTTGTGTCGATACTATTGTATCTCTTTGTGTTTGTAGAAATGAGTTTTGTAGCACTTCAAATAGCTCTTTCCCAGGATTCTTGTGTTGGACTACGATTGTGATGACCAACTTGCTGCCAGATGGAAAGCGCCTAGGGGCCATTCAGAACCTGGACATTACCGAGGCCTGATTGATCTAATGGTGAATGTTGATGTCATCTGAAGGTCGTACGAGGATTAGCGGGACATTATTTTGTTTCACGACATTTATTGGTACTCTGGTACGACGATGCGCCTTCACTTGCTAGAGCGGGTTCATAGGCAGTACAACTATTATTAGACCATTCCCAAATCCCCGTCGATGTTTGAGGTTCTTAATCCAGAGGATGTGGTTGCGGCCTTTCATGATTTTCTGGTCCATGTCCTTACACAGGAGCTTCGGGATCAGCAAACATCACCGGCTTGGTAATGGAGGTATGAGGAGGGGTACATGACTTGGTTCTATAGTGGATCTTCACTCGTTGCTTTGTACACAACTCTTGTCCCTCCTTACGAGGAGGTTATTGTTCAGCAGTAGAGGGCTAGACAGGTTTCCGACCCACTCCAAATTATTGTGAATATCAGAGCCAGAAATAAGTCAGCATTGGAGTATCCTAAGGTGCAACCAGTCTTTACCGGTGTGTTGCAGGGCATCCAACTGGAGTTTCACATTCTTTAGGAGGAGCTGGTTCCCTACAGGACGACTACGAGCCATAGTCCACAAGAGTAGGGTCTTATTCTAATGTTTTTCATCCATTTGTATATTTTTAGATGTTTTAATGACATTTCGGGGATTTCGATGTAATATATTTACACTCGCGCTTTTACGTATTTTTATGACATTTTCATTAGTTTTTCAGTTTGATTTTGCGTATTTTAACTTTGAATAAATTTGTGTTTTTTTTTTTAACTTTGAATGAATGATTGAATGAATGGATGTAAAAGAGATGAAAACGAATGAATGAGTGTATGGAAGAATGAATGAATATATGAAGAAAAATAGGGAAAATATGCAATTATGCTGTTTTGCTACTTGACACAGGCAAAACGTGAGTTAACTCACGTTGACCTATAACCTACGTGATTTATGTCACGTTGGCTCAACGTGACTTAAGACATGTTGTTGCTACTGAACGTGACTTAAGTCATATGGGAGGCATTTTAGGAAGATCACGTGGGAGTGAGCAACTCCTTCGAGAGAAGAGCAATTTTCTCTAATGAAAGAGTGATTATAAAAAGTATTAATTATCAATAAGTAGTGCTTTAGTAAGCTTCTATTGATCCTATCAGTCAGGACTAAAAATGGTTATGACTTATGAATATTCTAGGTAACGTGAATGGTATTCACATTAGGCGTAATTTAAGTTACGCAGTTCACAAGTTTGTTTGTGTAAAAAAAAAAAAAAGTTGGTCTGTGTGTGCGTAGATCTTTGTGTTGCCATTTTCTTTTCAGATAAAATGAATATAGTTTTTTGGGTTAATGATGTGTTTCGTCCTTGCAAATAGGGGTCGTTTAAAAATTCGTCCCTGTATTCGTTAATCCTTGCTTTTTAGCCTTGCAAAGTTTAATCAGTTAAAATTTCGTCCCTTGACCCAGTTAATGACTGCCACGTCACTAATTTGATGACGTGCCAATCACTATCACACATGAAATTCCAATTTTGCCCTTAAGAAGGGGAAGAAAGAATTGGAACCCCAGGGGTAAAATTGGAATTTCATGTGTGGTTTAGTGACATGGCCGTGATTAAGTGGGGAGAGGGACGAAATTTTAACTGATTAAACTTTGCAAGGCTAAAAAGCAAAGATTAACGAATACAGGGACGAATTTTTAAACGACCCCTATTTGCAAGGACGAAACACATCATTAACCCTAGTTTTTTCTCATCTATAAGCTACGTAGGATTCGAAAGAATGCTAAAAAAACATGCTTCGGATGAAATTGTTGTGGTAATGTTCTAGTCATGAACTGAAAGCTGAAAGGCCAATTAACCAAGAATATTTTACATGGTGTACTAGATTGTTCCTTCGTTTTTTTGAGTCATCGTTTTTTGATAAACATGCCTAAACGAAACTCTTTATACTATACATTAAAATTTATTTCATACTCCCTCTGATCCTTTTTAAGTGTCTTTTTAGGGTAAATTTTTCGTTCTTATTTAACTGTCTTTTTGATATTTTAAGGGTACGATTTGTCAATTATAACCTTTGTTAATTACTCTTATCTTTTTCAATAAAACTATTTAATGATATCTATTTTGGAAAACTAAAGATTGTTTTTTTAAACAAAGTTTGTTTCTTGTTATCTTCAAATTTAAATAAAATTTCGTTGCAAACAATAGTTTCAAGAAGAGTTAAAATTCTATAAATAAGATGAGTAGCAATTGTTAAAAATTTCAAGTGCAAAGTAAAAGAACATATTTGAGAGAAGAAAAATAAAAGATTCCATGAATGTTCAAAATGAAGAAAAAGTTGAAGACTCATTGGAACTGTTGATGAGAGGCGAAGAGGGAGCAATAGTTGAAGACTCATTTGAAAAGATACAAGAACAAGAACAATATAACACTGAAGAAGAAGAAGTTTCATCAATATAATTTTTATATTGACTTAATATTATTAAAAAGATGTGCACAATATTTAGAAAATTGACAATTGTTTGTTATGAGAGAGAGAGCGCGCCAAAAAAATGGAATTTGCTGGAGAAAAATATAATAACTGACAATTATTTGTTACAAGAGAAAGATAATATATTAAATTTATTGAAAAGATAAAGATGTGTGCAAAAAAAAAGGAATTTATTAGTGGATTAAACGAGGGTATAATAGAAAGAAAATGTGCAAAAGTACACATCGTTATTTTTGTGTTAATTTTCTAAAAAGACACTTAAAAATGAACGGAGGGAGTCGATTAATGTTTTCATACAAACTGCAATAGTACATTTAATTATTGATATATGTTCTTCCATATATAGCAAAAATATACTTGTGAAAGGAAATGAACAACTAGAAATCATCAAGCAGAATTCATCAATAAAGGCTCCGTTGTATCTTCCTCAATAAAACTAACAGACCCAACATCAGTTTCTGATTCATTTGCATTAGAGTTGATTTCGAGATCTTCCTGAATCACTTCATTTGGACAAAAAGAAGGCTTTGGTGGCATTTCAATATTCTCAATATTTCCTTCGAGCATCTCTATTACTTTGTTCATTGCAGGACGATCACTTGGTTTTAATTGTATACACCATAATGCAATTAAGAACATTTTCTTCACATTACTTTTTTCCTCATCTGTAATTTCATCCATCTCTATCTCCCTTTCTTCAGTCAATTGATTATAAATCCAATAGGGAAAGAAAAGTTGGCTTGAACGATCCGCATGCGGATTTAAATTTCTTCTTTTACTTGCCATTTCCATCAAAAGCATTCCAAAGCTATACACATCAGCCTTGTAGGATACTCCTCCAATATTTTTATAGAACAACTCAGGAGCCATATAACCAATTGTTCCTCTTGCTGCAGTTAAAGTGACAATACTATTGTCATTAGGATAAAGTTTTGCAAGACCAAAGTCTGAAACCTTGGGGATAAAATTCTCGTCAAGAAGGATGTTATGGGGTTTGATATCAAAATGCAAGATTTGCATGTCACAACCTTGGTGCAAATAAGCGATTCCACGAGCCACTCCAAGAGATATCTCATACATTTTCTTGTAACTTAGATTAGTAACATTATCTTTAGAGGAAATATATTTATCAAGAGAGCCGTTGGGCATGAATTCATAAACAAGAGCACGTTTTGATCCCTCAATACAAAATCCAATAAGTCTTACCACATTTGCATGGTGTATTCTTCCTATAGTTGCAACCTCACTAATGAAATCTTGTCCATTACCCTTATGCTTACCCAACATCTTTATGGCAACAAATGGACCACTAATTAACTTTCCTTTATAAACACAACCGAACCCTCCTTCACCTAACTTGACCTTAAAACTTCTAGTCATCTTCTTTATATCTTTGTATGAATACCGGATTGGCATCAAGGTATTTCCACGAAGAAAAACTTCAATATTTTCGTAAATTGAGGTATGTCTTCTTCGACATGTATATATCAATAGCACAAAGAAAACTACAAGGCCTAGCGTAAATCTCATTATAAATGATGGCAAGAGATACCTTCCACTTATTCTTCCAAATTCAATGCCGATTTTAGAATCAGAAACTTTGTGGGATAAATCATAGGTTCCACCTAATAATTCTGAACTTTTTTTTACGCCGACTATTTGGAGTAGTCCTGTACAAGTTATATCACGAAAAAAAGAATAAAACTTGTAATAATATTATTCTGTGACTTAACTTGAAAACTAAGATAACGAACAATGATAATGAAAACACAATGAACATTACACGCTGATTTTTTTTCACACCTCTTTATAACTAACTCATACTATGTCTCATTTTTTTATGCTTTTTCTACATGTTTAGTTTTGTAGGTGCCCCCCCACCGACTGTTGAAGGACAAGCTTCCACTACCAGAGTATCTCCTTCGCTGTACTGGTTTGTCGCAGCAAAACACCGCAGCCGCGTCATCATTAGCTTTGTTTCCGGGTAGATCAGTTACCATGTTTTCAAAAGTGTGCAGGACTACCAATGGTGTGTATGATGATCCACACTGTTATGGGTATTTATAGAAAAATATTAATGTTCGAGGGTTTTAGAACTCTCTCTTGGATGCAATTTATGTAACGGTTTATACAACTTTAGAGTTAGCTCCCAAACTCAACAATCCAGTTTTTGTGCTAAAAATTTAACTTTGTGGTAAAGCTCAACTTTGCGGTAAGGGTGAGATTAACTTTTATTGAGTTGTGATATAATGGGGATTAGTGACAAACGGGTAATGTCCGATTTCCCACATCGTTCATGGATTGACCGATTCTTGAGCCCTATTTAGTGAATTAATTGGGATGATTGGTAAGTGATGCTTAAAATGTGAAATTAAAATCATTATTGAGGTGTTGTATTTATGCCTAAAACAAAATTATTTTCTGTGACTTTTGTATATCATTGATACTGTATTTGTAAATTTATGTGCAATGTGATGCGCTTGTTTGACTAAAGCGTGATATGTGAATTATGTGAACTATGTCAAATCCTTACAATGGAAATTATCTGAATAATGATTTGATTTGAATTATGTGTTGTGGAAAATATGAATGGCGTCAAGTATGTGATGAGCCATGTACGTGTAAAGTGTTTGTTCAATCATTTCTCAAATTGTCTTTCTCAATTTATGAGTATCTTTGGCCTGTGACGGGAGAGAAACTAATATGTGACGACTAATAGATGTATATTTTTAATTGATGTTTTGAATACTTTTCATGATGATACTACTTGATTGGCCAAATTATTTGTTTGTGTTGGGTTTTTTTTACCCTGGTTTTGAGAGGTGACACTGGAGAATTTATTTTATTATTCACGACTTTAATATTTTTACAAGTTGATTATGTTAATTATTTAGACATTTCACATGTTTTAGCGAATTGATCCTTTCATTATGTTTAATTAAACTTGTGTATTTTAGAAAACTTGCAATGGTTTTGAATGTTAACGATATTATAATCCTAAGTGCAAGTGATGTAATATTTTTTTTGAAAGATTATATTTTCTACAAGGAAAATTATATCTATTAAATATATTTTGAAAATGTTAAATATATTTGTAATCGAAAAAGATAGAATTTGTGAAGCTTGAACAAGATAACATGAGTGTGGCTGAGTATGATTCAAAGTTTGGAAAGTTGTTGATATACTATCTGAGCAACCAAGAAATCAAAAACTTTTCTACATCGGTGAACAAGAGTGGGATTTACGATTAAGATGACCGACCTGAGAGAGACCAATACACAAAATCAAGACAAAATGAAATTGTGTCCTTATCCTCCTAGAAATTTCGCCAACCGTCCAACCCTACCAGTAGGACCTTTAGCGTGGATTAGTAAGAGGTGATAACACTATCAGTGGTAGTGTAGGTGGTAGAGGAAATCTAAATGGACATGGAGTGAGCACTGGAAACAATGCAAACATTGGTTAGGTTACTAGTAAAAATAGTGATGGAAGTAGTGATGTAATTGCTCCTATTTGATGTGGAATGTGTGTCAAGAGTGGTCAAGAGTGATTCAACTGTAACAAAAACGGGCACATAGTAGACTCAAAGATAATGGAATAATCTTTTCCCAGAGAGGATCTAAATTGTTTAAGATCACTAAATTGATTCAAGGTACTTTAAGATTTACGCGTTGAATTCCCTAGTAGTCTTTCACCCCACTCTTCAGATTATGAGATTCATAGAGAGTAACAAAAATAATATAGTTGGTGTACAAATAGAAATAATAATGTAGAACCAAAAGAATAAAATAAAAGAATGTAAAAAGGAAAAAATTGGCTTTGTTAAAAGGAAAAGATAAATCATTACCTTTAACAATGCCAAGTATAACATCTGCAATAAATTATATTCAATATAAAAAATCAGAAGAGATGATATAACACCAACAAAAACATCATAACCACATCATAACAACAAAAACATCGTGACAAACAAAACTTTCCATTATATCTATTACATTAATTTGTGTCAAATTTTTGTGTTTAGATGATTAATCTTGAATGACTTTTATTATTGATGCTTATTTAAAACACAATAATTTGAATGCCTTAAATATAAATTAGGCCAATATAGAGTGGCAATCGAGGTTGATGGTGACACGATTTAGATCTCCTGACCAAATCCTAACAACGATTTATCCTTTATTTATGGAATGATCCAATGAATCCTAAGATTATGTTATTCTAATCGATATTTGTGGGGGTAACTGACTTATAACATCTAGATAGAAGAAGTCTTGTGACTCTTGAAGAGATCTATTGGAGTGTTTGTAGCACCAGGTTGACCATTTTCAGCATGTAGTAATAAATGCATTTAAATAGTTAAGGTTTTACAAGGGAAATATAACTTGACAATGATTGATTTACGTGCTTATAAGTGTTTGGCCTGTATGTAAATTTACACCACAGTTCCCATTTTTAGGAAGATACTAGATTCTTTACCCACTTCCTTTTTCTATACTTCAGTGAGTGTGTGCGCGCACACCTTTGAGGAATACAAAGAGGTTAATGAAGGGGTTCTTGCAACTACACATCATGATAATTCGAAGAATGTCCAACTAAATTGACTTGTAGATCATCTACCACGGCAAGGAAGACTGAAAGATAGACGCAGCTACTGAGGATCATATATTCGAACTATTACATGTGTGTAGGAATCACATGTTTAATTACACAACATTGCTTAATTACTCGAATCCATTATCCTCTAATTCTTAAGCTACCCTAGATCACATCATATGATCACATGTTTCCCAAAAAAAATATAAGTTTTTGTCAATGAAATTCATGAACTTTGGGAAAACTTTTACCAAGGACCCACAATAGGTTTAAAATTTTAAGCTTGCCCATATGCCAGAGGTAGGTTAAGGATAAATGTTCTGCGTCTAAAATAAATAATTTCCTTTTGAAAGAAAATCTTAGAGAAAGACACTAACATTAGGCGTACCCCTGGATTACAAAATTATATCGTAACCAAAGGATAACGGTTTATAGACGTATGTCTGCAATTTTTGGTTGATAAAGTGGTTCTATGAGATTTCAATCAATTGGCATAGTAACCAAATGACTATGTAAGGCTTTCTCTTATGTCTAACAAGAAAATTTTATCATATACCCTTACATTTGTACCTTCCTCCCAACGGACCATAAAAAATTTCAATTTTATGTCTTTTAACATTTGATTTCACTGCCACAAAATATTTCGGAATATAATAAGTTTAGGAAATCTTTAGCTATGTTTTCTGGTAGCCAAATTTGTATATCAGAAAACTTGGGAAAGGATTTCTAGAATTTTAGTCATGGTAAAATGTAGTTAAGCCAAAAGAGTAAATCAAAGATTTTAGAAAAGTTTTTCGAAATTGACTTCTAGATCATCTACCACAGCAAGGAAGACTGGGAGATAGACGCAGCTACTGAGGATCATATATTCGAACTATTACATGTGTATGTGATGAGTCAATAAAGTAGTATATTTAATGAAGTATTTAATCTTATTTATTTGCATTTAAGTTTATTATTATTTCCTTTTTAAGTCATTTAGATGAATTAGTGATTAGTTTACTTTATATAATATTCAGTCTTGTTTTATTTAGATCTAGGTTTTATTTTATATATAATATTCATTTTTATTTAGATCTAAGATTATTTTATATAATATTCTGTCTCGTTATATTTAGATTTAAGTTTATTTTATATTATTGTTATTTATTTTATAGAACTATTTTACTTTAGAATACAATCTATTATATTTCAGGGACGAATATTGGATGGAAAGAGCCTTGGAGCAGAAGAAAGGGATTCAGAGCTGATTTGGAGCAAGAATACGAAGATTCGGAGCCAAAAATAAGTCTCCCCCAAGTCAGAAGCTTGGCACGGCCCGTGCCAAATGGCACGGGCCGTGCCACCTCTCAGGATTTCTTTAGCTGCTTTTGCTTCCTGTGCAAGCTACTCTGTTTTTAGTTTAGGCCCACAGTTTCTTGTGGGGCACTCTAGTATTATAGTTGCTTAGGCTCTAAATCAATTGTAAGCTATAAATAGAGGAGCCTTCCATCACAAATATTTATCTTATTCTTGGAATACAATAGTGACAATTGTTTCTAATAATAATTTCTATTTCTCTTTATTATACTCATGTCTTCTTTCTTCTTCTTCCCTTTGTCTACTATGATCATGAGTGAGTAGACTCCTTTGTCTTGGGATTGCTGGATAGTCTAATGACATAATCCAAAGCAAACCAAGCTTTCTCCTTAAATTAAACTCCTATATAACCTAGTTTCTAATCTAAATTCACCGATTAAACATGGATTAATCATTATCAAATACCAACAAGCAAACGCTGAGGTTATGATAATTATTAATCCATTATCCCAAACGTCAAATCTACAAGCGAAAGCTGCGATGAGATGTTGGAACAAGTGAATATTAGACAGAGATTGCAAAGGCAGTGAAATAGTCTTTGCAATCTTGGGACGAAGTAGTTTCACAGCCTTAATGCATCTCCTAGTAATCAATTCAGCGAAATAGGATTGATTGCTAGGAGTAAACTCTTACTGGACTGAGAGGAAAAGTAAGGGGCTAAAGGGAAACCGGTCATACGAAACTAGGTCTATCATAAGGTTTTAAGGATAAAGCTTCGGTTTGTAGAGGGTTTGTTATTATGACAAACCAATAATCCCAAGGCTCTTCTTTTATATTATTTTCTCTTTCAACCATTAAAAACCCTCTTTTTACTATTCTCTCTTCTAATCATAATTCTAAGTTGATTGAATTAACCAACTCCCTGTCGGAACGATACTCTCTTTATTACTACTCCAATAAGACTGTGCACTTGCAGTTTTGTCCCATCAAGTTTTTGGCGCCGCTGCCGGGGAGTTAACTAATTTGATTAACTTTTTCTTGTGATTAGAATTTTGTTTTTATTTTTATTTTCTTGTTTTTTCTTTTACTTTTTCCTTGCTAATTTTTTCTTCTTTTTTCTCTTGTCACCGTTAACTTCTTGGGTTCTTTCCCTTTTATGCGAAGGTCTAAAAGTCTTGGGGCATTCGTACCTGAGATTGAAAGATTTCTGCACAAAAGGAGAAGAGAAGCACAAAATAATATTGCCATGGCTGAACGTACTCTCAGAGAGTATGCTACTCCTTCAACGGACGAGCCACAAGTTATTATTGTGTACCCAACGGTTGAGGATGACAATTTCGAAATTAAGCCCGTACTTCTTAACTTGGTGCAACAAAATCAGTTTTCTGGTTCCCCTATTGAGGACCCAAACCTTCATATCTCTACTTTTCTAAGACTTAGTGGCACCCTAAAAGAGAACCAAGAAGCCGTAAGACTTCATCTCTTTCCCTTTTCCTTAAGGGATAGAGCTAGCGCTTGGTTCCATTCTTTAGAGGTTGCTTCAATCACCTCATGGGATAAAATGAGGCGAGCATTCCTTGCTCGATTTTTCCCACCTTCTAAAACTGCCAAACTTAGGGACCAAATCACACGCTTCAACCAAAAAGATGGGGAGTCTCTCTATGATGCTTGGGAGCATTTCAAAGAAATGCTCTGAATATGCCCCCACCATGGTTTGGAAAAGTGGCTCATAGTCCACACTTTTTATAATGGCTTGTCTTATACCACTAAAATGACTGTTGATGCAGCTGCAGGTGGAGCCTTGATGAACAAGAATTATACAGCAGCGTACGCCTTGATAGAGGATATGGCCCAGAACCACTACCAATGGACCAACGAGAGAGCCCTAACAGCTCCTACTCCCTCTAAGAAAGAGGCAGGTATGTACGAAGTCTCTAACTATGATCATCTTGCTGCTAAAGTTGATGCACTAACCCAAAAAATTGAAAAATTCAATGTTAGTGCTATCAACCCTTCTTCTTCATCTCCTCCTTGTGAAATTTGTGGTATCCATGGCCATATTGGTGTTGATTGTCAGCTAGGTAGTGCTATTGATAGTGTTGAGCAAATGAACTATGCTCAATACAACCAAGGAATGAGGCAAAACCAAAACTTTTATAAAAACCCTCAAAATTCCTATGGACAAATGGCACCACCCGGCTATACAAACAACCAGAGGACCAATCAAAAATCTGGTTTGGAAATTTTAATGGAAAGCTATATTATGAATCAAAATAAACAAATTCAAGAATTGAAAACCCAAACCGGATTTATAAATGATTCTCTAACCAAACTTAATCCTAAGGTTGACTCTTTTGCTACCCATAATAAGATGCTTGAAACACAAATCTCCCAAGTGGCCCAACAAGTGGCCGCATCCTCTCAAACACCGGGAATCTTTCCTGGACAAACCGAAACCAACCCACAAGCTCGTGTTTACGCTATATCAGTAGGGAATGGTGGGAAGTTAGAGGATACCGTTGTTAAAGCTAGAACCATTGAGGGAGAGAGTAATGAGTATCAAGGTGAGGTAGCTATGGTAGAGAGTGAGAAACAATCCAAGACACCCTTGCCACTAGGGCTTGCTAAGCCTTGTTTGGAGGCTAAATTTAAAAAGTTCATGAATATACTTAAGAAGATTTGCATTAAAATTCCCTTTGTGGAAGCTTTGACTCGTATGCCTCTATATGCCAAGTTTATTAAGAAATTTTTTTCAAAGAAAAAAGCTATAGAACACAATGAGACAATAGCTTTGACTAGGGCAAGTAGTGCATTAATCAAAGAGCTTCCTCCAAAACTTGGGGATTCGGGTAGTTTCTCTATACCTTGTGTGATTGGAAGTGAGGCCATTGATAAGGCCATGTGTGATTTAGGATCTAGTGTAAGTTTGTTACCCTTGTCCCTCTTTAAGAGGATTGGTATAAGTGAGTTGAAACCAACCGAGATAACACTAAAGTTAGCGGATCATTCTAACGTCCACCCCATTGGATTCATTGAGGACCTACCCGTTGAGGTATGAGGGTTTTATATCCCAACTGATTTTATAGTTCTAGATATGAATGAGGATGACCAAGTTCCTATACTCTTAGGGAGGCCCTTTCTTGCTACTGCGGGGGCCATGATTGTTGTCAAGGCCGGAATGATAGCATTCCAAGTTAGTAATGAAATTGTAGGATTTGGAATGGAAACTGTTAATCGGAAACCTTATGATTTCTCTTGTTGCATGCTTGATGATCATGTTGTGCAAGAACGTTCATTAACGTCATCTACACAACATGATCTATTCGATCCATTTTAAGATTTGCTTTCTAACCGTCAAGCTAATGACGTTAAAGGAGCGCTTCATGAGAGGCAACCCACGCATTTAATTGCTTTTGCTTTTGTTTTTGTTTTTGTTTAATGTTTTGTAGGTCGTTGTCCGCTTAAAGTTCGAGAAAACCACAAAAATTTGAACCCCGGACGTCCAGGAAGCTGGCACGGCCCGTGCTAAAAGTGGCACGGCCGTGCCACATTAAGCCATCAAAAACCACACAAACTCAAAGAGTTGGCACGGCCGTGCGCGATTCCAGGTTATATTTTTATGACTTTTTACTCTTCTCCTTCATCCATTCTTCACTTTAAACATCTCTCTCAACTTACCCAACCTCTAAACCTCCATAACTACTCACCTCCAAACCTTCCAAACTCCATCAAAACTCAACCAATTCACAAAATTTGTTCACAAAACAACTCTAAACATCACCACAACCAAAACCCACCACTCAAAAACAACTTTCATCCACCCAAACCACATATTCCCAAATTCACATTCCCTAAAGACCTAACCCAAAAACCACCAAATCTTCACCAAAACCTACCTTCAACTCCAAAATCTTACTTCCAACTAAACCCCATCACAAAACCTACCTTTTCCACAACAAATTTTCCCAAACCCCAACCTTCCACAAATTCGAAACAAGTCAAAAAAGTAAACATGGCTCCAAAGAGACCGGGAAAGGAAGTTGCAAGCTCAAGTGATGGAGGCAACAAGAGGCAAGCTACCCAAGGAATCACGACATCACATTCATCACTCCGGAACAACGAAGTAGGTATAAATCTCTTCTCTCTAAACCTTTGCACCCTTGTAGGTATCCTGATGATTATGACATGAATAAGTTAGGGATTAGAGATAATGTGATTATGCTGTTTAATAGGTTAGGATGGGGTGATATGATGAGACCTATGCGGGGTTATGAAAACTTCACTTATGAATTTTTGAGCACACTTGTTTTTACTAAAGATAGGATGAATTACGATAACCCCGACCATAGAGTTTACTTCTGGCTTATGAACACAGATTATGAGATGTCTTTAGAAAACTTTTGCAATAAGATCGGTTTCGCCAATGCGGGGTTCATCCATGACTCTTATAATCATGATCTAAGGCCGGAAGCATACAACCTCATCACCTTTTGGCAACATATTACCGGCCTAGAACAATACAACTCTAGATCTAAGAAGGCTAGTAATATCCATAACCCTATGCTTAGATACATCCAACGGGCTATTGCTTGCATAATTTGGGGTAGAAAGGAAGTAGGTACCACTAGGACGGATGAACTATTTATGCTTTGGGCAATGCTAAACAACCATCTCGTGAATACTTGCTTTTATATGCTTGATTATCTTGCTTCTTAAGGTGGAAAATCTAACGCTAGGAGTGAAATAGTGGTGGGGGGCATTATCACCTTTATAGCTAAGAAGTTTGGCGTAGGTGAGAACCGAGGGATTAATAGAATTGAGGGGAACAACAAGCTTAATATAGAAACCCTCATTGCTATGAATTTCATTAAGCCTCAACCTGGCCGTATTACTTTTGAGCTTCAGCTCAATGTGCCTATGTGTTTAATTGTACTTCCTAACCCATCTCGGACTAACACCGAGGTTGAAGAAAATTTGCTGTATGTTGGTGATGTCCCACAGGAACAAGAGGAGGAACAAAACTTTGAGGAGGAAGGTGCAAACTTGCACCACAATGAAGAGCACCATGACTATGATGCCGGTGAGAACTATAATGATCCAATCAACCGGTGGGCATGGATGCAAACAGAGGTTGACCGCATAAGCACCGAGCAACAAAGGCAAGGTGTTGAAATCACCGGATTAAGAAACGATGTCCAAAGAGGCAATCGGGTTAATGATGAGAACAATCAAATACTCCGGATGATGATGCAACACTTCAACCTCCAAGGTCCTCCTTACGGACCTCAATAAAATTGAGCTTTCCTCTTCCTCTCTTCCTTCTATCTCTATAATCTCTACACCTATCACCATCCTCCTCTTCTTCTACTTCTTCATCTTTCTTTACCTTTAAATTTTTGCTTTCTTGAATCATTGAGGACAATGCTTCTCCCAAGTGTGGGGGGGGCCTAATAAAGTGTCTCGAGTCGTAGTGTTTCCAAACTCCCTTGAACTTTATTCTTTTGTTTTGTTTAATTGCTAGAGGCATGATTAAGTAGCTTGTTTTTATTGAAAAATATGACATAAATTTTTTGTTGTCTTCCCTAAATTGGTAGTTTCTTGTACATGAAAGTGAACTCTTGTATTTTAAAGTTTTCTTGATCAACTCACACCTTGTTCTATTGTGAATAATTCTCCAATGAGTAAATGCACATGTTACACCCCTTGAGCAATTGTATGATTAGGTATTCTAAGGAACACGTTCTAGTTTTAAAGGTAAGTTAACCCTCAAAAATTTTAAAAGTAAAAGAGGTATAAGCTAGTGTGGGGAGTTTAAAAAGCCAAAATAAAACTAAAGGTTGCATCACTGAATCTAGATTGGGGAAGGAGGTAGGCCCTCTGACTTCCTACGTGAAGGTGATGTTATCTTGAGATAAATAAAAGCATCATCGAATCTAGATTGGGGAAGGGGGTAGGCCCTCCGACTTCCTACGTGAAGATGATGTTTTAAGGGGCAACATTGAATCTAGATTGGGGAAGGGGGTAGGCCCTTCGACTTCCTACGTGAAGATGATGTTTTAAGGGGCAACATTGAATCTAGATTGGGGAAGGGGGTAGGCCCTCCGACTTCCTACGTGAAGATGTTGTTCCCTTAAATTATTGCGCTAAAATTCCAAATTTGTTCAAATGGCAAAAGGTCAAAATGACCACAATTACTCCCACCTATCTTATACGAAATGAAGAAAGAATTTTTCTCGGTTAGCTTAGTCTTTAAGTTAGAACCTGTTTCCTCATAATATCTGTTTATACAGGAGCAAAAATAGGGATGAACTACACACACACACTCACTTAGGACTTGATTGTTGGGTTAAATAAAGAATACAAGGATTGCTTGAGTTTGTGATTAGTGTACATTGGAAATAAAAGCCTTTTTGAAGAGACATAAGTTTCATTTGAATTGTCACGAATATAATCTTGTTTTATGCTACAAATGTCTATGCCTTTTGCTTGAGGACAAGCAAAGATCCAAGTGTGGGGGAGTTTGATGAGTCAATAAAGTAGTATATTTAATGAAGTATTTAATATTATTTATTTGCATTTAAGTTTATTATTATTTCCTTTTTAAGTCATTTAGATGAATTCGTGATTAGTTTACTTTATATAATATTCAGTCTTGTTTTATTTAGATCTAGGTTTATTTTATATAATATTCAGTTTTATTTAGATCTAAGATTATTTTATATAATATTCTGTCTCGTTATATTTAGATTTAAGTTTATTTTATATTATTGTTATTTATTTTATAGAACTATTTTACTTTAGAATACAATCTATTATATTTCAAGGACGAATATTGGATGGAAAGAGCCTTGGAGCAGAAGAAAGGGATTCGGAGCAGATTTGGAGCAAGAATACGAAGATTCGGAGCCAAAAATAAGTCTCCCCCAAGTCAGAAGCTTGGCACGGCCCGTGCCAAATGTGGTACGGTCGTGCCACCTCTCAGGATTTCTTTAGCTGTTTTTGCTTCCTGTGCAAGCTACTCTGTTTTTAGTTTAGGCCCACAGTTTCTTGTGGGGCACTCTAGTATTATAGTTGCTTAGGCTCTAAGTCAATTGTAAGCTATAAATAGAGGAGCCTTCCATCACAAATATTTATCTTATTCTTGGAATACAATAGTGACAATTGTTTCTAATAATAATTTCTATTTCTCTTTATTTTACTCATGTCTTCTTTCTTCTTCTTCCCTTTGTCTACTATGATCATGAGTGAGTAGACTCCTTTGTCTTGGGATTGCTGGATAGTCTAATGACATAATCCAAAGCACACCAAGCTTTCTCCTTAAATTAAACTCCTATATAACCTATTTTCTAATCTAAATTCACCGATTAAACATGGATTAATCATTATCAAATACCAACAAGCGAACGCTGAGGTTATGATAATTATTAATCCATTATCCCAAACGTCAAATCTACAAGTGAAAGCTGCGATGAGATGTTGGAACAAGTGAATATTAGATAGAGATTGCAAAGGCAGTGAAATAGTCTTTGCAATCTTGGGACGAAGTAGTTTCACAGCCTTAATGCATCTCCTAGTAATCAATTCAACGAAATAGGATTGATTGCTAGGAGTAAACTCTTACTGGACTGAGAGGAAAAGTAAGGGGCTAAAGGGAAACCGGTCATATGAAACTAGGTCTATCATAAGGTTTTAAGGATAAAGTTTCGGTTTGTAGAGGGTTTGTTATTACGACAAACCAATAATCCCAAGGCTCTTCTTTTATATTATTTTCTCTTTCAACCATTAAAAACCCTCTTTTTACTATTCTCTCTTCTAATCATAATTCTAAGTTGATTGAATTAACCAACTCCCTGTCGGAACAATACTCTCTTTATTACTACTCCGATAAGACTGTGCACTTGCAGTTTTGTCCCATCAGTATGTAGGAATCACATGTTTAATTACACAACATTGCTTAATTACTCGCATCCATTATCCTCTAATTCCTAAGCTACCCTAGATCACATCATATGATCACTTGTTTCCCAAAAAAAATATAAGTTTTTGTCAATGAAATTCATGAACTTTGGGAAAACTTTTACCAAGGACCCACAATAGGTTTAAAATTTTAAGCTTGCCCAGATGCCAGAGGTAGGTTATGGATAAATGTTCTGCGTCTAAAATAAATAATTTCCTTTTGAAAGAAAATCTTAGAGAAAGACACTAACATTAGGCGTACCCCTGGATTACACAATTATATCGTAACCAAAGGATAACGGTTTACAGACCTATGTCTGCAATTTTTGGTTTGATAGAGTGGTTCTATGAGATTTCAATCAATTGACATAGTAACCAAATGACTATGTAAGGCTTTCTCTTATGTCTAACAAGAAAATTTTATCATATACCCTTACATTTGTACCTTCCTCCCGACGAACCATAAAAAATTTCAATTTTATGTCTTTTAACATTTGATTTCACTGCCACAAAATATTTCGGAATATAATAAGTTTATGGAATCTTTAGCTATGTTTTCTGGTAGCCAAAATTGTATATCAGAAAACTTGGGAAAGGATTTCTAGAATTTTAGTCATGGTAAAATGTAGTTAAGACAAAAGAGTAAATCAGAGATTTTAGAAAAGTTTTTCGAAATTTTTAATTCCTTGAAACCTAGTTTTGAATTGGTTTTGTGAAGAAAGAGAAAAATGGTAGTTCGTGAGAAAAGGACTATATATGGAGGAAAATTTTGTGGTGAGGTTTGAGTGAGGGGTGTAAGAATGGAGGAAGTATTTGTGTTGAAGGAGTGAACTGAAAGAGATGAAGGTGTGAGAGATGACAAATGAAGTGGTATGATTGAGAACGAGGGGCATGCTTGGAAACTACTTCACTTTTCAGAACTATTTTTTGGTCAATTGTCCCCAATTTGTGAATGTAGGGGGTTAGTGGAAATAATTAATGATTTATAACAATTCAGAAAACTTAACAAAAACTTTTTGGTTTACTTATAAGAATAAAAATAGATATGCAAGAGGTATACGGTAAGACTTTTCTCTAACAATGATCGATGGTTCTCCTAGATTTTGTTTGTGAGTTTGGAGAGGAAGGAAAATGAGGGGCTTAGAAAAAGGTAAGGGGAAGAAATAGATGATATTAAGAGGGGAATGCTTTGTGGATTTTCTTCATAATACAAAATCCTCTTCATTCTGGGGAACTCAAAAATTGTACTAAACGATGTTTTGGGGAGGTTTTGGAGGGTTTACATGAATTTTTTAAATTTAATCTATGTAGTTATAATATTCTTAATATTGACTTTCTCTCTCTAAAAACACTTCCTCTAAACTCCCTCTAGTTCTCAAACCTTCTTCCCCCTTTAATCTAATTTCCGGTCGACCCCATATAGTTGTCCGACGGTGGTGGTGCGATGAGACCTCATCTCCTCACCACCGTCCTTGTCCCTTGGTGGTGCTCTGTTTGTGTCTGTGTGTTCTCATGGCTCCTTGTCTTGATTCTCTTTGGGTCCGGTCCTGTTGTTTCTTGCCAAGATTTGCTTCATATCTAGCGTCGCTACACCATCTTGAAGCACATCTTCGTCTTCTTCTCTTTGCAATGAAGATTCAATTCTGCTCCTGTTGCTTCGATTACTTCGGTTCGTGTCACTTCACCACTACCGAACCATGGTGGGAGCGCATGAGAGCTTCAGATCCATAGAGTTTCACTTAGTTTTCCGATGAGGGACAGAAAGGGGTGGTCGAAATGATTTTCCTGATGGGTTTCGAATCTGTGCAGCTAGTTACGTTGTGGCAGTTTCGAATTTGTTGTGTGTTTGTGGTTCTGGTGGTGATGGGTGGGTGTTCTGGTGGTGTGAGGTTGGGTGGTTCTAGGTTGTGTGGTGGTGGTTTTGTCACCGATCCGTTTAGAAGGGGTGAGGTTGTGGCGGTGGTGGTGGTAATGTGGTGGTTGTGATGTGTGTGATGGCGAGGTGTGGTGATGTGTGGCAGTGGTGATCTGTGATGGTGGTGGTGATAGGTGGTGTCGTGGTGGTGGTGTTGTGTGGTGTCGTGTGTGGTCTGTATCCGGCGGCTCGGTTTTTGGTCAGTTTGGGTGGAGTGTAGGTGGAGACGGGGTTGTTGGTGGTAGAGACAGATGCGTGGTGTGGAGGGGGCGATGTGTGGTGTCGATAAGTGATATATGTTTTCCGGCGGCTGTAGGTGTGGTGGCATCCCTTTCATTCACGATTAATCCACCTTCAACGAAATTCCAGATCGTTTGTCGTCATAAGGATCGTTGTGGTTGTTTGCGTCGTTGGTCGTGGTGCTTCAGATTTTGTTTGTTTTGTGACAGACCCCCTAGTAGTCACTGTGTGTTTCGTTATTTTTTCAATGTGATATTTTGTTTGTGTGGTGGTGGTGGTGTTGCGTGGTGGTAGGGGGTTTTGGTTGAGGTGGTGGTGGTGGTTTTGTGTGGGATGTCGAGGGGCTGTCTTGGTGAGGTTTGGATGGGTGGTCGTGGTTGTTTTGGACTTGGAGTTGGTGTCGAAACGGATTGGGGACGAGAGCTTTATAAGGGGTTGATGGATGTTGTTTATGTGAGGAGGGGGTGTTTGTTGGGGGTGATTTCTTTTAGAGGTAGACTTTGTTACTCAGATCCTTGTTTGTCGTCAATAGCTCTTGTATGCTTTTTTATTGGGTTGTTAAGGTGTTTAGCGTGTTTGGAGGAAGTGGGTCCCAATGAGCTGAGCCTTTTCCTTTGGATCTGTTTGTTATTTTGCACCTCCGCATATCATCTTGTTAGTCATACTTTTTGTGTGCTGGTTTCCGGTGGACCAGTTACTTTAACTTCAAGATCGGGAGTTGGTGTATAGCTGCAATCTTGTTTGACGCGATTTGGTGTTTCTCGGGTGTATCGGGGTTGAGGGGTGCCCTTCTGATTTGGTCCTAAAGTCTGGTGGGCCGATCACTTTTGATTCGAGATCGGAAGTCATTTCCTTGGCTTAAGTTTTGGTTTTTGGCTTTTTATGGTTTCTTTCGGTAGATCGAAGGTGGATACGTGGTGGCAGTTGTATGATCCTTCAGATAAGAACTTTTCGGATGTGGCTCAGCTTTAGTTTCAGGACTGGGAGTTTAATTTTGAAGGGTGTTTTTTTTTTTTTTGGGTGAGTACTGAGTAGTGACGATGAATGGTATTGGATATCATTTTAACAGTGGTTGCTTTTGTGAAGGGGTTTGTTTTCAGGGGTGTTTTTAGGGTGTTTATTTTTGGATGTTCCGCATATATACGGCGCCTTTTGTTTGTATTTTATCTTTCATCGGTCTATGTTCCTCTTGAGCAGATATCTGCCTGTTTAATAAATTTGTGGTTTAAAAAAAAAGTTATAATATTCTTAAAATAAAAAATATATTAATCTAAAACATTAATTTATCATTATCTAAAAAATCACTCTTTCAAAAAATAAGAAAGATTTTATCATTTTCTCCTATATATTCAACCCTCCAAAGTCTTCTTTTCCCCTCCCCTCCAAACTCCCAAACAAAACTCTAGTCTTCGTTTTCAATATTTGGGCTTGTAACCAATGAGTTGCACATCAAGGTGCACACACAAGCAAAATTTAAGGTATATGGTTAAATATGTTTAAGTCCTTAAAAAGTAACGAATTTTTAAGTTTAATCCCTACATAATTTTAATGATAATTTTAGTCCTTTATAATATTATATTTTGTTGGAATAATCCTTATTTTAAGAATCTTCCACCAAAAAATAAGTATAAAATGGGAATAGGGACAAAAAATGAATAAAACTTTAGTAGCGACTAAACTTAAAAGTTTGTAATTTTACAAGACAAAAGACATATTTAACTCTAAAGTATATTATACTCATTTGTGTTGTCGAAAAAAAAAAAGGAAAAAATATAAATTCTTTCAAAAGAAGTAAAATATATTTACGGAGGATTTCGTACCTTCAATCAATATGCGCATCTTTGACAAATGTTCTAAAAAATGGGAAAACACAAACAAACAAAAAGTTAGCTACAAAATTCTTATAATAGAAACAAAACAAGTCTTAGAGAAATTTTTGTATCAACGTTTTTTTTTTGTTAACCCTCTATTCTCGATAGATTTTTTTTTTTTGATAATGTGGAGTTGAATCGGGAAATAAAAAATGATCCACTTAAAATTAACCATTTATTATTGGTGGAGTTTATTAACTATTTGAGTTAAATTGATTGATGTTTCAACTGTTTACTTAGGTGATTTACTGAATAATGCAATTTATTAGCTAGTTTATTATCATGTATGAAGTGTATAAAATTTGTATGCATGTTTTTTAGCTAGTTTTTTTTTTTGGTTACTGTTTATTAGATAGTTTAATATCATGTTTAATCACTGATAAATGAATTATTTTTCAATTATCTTTCAATAAGTAATAACCTTTTGATTTCATTTGAGTGAATGAAATATGATTTCATTGTTAATCATACAATCCTAGAATAATATACAGGGACACATTTTATAAAAACTAATACTACTTCACGCTTCATTTTTACTTTCACCAACCTTTTTTTTTCCACTAATCACAAGATCCAACAGTTGCACTTCATTCGCTACAGGTTCGGGATAATACTGCTCGTTGTCAATAGCATCACTCTTTTATAAAAACTACTACAACATTTCAGAAACTTTGGAACAAATTTATTGCTTATACATGTAGACATGGCAACGGAATCCATTGATAAGTGTGCACTATTCTTGTTATTTAAAAACACTCGCACAAATATATATATACTTAATATATATTCTTAACATTTTTTAGAGTAGCTAAAGAAATTATAGCTAAGAATTGGAGTTTCTTAAAGAAAAAAAGAAAAGAAAAAAAACACACTTGAGAATTATTAATAAAAAATTTTACTGACTTTCAAATTCGACAACAATACCTAAAATTTTACAATATAATCAATATCCCTCAACGTTTTAGACATTCCTCATGATTCAACACTTATTCGTATCCTATATTTAAAGAGTGGTGATACATGTACCACCTCATGTGGCAATACATCCCATACACCCGCACAAAATTCTGACATGTGGTAAGGAAGAGGGAGAGGAGATGAAAGAGAAAGTGTGGTTGTGAGATGCATTTACCAAAATATCCCTAATATAAGGGGTGTACAATGGGGTGTATGAATAAAAGGGTGTTCATGTAGCATTTTCCATATTTAAAAGCTTATGGGCATAACCTAAAAACAACTTATATGTGTATGTGATAAGTTATTTGACAAATTATCTCTAATAGTTCATAGAGTTTTAAGTGCATATCCCCGTGAGCTTAACTCAATTGGTATATATATTGCATATTATATATAGGGCTGAGGTTCGAACCCCGAACACCACACTTCTCCACATCTAGTCATTAGGCTACTTGACAAAAAAAAAAAAAAAAAAGAGTTTTAAGTGTATAAACATATTTTGTTTTAAAAAATAAATATTTGTCAAAATGAAAAGATGAAATCTACTTACCACAATCTATTTCAAGTCCCAATGGAGTTATGCAACTATCAGTTTGACATACAAGATATCCAGCGCTGTAATCCATGAAGCAGTTTTGTTCGTTACTGTCACAATAATCTTCGCAACGACGTCTCATCCACGAAAGTTCAAATCCATAGCTTAGAAATTTATGAATTTCCTTGTATGAAAAAGGTTGTAGTTTTTCCTGGAAGATTAAAGCTGGAGCTGATGATATAGTAACAACCTTCACACGGCAACCAACATTTAATTCACCAACACTTAAATCCCCATTAATTGCATAAACATAGCTGTTATTTGCGGAGTTGATTCTACACGGAGATGTATCCAAGTACATAGGATCGTTCTTCACTTGATTGCTACAGTTCAAGTATATTACGTGCTCAACCCAAGATTGACCGTAATCCAATTCATATGGATCCCCGTGGTAATTAACATTGTAATAACTTGTGAAATTGGCTGCGGTTAAGAAATAGCGAGGAATGGAGGAGCAATCACCTTCTTGAATTCCAGGATCAACTACTTTCATTGTGTAATTTCTGTAGTTGATTGATTTCACATAGTATTTACCCGAAAACAAAGTTACCGTTGTGATGTTGTTTTTGCAGGATAACTCATACCTCGGATCACCGCAGTTTGCTGGATCATTCTGAAGTCGAAAAGGATGTTTTATGTTTCTGATTTTGCCACATGATGAGGTTGGACAATATGTTTGGTTATTAGTAATAGTAATTGCATAACATGTTTGATGATGATCATGAAATAGCAACACAACAACTACCATGAATTTTTGGAGCAAGAATAATGGTTCCACAGAGGAGGACGAGGATTTTTCTCTGCACTTCATTGATGCTCCAAATTCACTCTCATTGTAGAGCAACCGAATTATATCTGTAAGGGAACATGTATCTAAGGACAAAATTGTCTTTCACTTTGTTTAAGTCTTTTAGCCGCCATTATTGACTTTTACTCTTAATTATTAAGGACGAAATTATAGTTGAGATTTAGACTTGTTGGAAAATTTGTCAAGTACTGCGTTTCTTTGCAATTTTCATACATGCAATAGAGAGAGAGAATGGTATTATTGATGGGAACATTATTTTTTTATTTTTTTTACAAAAATAAATGATATTTATTTCTTTAAATTGATAGAGTAAATCGATATAATACAAATCTAAAATATGAATCTACGAACAAACTCACGATATCATGTTAATAACATAAAATAGAAAAGTAGATATTCCTACAAATATAACTATATTCAAGTTTCGTGGATACTCATGTCTCTGGATCTGCAAAGTTAACGATATCAAAGTCATTGATTGGATCTGCACTTGCTCAAAACTAATCTTTCAACCTGAATCAAATAAACACCGCACTAAGGCGGGAAATCAAAAAGAAAACCATGCACAAAGACGGGAAATCAAAACAAACAGAGTCGTGCAAAGACGATGAAATCACAAAAACAAACGAAAGAAAACTAAAAATATGTAGAAATCACTTATTTAAGTAGGATAGAAAGAAAAACAACTCGGGGGTGATTTTGGGTCAAAATTGACCCTAAATCACCCCTCTTCGATAGACAATAAGAAGAAAGGACCGACGGTTAGTGTTTGAGAAGAAGAGAAGAGAGAGAATGAGGTGTTGATTTTAAGAGAATGAGGTGTTGATATTAAAAGGGTTAATATGTCTTTACCCCCTGTAATTTGGGCGAGTTCCGGTTTACGCCCCTGTAAAAAAAAAGTTTAGATTTCAACCTTGTAATTTAAGATTCTTTCGTTTTAGACCCTGACGCTGACGTGGCATGCTGAGTGGCGCGCTGACTGTGCATATTTGATTATGTGGCACGCTGACTGTATAATTAATTTTTTATTTTATTTTTTTAAAATAAAAAATAATATAAATGAAGTTATATTAATTGAAAAATAAAAAATTATTTTAAAAATCAGAAAATTAATTTTTTAGAATAAAAAAATCGTAAAAAAAATATTTTCGAAAAAAATAAAAAAAATCTGGAGTTTAATTTTTAAAATTAAAAAAAACCAAAATTTAGGAAAACAAATTTGAAATTAAAAAAAAAATCAGGAAAATAAAAAATTTCTAAAAATAAGAAGAAAAAAAATCTGGAATTTCAATTTTACGAAAAAATAAAATTTTGAAAAATTCAGGAATTTTTTTTACTACGAAAAATATTTTCCAAAATTTTTATTTTTTGTATAAAAATGAAAATCAAGCTTTTTAATTACGAAAAAAAATCTAAACTTTTTCGAATTATATTTTCTAATTATTTTCGAAAATTTTGAAATACATTAAGTTCCAAAAATTTTCATTTTCGTAAAAAATAATTATTATTTTTCTAATATTTTAGTTTTGAAAAAGATTTTATAAAATTTTAGGAAAAAAAAATTTGAATTTGTTTCTGTTTTTTTAAATTTAAAAAAAAATCTGATTTTTTCTTCCGATTTTTTCAATTTTAGAAAAAATAATCTGATTTTTTTTCTATTTTTAAATTTAAATGAATATAAAAAATTATTTATTTTTTAAAAAAGTCTAATTTATTTTCGTTTTTTAAAAAAATCTATTTTTTTCTTATTTTTTAAAATAAATTTTCAGTTTTTATTTTTATTTTTTATCTTTTTAAAAATAATTTTTTAAACCATTACACACATGTCAGTTTTTTAAAAAATAAAAATAAAAATAATTACACAGTGGCGTGCCACGTCAGCGTCTGGATGGGGTCAGGGGTGTTTTGTGGAGAATCTTTATATTACAGGTGTGTTTTGTGGAGAATCTTCGTATTATAGGGTTGGAATCTAAACTTTTTTTTTTACAGGGGCGAAAACCGGAACTCGCCCAAATTACAAGGGGGTAAAGACATATTAACCCATATTAAAATTCAGTGATGGCAACGTAATTTTTAATACAAATTTTTAAAACTCTTTTTAATTGATTGCGTGGGTCTCTTAAATTTTAGAGGACTCGTGTGAATTTTAATCAATCAAAAACATTATGTTGAAACATGTACTTGAAGATCAATGTGTTTGTTAGCATTATTTATCGTGTACTTGAATAGGGAGCCGCCGATTCTTAATCTATATATTTTTTGTAGCATATTATTTTCATTTTTAATAGCATACTCATAGAGATAGATACAATTATATTTGTTTCTATAATCTTCTGTCTACTTTGTCCATCTCTATGCTATATATATGAAATTAACCCAGTTTGAAGTTCTAAGGATCCCTTCAACATGTCACTGATAACAAAACTTGCTCTGCTGCTATTTCTAATGAACCTTGGAAATGGTCTGAGAGACTCGTCCGATCGATGTCCCTTCAAGCTCAACTGTACACATAACAACAAGATTCTTGAACTTCCTACTCAACCAGTCCCTGTGAAACTCATTGTCACTGACATTTATTACAGTGACAAAAGGATAACTCTATCTGATCCTGGAAATTGTTTACCGCAACTCTTACTTGACCACAACTTTTCATCAATTTTTCCTTTTAAGCCTTATGTCTCTAGATTTTCTGAATCTACCAATATCAGTTTCGATATCAGTGTCTTCAATTGTTCTTCACGTGTAAACTTCAGAAGCCACTCTCAAGTGTACGAAGCACAAAATATGACATCATGTCCAATTTATGTTACTTCGGTTGGCGAAAGTATCATTGGATCTGATCTTGTATACTGCATCAAACTGTTTGATCGCGTTTCTTCATTTGACGGATATTCCATTCAATTAAACATACTGTCATTGAAATGGTATGGAACAAATTTTGACTTAGGATGCTTGAAATGTGAAAACAAATCAAAGAAAAGGATTGTATTCATTATTTTATGCTCTGCAGGTGACACAACTTTGCTCATGTCCTTTCATTTCCATTTTCTTATATTTTTCTCAGAACTTTTAAGGATATTGAATATTAAATTTACAGGTGTAATAATCGGTTCAACTTTGCTAGTGCTTATGCTCGGTGCTATTATTCGAATTCATCGCCATTTCAAGATGAAAGGCGAAGATCATGAAAGAATCGAAAACTTTTTGAAGGATTATAAGGCTTTAAAGCCAACCAGATTCTCCTATGCTGACATAAAGAGAATTACAAACAAATTTAAGGATAAGATCGGAGAAGGAGCTCATGGAGCTGTTTACAAAGGTAAACTATCGAGCCAAATTCTTGTTGCTGTTAAGATGCTCAATAACACAGAGGGAGATGGAAAGGAGTTCATAAATGAAGTGGGAACTATGGGTAAAATCCATCATCTCAATGTTGTCCGTTTGCTTGGATTTTGTGCCGATGGATTTCATCGTGCTCTAGTCTATGACTTCTTCCCAAATGGTTCGTTGCAGAAATTCATTTCTCCTCCTAGCAACAAAGATAGTTTCCTTGGATGGGACAAGTTGCAACAAATTGCTCTAGGCATAGCCAATGGAATCGAGTATCTTCACCAAGGTTGTGATCAAAGAATTCTTCACTTTGATATCAATCCTCGTAACGTCTTGATCGATGAAAATTTAACCCCAAAAATTACAGATTTCGGTTTGGCTAAGATGTGCTCGAAAAATCAAAGTACTATATCTATGACCGCGGCCAGAGGAACATTAGGATACATGGCACCCGAAGTTTTTTCTAGAAACTTTGGGAATGTCTCTTATAAGTCTGATGTATATAGTTATGGTATGTTATTGTTGGAGATGGTTGGGGGAAGAAAGAATACAAACACAACCATAAATGAAGAAAGTCTTCAAGTTTTATATCCAGATTGGATCCACAGTTTACTTGAAAGAGGAGACATACAAATCCCTATAGATGAAGATCAGGATGATTTCAGAATTGCAAAAAAAATGGCAATTGTGGGACTATGGTGCATTCAATGGCAACCTATGCATCGTCCGTCCATGAAAACTGTGTTGCAAATGCTACAAGGAGAGGGAGACAAGCTAACAGTTCCATGCAATCCTTTTGGGCCATCATCTTCCACCAATACAACTGCTAGTATCGTTGCAAAACCTATGAGTTTGGAGCTGGAAGTGATTAAAGAGTTATATTAGATGAAAATAATAAAAGACTTATGTAAGATATATAATGTTGTCAATGATTTACTTACTTTTTATTTGTAAATTTAAGGAGATATATGTTAAATTTGAATGTCAAATGAAAAATTTAGTGGACATTGATGTGCTTGTCATTCTCAATGCAAGAACTTAATATTTACTCTTTGAAAAATGCTAACAAATGCTCTTAAAGTATTGTTTAAGCAACTAAAAGTGGTAACTTTGATATAAAAAATTATGTAATTATTACTTTTACATTTGTTTGACTTATGTTTTTAAGGTAAAATTTCTTATAATGGATTCCATAAATAATGTTTTTAGGGGGTGCAGATCCTCTCCATTTAGAGGAAAAATGGAAATTTCCACTCATAGAAACAAGATACGTGGAAAAGTAAAATATCAATGGTTCACATTTATCTCTAATACATACTTCTATCAATTATTTATTTCAGAAATAAATAACAATAATATTTCTCTTCGCGACCTTTCTTTCCTCTATTCATCAAAACACCCTTCATCTTCAATATTGTGATCTTCACAGTCGGCACCACCGTGACATTCAGCAGCTTCCGTCGACCTTTGCACTGCATCACAGCTTACCGCTTCATTTCCGAACTTATTTCCTCTTCCTATGTGACTCCTGTGTTGTGTTATCTATTGGAGATGCTTTAAGGAGAGCTCGACGAATCATCGACATTGACTGAGTTATGTGTAGTCACACAAATGAGCTGGACTCCACATCTTTTATTATTTATAAAATGTTCAACCTTCTTTTTTTCAAACAATGTGAAGCCTCCAACTCTATAACTCGTTAAACAATTATTAAAGAATTGCATCAGCTTAGATAAGAGAATCAACACAAATTTTCCAACAGGGGATGTGCAAGTGCAATAAGGCCCTTAACACAGGACATCAAACTTTGAAGGGCCACACAATTTGAAGAAAGAAAAGAAAGGAAAAAAAAAATGTACCTACAGACAAAATTCGTTTCTAAATATTATTTTTCAATAAATAAATGTTTGAAATACAATAATTTTGTTGTCAATATATCCATTGTCCATAGGTAAATGTTCGTTTGTTTATGGGTAAAAGTTATTTTTGAACATTTGCTAATATCTTTAGCTACATCTTAATTGTCTGTAACTATAAATGGATTTAAATTTTCGTGGACGGCCCTCTTCTCCAATGCTCACGGGTTGCAGGTCCACACTACCTCTCCATGGATTTAAATAATATTTTTTGGTTAGGTTTGGAAATATCTCTAATTAGTTAGTCATGTATTTTTGTGAGTACACAACGTAGTTACGTAGCAAAACCATTAATCTTACCTTCTAGTCATCATCATTCTATCATGACTAACGAACCAAAACGAGTGGACTCAATTGGTGTGAGTGTCTTCAAGTCTAGAGTGAAGTTTCTGAGAAAGAGATAAGAAAGGGACAAACATTAATGTGATAAAGGCAGGCAATTAATAACCTTTGGTTAGTAAACGAGTGGAAAGGAGAAAGCTGTCCATCAAGGGGTATGCATATTAAATACCGTAATCCATAAGATAGAATTGAGGGGCAGCAAATACAAAGGCATAGCGTAGAAATCAAGTTAAGGAAGATACAATTTGTTTTGAAGGGAAATCCGAGGACGATATTGAATATGGGAAATTTGTGAATAGTGTTCGGTAGACCAAGTCCAACATTGTCTGAGAATCGAATAAAACGGTTTCATAGAAAAAAGTTGGTGTTCCCACTTAAGACAATGCTAAAAAACACTACAAAATAACCATTTTAATCCCATCGGCTGTTAATCACCGTGGCCATTTTGTGTCCCATAACACCATATTTTTCATCTTAATGTACTGCAAAATCAATAAAAACGATAAATGATTGAACGAAAACTGTCGCGGTGATTTTCGGATATCAAAATATTGATTAGCATTGAATAAAAAATTCAGAATTCACTACCGAACTTTAATTTTTCCAAGGGAAAGGGGAAAAATTTGAATAAACCCCACAATTATAAGAGATTTAAGGTTCGTGGGTTATTTACGTAATTAACACCCTAAACGTCTATTATACTTTATATGAATCTCTTGCATCTATTTATTTTTGGCTAAAATTATTTATTATTTGCTTGTAAAAAGATTAGTGACATGAGAGAAAAATAAGAAAATATTTTTTTATTATTTTTTGATTTGAAAAGACAAAGTATTTTGACTACATGGAGGTACTTATCCAATTATTATCATATATATTTCAATACAAGTGATAAAGGTGCTGTTGTTTTCTTTTGCTTTCTCCATCGTGTTTTGCATCTCGTGATCCATCCAATTGCTATCATCATATATATTTAAATCTAAGAGATAAAGATGTTGTTATCAAGTTGGTGAATTAATGTGGTGTGTATTGGATTGAATTATTTTTGTTCCAATTGCTCAGTTATTTGTTTTGTTGTGGAGAGATTTTAAGGTTGGTTATGATTCATTGGGATTATCAAGATTGCCGAGAGAAAAATGAGTATCGAAGGATGAAATTGTCGAGGAAGCTTAAGTGTATTTCTTAAATTAAAATATATAGTCCATTATTATAAGTTGGATGCTCTATTTCAGAGGGAGACTATAATCCACTCTAATAAAATTGGAATTTCGTTACTTGCTTGAGTTTGATAATTATTTAGTTGTTAGTAGTAATGGCCGAAGTGGTGGTCTATCACTATTTTGGTGTCATTCTTTTAATTGCATGGTGTTAAATTATTCTACTAATCATATAAATGTTGAGGTAAATGATCCTAGCCGTGAAAAATTACAATTTACAGGTTTTTATCGAACGCATGAATGTTGAGGTAAGTGATGGTAGAAGGCTTGCCACTTAAAAATTAAAATAACGATAAATTAAATATGCGAGATATCTGTAGTGATGCTAGGTATAAATGAATCCCTTCCCTTAGATAATAAAAACTGAACCTAATATTTTTGTATTTTTGATATATGAAAGCTAAATGAATAAATAAATAAAGACAATGTATATTTTTTTATTTTTATATTACAACTTCTCAAAATACAATCTAAATGCAAATTAATAAATAACATAATTAAAATTCTACATTAATAATAATAAAATAAAAATAAAAAAAAATTGCAAAATAAAATAAAAAATAAATTGCAAAAATGAAATAAAAATAAAAGAACAGGGGGTGCAGACATCAAAATAAAGGGGTGTGAATAGGAAACAAAAGCTGATTTGATCACGGGGTAAAAACCTACAGGCTATCTGATCAAAATCAGAGGGCTGGGGTAAAAACCTACGAATGATTCTCTAGTTTCATTATGGTTAACAAAATAGCTCTAATCAATCACTTGACTTATGACCCTCTTCTCAGACTATAGTCCCTAATTCCTTATAGGAACGTGTATAAAGCTCCCACGTGTTCACATCGTTTCAACTGGTGTATGGAAAGTCTTGCCACTTGCCGGTTGAACTAGAGCACAAAGTGTTTTGGGCGCTAAAAATTCCTTAATTTTGACCAAAAGCAAGTGGGGGAAAAGTCGAAGGTTCAAATGCAAGAATTTGAAGAAATGCGCGACCAAGCGTTGAATCCTCTAAAGTGTACGAGAAGAAGGTGAAACGTTATCATGACAAGCGGATTGTGAAACAAAACTTTGAGCCCAGACAAATGGTGTTACTTTTTAACTCAAGATTGAGGTTATTTTCGGGAAAGCTCAAGTCGAAGTGGTCCGGTCCGTTTATAATCAAAGAAGGAGAGCCTTATGGAACGATAGTGTTGGAAGTTCCAATGACAAGTCCGGCTGGATGGTGAATGGGCAAAGATGGAAGCCCTACTATGGTGGTGAAGTTGATTGGCAAACGTCGACAATTTCACTACATGATCCTTTGATTTGCATGAAAAAGATGGAAGCCCTACTATGGTGGTGAAGTTGTAAGTCATTTTTAAGTTTTATTGCATGTAGGAATTAAGTCACTAGTGTTCAAGCTAAGCTAAAGCAAAATTTTGAGAAAACTGGGTCTGTTTCGTTTGAAGCGAGTTGCATCTCGCTTAAGCGAGTTTCTGCGAATTTAAAGGAGTTGACTACAGTCAACTCGCTTCAAGTGAATGAATTTCGCGTAAGCGAGATTATGATTTTCAGATTGGGGGAAACGGTTCCCAATGCCATAACTCATCTTAAACTCTCCCCACCCACTCATTTTTCCCTTTTCACGGTTTCACTACACTCTCTCTCTCTTCAAACATTCTCAAATTTTCTCTCTTCACCTACACTAACCCCATTTCACAAATCAAGTTGTTTTTGGTAAAATCAAGTCAAGTTTCACACTTTGCATCATATCTCATCTTGCATTTGCATCAATCACTACTGAACAGGTTTGAATCCTTTCCATTTTCTTGTTCTTAATTTGAAAAAATTCATGTTCTTAACATGTGCAGAAATGGCTAGGTTAGGGTTAGAAGATTTTGTGATTAGAGATAGGGTGTAAACGAAATTGAATCACAACTGAATCCCTAGAACTGTCACTTTTTGGAAAATCAATCCCATTTTAGAAACTTTTGAGAAATAAGGGTTTCGAGTGATTCTTGGGAAAATGTTGTGATTTGGGTTCGTTTCTTGACCACTAGTGAGTTTGTAGAGGATTAGGGTGAGAAATAGGTTTGAAATTTTTGGTTTTGGTGGTGTTATGGTGAAAATTTGTTGAAAAACGCAGGTCTGGAAGAATCTCGCTTAGAGCGAAGCTTCATGCTCTAAGCAAGCATTCATCTGAAAACATGAAGAACTGGTTGAAGGTTCGCTTCAAACGAAATTTTCTCGCTTGGAGCGAAATTGCCCAAATTTCTCCATGCAATCTCGCTTCTGAGGTCGCTTAAGCGAACTCCAAGCGAGTTGTACCCAGTCTTGCCAAAATTTTAATTTTTTTGGGGTCCAATCTGTCTTACTTCCTTTAATTACATACATGTTCTAATGAATTATATGCTGTATTTGGATTTTTCTGGTTGTTTTGCAGATGGCACCTAAAAATTCAGCTGGTTCCAAACGTAAGGGTTCTTCATCCACTAATGACCGCCCTTTACGCACACCAAGAAACCCTAACACTCACCGTTTCAAATCCGGAAAGGCTTATGCTAGGTTTCTCGAATTAGAAAAGAAAGAGACATGGCATGATAAGATCTTTAACATAAACCCAGGAGGAGAGTTTGCTGAGATTCAGTAAATCTTCACAGACAGGTAGTGGCAGAAACTTCTTAACCCTCACCCACACATCAGTCTAGACATCCTAAGAGAGTTTTATGCCAATGTTGTCCCGACCTGTGCCGCCAAGGACATAGAGGAGAGGTTCTCCTATACTACAAAAGTGAGGGGTGTCACCATTCATTTTGATAGGGACTTAATCAATGACTACCTAGGAAACCCTCTCACCCTACCCCCTGGTGAAGACCCTAATGTATCTGTCCTTTGTGATTATGGAGAGAAAGCTGCAACCAATGGATGGAACCATGACATAATTGAGAGGGAGATTTTGCTGCCTGGGAAGCGGTATGGCAAATCCAGAGCCGGTAATTGTAATATAGCCGCTTTCGCTGACATGACTGTTAGGGCTGCAATTGTTTTCCAATTTATAGTGCATAATTTAAAAAGTCTTGTCTCGACGGCCACCAAACTTGTCACTCCTCTCATTTGGCACATTTGTAGAGGCGGGGAGGTGGTCGTTGCTCGGATTATTTCTGAAGAGCTTAGGCACATGGCTCTAAGTGGTGTGACCCGACTAGAGACCAGGATTACTTTGCCAAGGTTTGTTATGGGGTTGCTTCGAGATAAGGGTGTGCAGATCCCTAGGCCTTTTCATGAAGAGCTGATGTCCCCGATTGATGACAAATATATCCGGGGAACAGCGAGAAAAGTGAGTAACAGGATGATAACCCCTTCCACCAGTGCTCCTCCACTTGAGGATGAGCCATAGCCAGCCCGACCATAGCAGGTTCCCCAGTCTTCCGCGACATTTGACTTTTCTGCTTTGTCTGCTTGGATGAATCAGCAGGACCAGAGAGTCCTTAGACAGGAGCAGCGGGACAATTTCATTATTGACCAGAATGCTGCACTATTCAGGAGCCAGCGAGGCATTCACTAGACTTACTACGATTCTCGCATGCATCCACATGACCCGTCCTTTATGATGACCCTTGACATGTTTATGGAGTATTGTGCATGGCCTAGGGACAGGCCAACCTTTTATGGAGGGGGTGAGCACTTTGGTGTGGCTAATGATGATGAGGAAAGAACAGCCAGTGTTGATGTTGATGATGTGATGGATGATGATGCCCAATGACCGCGGTTTTGACTGTGTTTTTATTGATGCTTTTAGCTTTATGCTTGTAGTTTTAGTTTTATGCCTTTGTTTTAAATTTGGAATAATTTTAATTTCTTTTGTACTTGTACTTGTTTTAAATAACTTAGCTTGTGTTTGTTTTTCACTAATATGCTTTGGATGAAATTTTTGTTAAATCTTGCTTTTGTGTCCTAAAAAGAAAATGGCTCATAAACATCAAATGTGAAGTGCTCGAAAGAGCCAAATATTGAGCAAACTCAGGTGTGTGATAATGATATGAATTGTGAGAGAGCGCAAAGCCAAGGTATTGGTTTCCTGTTTTTCTAGGTACTCACTAAAAATTTGAAACTAGTACTTTGCACAAAAATTTTCTCACCTAGTTCTTCCCATAAACATGTTTACTCTTGAGCCGCTTAGTACTTAGCCTAAAAATGAGGTAGCTTCAATTTATTTTACTATATGTTGGAGACCAATAATCATTGTCTAACTTGTTTTTGTTATGTTAAATCTGATAATTGTTTTGATTTGTATGAAAGCATGGAAAGGATCAAGGCATATTTGAAATTGAGTGAAACACTTGACCACATAAAGCCTACCCGTGAGAAGAGTGAGTATTTGATACCCCAATCCGAGTCAAATGAATCAAGTCCTCATACATGAATTGTCAATATTCATGAGCACAATGCTCATTGAAATTGCCCGAAATTGTTCAAAATCCAGTTCATGTTTGACTCACTTTAGGACTTTGATATTTTCACTTTGTTGAACCCTTAACCTTATTGTACTTTCTCCCTTGCCTTAGGATAGGGGAACATTCAATTAGAGTTTTGTTGCATTTAAGTTGGGGAGAAAGGGAGGTATTCTATGTCAAGAATCATGGTGAATTGTTAGAGTAACCTGACAACATTGAAGTGTATATATATATTATAAGTAGCAAAGTTTGTAAATTTGAAAAAGAAGAAAAAGAAAAAGAAAAATTAAAAATTAGAATAAGTTGTCAAGGTTATTGGTTAGTTGTTTACCACCAAAGGTTTGTAATGATTGGTAGGGAAGTTTGTGGTTTGATTGTTGATACAAGGAATGTTCCTCTATGATAGGCTTTTTGATTTCAATTATCCCACATATGACATTTCTTTTGAAGCCCGACCAAGTTATAACCCCAAGAAAATCCTTTGATCCATGCTTTTCATGCTTTTTGAGATGATATTTGGATGGACACCTAACTTAATCAGAATATTAGCTTGATTGTTGGATGTGTTCTCATTACCCTCACTCATTGTTTTTATCTTGTTTTATCTGCTTACAAAGAAGTGTGTTAGGTGTGGTTCTTAGATAATCATGTTTGTGTTTGGAACTTTGTGATGTAAATTTTGTACTTAAGACTTGTTTCACATTCATAGTTTGTGCTTAGGATAATGGAAGACTTCATGCTTATTCGCGCATTTACATTTGAATCATCACTTGAGAAATTTTTAAACTGTTTGAACTGTTTGGAGCTGTTCTAAAAATCTTGTCCAAAGCATTGTAAGTTTCTTTTGTGAATCCTTTGTTTGAGGACAAACAAAAAGCTAAGTTGGGGAGTTTGGTAAGTGCTCGAAAGTAGTAACTTGTTTTGCAAGTTAGATAAGGAAAAGCTATCATTTGTTGCAATTTTGCCATTTATGCTTTACATGCCTTACTCTCCTAAATTTGTGCAGGAAATAGACAAGCAAGGATCAAGAATTCACCTGAGTCAAGCAAATCTCGGTTGAAGCGACTTCAGCTCGCTTAAGCGAGATTTAGGCAGAGAGCACCGTTGGATTTCGCTTCCATCTCGCTTCTGGAGAAAGGTTATCTCGCTTAAGCGAGATCATTTCGCTTAAGCGAGATTTAGGCAGAGAACAACATTGGAACCTCGCTTTCATCCCGCTTTCACTTCGCTCGTGAGAATACAATATCTCGCTTGAAGCGACTTCAGCTCGCTTAAGCGAGATTTAGATAGAATGCATCAAGAAGGCCTCGCTTCTATCTCGCTTCCAGGTCGCTCCAAGCGAAGTTCATCGTGCAATAGGATAAGGGCCACGTGGCAGATCTTCAATGGTCATATTTGGATTTTCAGTCACTTCGCTTAAGCGAAGTGCATCTCGCTTAAGCGAGATGTCACGTTTTCAGCCCATATAAATAGCTTTCTCTTTTCTTTCCAAACAATCTTTTACTGTTTTCTTTACATTTTCTGGTTTTTAGAGAGAGAAGCTAGGGCATTTCTAGAGAGAGAAACACAAAGCAAGGTAGTTAGGAGTAGATTCAAGCCAAGATTTGTTGAGACATCATGGATCTTGTTATCGAATCTTCATCTCTTCTTCATCCTTTGCAAAGCTATCATAGACATATGTAACTACATCTATTCTTGTGGTTTTGAGGTATTCAAACAAGCTATTATGTAATCTTTTAATCTTTTAATATATGGCTCTAGCTTATTTATTCAATATTGTTGTTATTCTTGCATTTAATGTCTTATTGAGATTTAAAATGATATAGACATATACTTTTGAATCTAAAAATAAAATAACAATCTATCTTAAGTTATCACTCTAGACATGGATGTTAATATTTGATAATCACTTTTAATCTATAACTTAATGCTTTTGGGTAATTTAATCAGTTGGGAAATCGTCGATTAAACTATCCAATCGACTTTGTGATCGTTTAAATGTTTGGGAAATCGATGTTTAAACGATCACTTAGAAATAACGATATCATTTGGACACGAATGATATTGTCAAGTGATTGTGATAATATCGTTTAAAGAGCTAAAATCTGTTAATCGATCGAGAGATTGCAGCTGTTACGCTTGGTTGATGTCTCTGACCCCAAGCGAAATAGCGTTATCTCTTTTCGTTTTACTTTTATGTCGAATAGGAAAATAGTTTTACACAAACAAACATTTTAAACCCAAACTCTTAATATGATAAATGACGTTGAAATGCATATGGTATACGTTAGTCTCTGTAGATACAATCCTATTATAGTCACGTATAGTTAGGTAAATGACATGTAAAAATCTTACATCACTTATGCAGACTTAAAGAGAATTACAAATAAATTTAAAGATAAGATAGGCGAAGGGACTCATGGAGCTATTTATAAAGGTAAGTTATCAAACCAAATTCTAGTAGCCGTGAAGATTCTTAATATTGCAGAGGGAGATGGGAAGGAATTCATAAATGAAGTGGGAACCATGGGCAAAATTCACCATCTCAATGTCGTTCGTTTGCTTGGCTTCTGTGCAGATGGATTTCGTCGTGCTTTAGTCTATGTCTTTTTCCCAAATGGTTCGTTACAGAAATTCATTTCTCCCCGGAACAATAAAGATGATTTCCTTTGATGGGATAAAGTGCAACAAATTGCTCTAGGTGTAGCAAATGGCATTGAGTATGTCCACCAAGGTTGTGATCAAAGAATTCTACACTTTGACATAAATCCTAATAATGTCTTGTTAGATGCAGATTTTGGTTTGGCTAAGATGTTTTCGAAAAATCAAAGTATTGTATCCATGACTGCAGCTAAGGGAACATTAGGCTACATGGCACCTGAACAGCTACGGTATGTTATTGTTGGAGATGGTTGGAGGAAGAAAGAATACGAAAACAACCGGTGGTGAAGAAAATATACAAGTTGAGTATCCAGATTGGATACACAATTTTCTTGAAGGAGATATACAAATCCCTATTGATCATGAAGAGGGAGATTTTAGAATTCCAAAAAAATTGGCAACTGTGGGACTATGGTGTATCCAATGGCATCCTTTGCATTGTCCGGAATTAAATCTGTGATACAAATGCTTCAAGGAGAGGGCGACAAGTTAAAAGTGCCTACTAATCCGTTCGGACCAACAACTACAACTAATACAAATGCCAATATTGTTGCAGAACGTATGAATTTGGAGCTGGAGGTGATTGAAGAACTAGAATAGATATATATTGGTTATACATATTTATTGAATAATTGTTCATTGTCAATGACTTTGTTACTTTCTAACAAAGTGTTATTATTGTGAATAATATCATATGTGAGCAAGAAGCACTCAATTTATTACTTTAAAAAGTCTTAAATTTTATCTGGACAATTTATTAAAGTGTAAAGTAAAGAATATCATATATTGATTAACAACCCTAAATACATATATTGTATGAATATCAGTCAAGCACGAGTTTGTTCAAATAAAAATCCATATTTTTTTTCATTTTACACTTTAAAATCTACAAGCTGCACCCAAACATCTATAATTTCTGGTTCTGTTAACTTAGTTACCACTTTCCTTACCAATATACTTACCATACTTAATGTTCGAATATTGTTTTTGAGAGACCAATGTTCTTATTAGCTTCATGCCAATGTTTCATTTTCATATGATCCTGTGGAGTGCGGGTACCACATGGTCCTGAGGAGGCCAGGGGCATATTTCGCTATTTAATCCAATATTACTTTTCTTTTATTTTTTTATCACTATTTGATTAACTTCAATAGATTTGTAATTATCCGAGTTAATTGATAGTAAGAAATATATTAGGTGACATCGTTTCGTGGGAAATTTGTTCCCTGTACTTTTTTTATTTCTTTTGGTAGAGTAAAAAGGTGTTGTTATCTTCTTTCTTCTCCGATCGTGTTTTGGTCTCATGAATCCTTCCAATTATTATCCAATTGATAAAGGTACTGTTGTTTTCTTTTGCTTTTCTCCATTGTGTTTTGCATCTCGGGATCTATCCGATTGCTATCATATCATATATATTTAAATCTAAGAGATAAAGGTATTTTTGTCAAGTTGGTGAATTAATGTGGTGTGTATTAGATTAAATTATTGTCGTTTCAATTGTTTTGTTATGGTGAGACTTTTAAGGTCGGTTATGGTTCGTTGGGATTATCAGGATTACCGACAAAAATGAGTATCATAGGATGGAGCTGTCGAGACCTAGGGGACTTGAGTGTAGTTATTAAGTTAAAATATCTAGTCCGTTATTATAAATCGGATGCTCTATTTCTACATGAGACTGTAGTCCACTCTAATAAAACAGAAGAATTTCGTTACTTGCTTGGTTTTGATAATTGTTTAGATGTTAGTAGTAATGGTGGAAGTGGTGGTCTATCACTATTTCGGTGTCATTCGTTTAATTGCACGGTGTTAAATTATTCTCTTAATCATATAAATGTTGAGGTAAATGATCCTAGCCATGAAAAATGGCAATTAACAGGTTTTTATCGAATGCATGTCATATAAATGTTGAGGTAAGTGATGGTAGAAGGTTTGCATCTTGGGATTTTTTTTTTTTGAGAAGTTTATCGAATGCTACTTCGCTACTGATCTGTTCCATAAAGAGATTACCTTGAGGAAGTTAATGATACCCACATTGATGACAGATCGACAAAGAAGATGCTTTGTTGTCGAATATCTTGTCAGAATCCATGGTGAAAGCCCCGGGTGGTACCTGCACATGCGCTCTGACGCCCAAGTCAGATGGGAAACAAGGAGAATGTGAGGTTTTTGGGAGAGAATGAACTTACTTGGATTTGAAGTGGAGTCCTCTTTATATAGGCATAAGCGAGTGTAATGGGTTGGGAGCCTTTATTGGGCCTTACTATGTAATTTAGCCTTTGCTAAGTGGATATGGCCTTTTAGCCTGACCATAATAGTTTTCTCCCAAACCCTTATGGTCTTTATGACATAAGGAGCTTGATCAATTCAATGGTTGCGATGCCGAAAGTCATGCAGGAAAGAGAAGTGTTTGTTGTTGGTTGGACGCAACAATATGGATGCATGTAAAGGCTAACAGAGAAAATTAAGGTATACCCCATTTTCTGTGTACCATGCCTTATTTGTATACCCTTGGGCGTGGATGTGTATTGTTGTATTTTGGCGTTTACTCGCCTCGCCTTAACTCAACCAGTCAATGTATATTTGTTTTTGTCCTGCAAAATGATTAAGTAAAACCGATAAACTATAAAAATATATTTGTAAGTTACTCAAAATAGGTTACTTTCCCCCTAGTAGAGGGTCTTTTCCTGACCTCGTGCCCGTTCTCGATGTGTCTGCTGAGGTGATTGGAGTCCTTTGAGAAGCCGAATGATGTATCTACAAGTGGTGCAGCTGACATGACCGATGTGGGAATGAGTGATCCTGGCCTTGTTGGGCTCTCTCTACTCGTCTTGTTCACAAGTGGGAGGAACCCGGCTTCGAGGCCACATAGAATGGCTTTAAGTGTATATGTGATACTTTGATGATGTTAAATTGTTACGTTGATGAATTAATGGATGATGTCCAATGTTAGTTTATATTTTACTTTTCACTTCTACTTTATTATTTCTACATCAATTATATTATTTTTTGTATGAATTATGCTTTTTTAATTCCTAAGTCTTTGTTGGAAGTCAAGAGCAATAATGATAGATTACTCTAAAGTAGGGAAAAATTATTATAATAAGAGAAAAATGATGGTGGATTCTAGGGTGAGTGTCCAATTAAGCTCCTCACCGGCGGACCACGAAGGAAATACCGTTGGATTAAATGAATGGATCCAATTTGTTAAAAATAATATCGAGAACATTAACATTTGTTCACGGACAAATTCTGGTACACCCACAAATATGAGTGTATTAGTACACCAAATCAATAAATTAATAGTTAAAAGTGTTATTTTTTGAAGAGAAAAATTGTTCTCTATCACCTATACTTAATTCTTATTTACCAAAAACGTCAACAAAATAAAATTTAATTTTTCTGAATTTTTAGTACTCATAATAGAGAATTTTGATTATTTTTTACAATAAAATGTAAAAAAAAATAGTATGATTTTTATAAACAATGAAATGATGTTTTTTCTTATGAAATGACATTTTCTAAAATATAAATATCAACAAATAACTCTTTATTCTATAAAAATAATAGTTAATTTAAAGATTTTTGAAATAGGAGTACCGGTACACTTTAATTTAATTTGCGAGTGTACCGTAGAAGCTCCCTTGTTTACGCACAATCTTGTCTCATCTCTTCCCCTCTCCTTCCTCCTGTCAGGCTTCCATCAACCTCCACCCTTCATTTTTCTCATATCGGCGAACCTCTCACCGTCACATGAGTTTTGGTTCTTTCTCCCTATTCCATTGATTCTTCTCTCTCTGTCCAATTAATTGTTCTCTTATTTGCTTAAATAAGTTTTGGCATGAAATAAAAAATGAAGACGAAGACTCATTAATTAGTAGATGAGGCATGGCAGTGGCGTGGAATGGAATTAAATTAGCAATATGTATATCTTGACCTTTCCAACAACACCAAACCACCTAATTGGATTCATCCTTTTATGAACCAAGCAATATTCAACACAAAATTGGAATGCAACATACTACAATTTTCATGAATAGGTGGAGTAGGAGGAAAAATTATGCTCAAGTTATGGTGAGAGGTTATCTGATTTGATAAAAATGAAGGGTGGGGTGATGGAAGATCACCGAGTGATAGGAGAAGGAGAAGGGAAGATGTGGGACAAAATTGTGTGTGAACAAATGTAAAAGTTCTCAATATTATTTTTAACAAATCAGAACAATTCATTTAATCCAACATTATTTCCTTCGTGATCCATCGGTGAGGGACTTAATTGGACCCTCATCCTAGAATCCAGAGAATTAGACATAATCCTATAAGATCCTTCTCCGAAATTTTTACTGTTCTCTCATATAGGGATTTTTTTAAGGAGAAAAATAAACATTGATGCAAGGTGGAGGCTATCATTCTCTTCACGATCTTTTCCTTCCAACTAAAGCCTTACATATTGTTTGAGTGGAGCATGAAAATTTCGATCTAACACTTATTTGACATAAATTTTGAAAGTAACAGTTCGGTTCAATTAAGATGATTTATTTAAGAAAATCTAATATGATTCACTTTCATGTGGTTTAAATATGAACGGTTTTTGGTTGATCCAATTTATAATTGAAAAAAAATAATATTATACTAAATTATTAATTTATAACTCTAAGGAAGACTAATACACATTTGATGAAAAATAAAAAGGCTTAATTCATGGCTAATGTAGAAGTCAATAACATTTGTAACACATATTTATGGCTACAACGTAGTTATATATCGTGATGAATAAAAAATTATTTTTTTCATCTTGTTCATAAATAAGGATATGAATATGATGAAAATTCAAACATTTTCTGGAAAATCATGGCACAACATGTCCTACGATTTCTAGTTTGATCATACAATAAACCTTTTAAAACTAGTTTTATTGTTTACTTAAAACACTAGTAAACACCGTCACACTAGATGATGTGGTGTGTCTTCTACACATCCCCATCGTTGGAAGGCTCATGGATGACAAGGATGTAGGATACGAGACATGTATGGAACTCTAGTAGAGCGAGATGGGTATGACAGAGGCAAAGGCGATGTCTGAGGTAAATAAACAGTGGGGTGGGTATATTAGTATACCTCACCTAAAGACTATGTATGACAGACTCCTGCATATGTGTAATGAGTTGGAGAAGTCTAGTGATGAGGAGGAGGCAGAGGAGCTGGAGAGGACTAGTACTATGTGCATTTAAGGCGTTTTTGTTCCTCTTGGTTGGCGTCACCATTTTTGCCAACAAGAACAGCAAAATCGTTCATCTGCTATGGTTGACTATGCTGCAGGACTTGGACACGGTGCACAAGTGGTCCTGGGGCGGGATTGCACTCGCTTTTCTCTACACCCAGCTTTCTCTTGCTATAGACCCGGAGATCGGTGCCTTTGGTGGTTACATGACTCTACTTGAGGTAATCTTTTTTTTCTTTTCTATAGCATATTATAAATGACTTACGATATTATTGTGTTTGTTTATGCGTTTTTTATGCTGAAATATTTGTTTGTATGATACTTGTGTTGATATTATTGTGTCTCTTTGTGTTTGTGGGGATTGATTTTGGAGCACTTCAAGAAGCTCTTTTCGAGGATTCTTGTGCAGAACTACAATCGTGTTGACCTGCTTGCTGCCAGATGTAAACAACCTAGGGGCCATTTTGATCATGGACATTATCGAGGCCTGATTGATCTGATGGTGAATGTTGATGTCATCTGGAGGGCGTACGAGGATCAACGAGACATTATTTGGTTTCATGACATCTATTGGTACTCCGGTTGGATCATTGCCAACAGTACGATGATGTGCCTTCACTTGTCGGAGCGGGTTCACGGGAAGTACGACTATTATCAAAGCATTTCCAGATCTCTGAAGACGTTTGAAGCTCTTAATCCAGAGGATGTGGTTGTGGCCTTTCAGGATTTTCTGGTCCATGTCCTTACAGAGAAGCTTTGGGGTTGACATACAACATCGACTCAAAAGTGGAGGTAGGAGGAGGGGTACATGACTTGGTTCTACAGTGTATCTCATCCTATTATGAACGTCCATGCGCCTATTGCCGAGTACACAACTCATGTCCCTCCTTAGGAGGAAGTTACTGTTCAGCAGCAGTGGACCAGACAGGTTCCCGACCCACTCCAGATTATTGCGAATAATAAAGCCATAGTCAAGTCAGCATTGGAGTATCCTGAGGTACATCCAATCGTTACCGGTGTGTTGCAGGGCATTCAGTTAGAGTATCACATTCTTCAAGAGGAGTCGATTCCCCGGAGGAGGACTACGAGCCATAGTCCACATGAGTAGGGCCTTATTGTAGTGTTTTTCATCCATTTGTATATTTTCAGATGTTTTTACGACATTTTGAGAGTTTTTATGTAATATATTTACACTTGCGCCTTTGCGTTTTTTTTTTAACATTTTCATTAGGTCTTTAGTTTGATTTTGCGTATTTTAACATTGAATGAATTTGCGTTTTTTTTAAACTTTAAATGAACGAATGTAAAAGGGATGAAAATGAATGAATGAGCGTATGGAAGAATGAATGAAGGAAGGAAAATAGGGAAAATATGTAATTTTGTTCTGCTACTTGACGTAAGCAGAGCGTGAGTTAACTCACATTGCCCTATAACCTACGTGACATAAGTCACGTTGGTTCAACGTGACTTATTGCACGCGGATACTACTGAACGTGAAATAAGTCACGTGTGGGATATTTTAGGAAGATCACGTGGGAGGGAGCAATTCCCTTTGGGTGAAGAGCATTTTTCTTACAATTTTCTCAAATGAAAGAGTGATTATAAAAGTATTAATCATCAATAAGTAGTGCTTTAGTAGCTTTTATTGATCCAATCAGTCAGGACTAAAAATGCTTATGACTTATGAATATTCTAGGTAGCGTGAATGGTATTCATATTAGGCGTAATGTAAATTATGTTGTTCACAAGTTGGTTTGTGTGTGTAGATCTTTGTGTTGCAGTCCTCATAAGCTTAGCTCAGTTGGTAAGAACAATGCATAATATATGTAAGGTACAAGGTTCAAATCTCGGCCACCACCAAAAAACGATCTTTGTGTTGCCATTTTATTCTCTGATAAAAAGAATGACTTTTTATCATATATAAGCTACGTAGGATTCGAAAGAATGCCAAAAAAACATGCTAGGGATGAAATTGTTGTGTTAATGTTCTATACATGGTGTACTAGATTTTTCCTTCGTTTTTTTGAGTCATTTTTTTTTTTTATCAAAACATGCCTAAACGAAACTCTTTATACTATACTTTCGACATTAGTTGTTTGGAAGCACGGTGCTTGCCTTATTAAGTTTGTGATAGGGATAACACTTGGGTGACATAAAATTGGTGATATTGGTGACATTGACCAACCACAATGTCACATGTGGCTTTTTTCTCTCTCCTTCACATGGATTGTGACATTTTGATTGGCCAATGTCACCAATGTCACCCAAGGGATCAGCTCCTTGCTCTCTTTATAATATATACTTTAATAATGTAAATAAACTTGACAATAAAATACTAATTAAATAGGCACCAATAGAAAAGTGGCGCATCGGTCCCTGTGAGCTTAACTCAGTTGACAGGGACATTGTATAATTTATGCAGGGGTCGGGGTTCAAACCCCGGACACCCCACTTCTCCACATTTAATTGTGTGAGCTTTAACCACTAGGCTACTAGACCAAAAAAAAAAAAGTGCCGCATCATTTGCCAGATCATTCGCGAGCCTCTCGTGATCAAGGTTTTCGCTATAATAAGCATTCTCCTTAATGATTTCATATAAACTGCATTTGTAAATTATTGACATATATTCTTCCATATATAGCAAAAATATACTTGTGAAAAGAAATGAACAACTAGAAATCATCAAGCAGAATTCATCAATAAAGGCTCCGTTGTATCTTCCTCAATAAAACTAACAGACCCAACATCAGTTTCTGATTCAGTTTCATTAGAGTTGACTTCGAGATCTCCATGAATCATTTCATTTGGATACAAAGAGGGCTTTGGAGGCATTTCAATATTTTCAATATCTCCTTCAAGCATCTCTATTACTTTGTTCATTGCAGGACGATCACAAGGTTTCAATTGTATACACCATAACACAATTATGAACATCTTCTTCACATTATTTTTTTCCTGATCACTAATATCATCCATTTCTATCTCCCTTTCTTCAATCAATTGATTATAAATCCAAAAGGGAAAGAAAAGTTGGCTTGAGCGATCGGCATGTGGATTTAAATTTCTTCTTATACTTTCCATTTCCATCAAAAGCATTCCAAAGCTATATACATCGGCCTTGTAGGATACACCTCCAATATTTTTGTAGAACAATTCAGGAGCCATGTAACCAATTGTTCCTCTGGCTGCAGTTAAAGTTACAATGCTATTGTCATTAGGATAAAGTTTTGCAAGACCAAAGTCTGAAACCTTGGGGATAAAATTCTCATCAAGAAGGATGTTATGGGGTTTGATATCAAAATGCAAGATTTGAATGTCACAACCTTGGTGCAAATAAGCGATTCCACGAGCCACTCGTAGAGATATCTCATACATTTTCTTTGAAGTTAGAGAGATAGCATCTTCCTTAGTGCATGAATTCATAGACAAGAGCACGTTTTGATCTCTCAAAACGAAAACCAATAAGTCTCACCACATATGCATGGTGTATTCTTCCTATGGTTGCAACTTCATTAATGAAATCTTGTCCATTTCCCTTATGTTTGCCCAACATCTTTACGGCCACAAATGGTCCACTACTTAACTTTCCTTTATAAACGGAACCAAAACCTCCTTCACCTAGTTTGTCCTTGAAACTTTGAGCCATCTTTTTTATCTCTTTATACGAATATCTTATTGGCATCAAGGTACTACCTTGAAGAAAAACTTCAATTCTTTCGTAAATTGAGATATGTTTTCTTCGACATGTATATATCAATAGCACAAAGAAAACCATGAGGCCTAGTGTAAATCTCACTATAAATAATGGTAAGAGATATCTACCACTTATTCTTCCTAATTCGATGCCAAATTCAGAATCAGAAACTTCGCCTAATATGTGAGAAGTTTTTGTAGTGCCGATTATTTGCAGTAGTCCTGTGTAAGTTATATAATGGAAAACATTAAACACGTATAATAACATAATGAACAAAGACTTGACAAAAACAAAATGAACAAAGAAAAGGAAAACGTAATGAACATTGGACCCTCATCTTTTCCCACCTCTTTTTTTTTTTTTTTTGAATCAGCAAAATATAATTAAGCATAGTTAGCACAAGACGCGCAAAACCGGCAAAGGAGAAAAAAGAGTACAAATAAGAACCTAAAAACAATCGGCACCTCACCACCAAAAACAACACTCAATAAAAAAAAAACCCTAGGTTCCTAAATCCACCAAAGAACAGAACTACAAAACCAAACACTACACACATGACAGACACCAAAAAAACAAGCGCATAAAAAGTAGCATGCCCGAGCCACCACTGAGATTGGTGTAACAACACCGCATAAAGTTCGACCGGATAAAAAGAAATAGAAGTAATTCAAACCTAACCGAATCATGTGTATTTAATTGGTGGATCTTATGATTTTTTTTGCCTTACAACTGATCCAAACCACATCATAAATACACCGGTCAAAGTGGTCAAAGAATGTTGGAGTTGGAGTTGGAGTTGGGACTTGGGAGTGCAAACGTTTTTATCCGATGAAGTTTTTTGTAGGGTAGTTTTTAGCCTGAGGTCCTTTAGGCATTCATAGTTTACATCCAATGTTATTTTCTTCTCTTTTATACCGGGAAAACTGGCGCCAATCATTGGAGGAAAACCTTTGGAACTCAATAACTAGATTGAAAGAGAACTATATATATTTCACCCTCAAACAGATTTGCAAGGGCTAAATCAACGGTGTCGGATACAAATATGCATACTTCACACTAGACCAATGTTTGAGGCTTTTGAAAGAAAATTGCCTTTTTAATAATAAAAAACACTCATTCTCAACTGAATGGATGAAAGTATTCTCGCATGACTTAAGTCACATTTGGTACTTTCACCGTATGTTAACACACGCGGATTATAAACCCAACGTGACCTAACTCACGCTACGTGCTGTTATAACAACATAGTCATAAACATAACGATTTTGTTTCTAAACTTTCCAAATATAAAATTTCTCCCAATTTTTGCGATTTTCACCAAACTCAACCAAATCAACATCAAATCAACAAATAAGTGTTGCATGTTTGTTTTTAGGATTGTTAGTGATGATTTAAGTTAGGAATTATAGTTTATATGTTGCTTAGAATGCAATGTGGTAGTATAGGGTTTAGAAATTGTTAGATTTTGTGTTGATTGAAAGTTGTGCTCTAGGTGATGTTTGATAAAATGTCTGTATGAAATGTTTTGTTTTTTAGATTGTTAATGATGAAATTAGTTAGAAATTGGTTTGTTATTGTTGATTATAGTATGTTTGACTGCAATGTGGTAGTTTACGGATTGAACTGACACTGACGAAATTTAACTGTTGTTGTTGAATAGTTAGAAATGACATAATGTCCCTATGAAAAAATTCATTGATTTGTTGCTTTTTTAAATGTTGTGTAGATATGTCTAAGAGGCCTGACAAACTTAGAGCATGGAGGGAGTTTGTTACCGGTACTGCACGGAGAGAAAAGGTCGCACAACCCCCTCCTCAGGCTCAGCCTAGTAGACGGAGACAGGGGTAACGAGGAATGGTAAGGGGTAATGATGTGGAGGGATCATTGTCCCACATAGTGGATCCGACACAGTATTAGGATCAACATCAGCATGAGGCATATCAGACTCAATAGTAGCAGCCTTAGCATGAGCAGACTCACCAGCAGGAGGGTGAGGCTCAGGAGGAGCAGAGTATGGAGTTTCAGCCTGGACCGCAGGGCTTTCTTGGGGGCCTAGTGATTTATCGCTTCTTCCGAACTTCGGTAAACACATGACATGCAGGATATGAGTCGATGTTGAAGTATGTATAATTGTTTAATTTTATTTTAATGATATGTTATTTTTTATGATTTAAATTTTTATGTTGAAACAATTTAAATTACCTTTAATTACGCACGTCATTTAAATTGACGTGTAAGAATATAAATTACGTGCGAGAATTTAAATTACGCACGTCATTTAAATTGACGCGTAAGAATTTAAATTACGCACGATAATTTCAATTACACACAAGGATTAAAATTGACGCCTAAGAATTTAAATTACGTGCGTCATTTAAGAATTTAAATTTATGTTATAATATTTAATGTTTATTTTAATTATTATTATTTTTAACAGTATTGTTTTTTTTATTTGTATTTTAGTTTCAAAAGTCGCATAAGGTGACCGATGTATTGCACAGGAAGAAGATTAGTCCTAATACCTTGACAATGTCGGGAGAAGGAATGCAATGGTTCTGGACAGCGGTGAGTGCATCCGGTCGTGACCCCTCCTTACTGGGTACGACAACATCAGGCTCCTATGCAGACATAAAGAGAATCACAAATAAATTTAAGGACAAGTTAGGAGAAGGAGCTCATGGAGCTGTTTATAAAGGTAAATTGTCAAGCCAAATTCTCGTTGCTGTTAAGATGCTCAATAACGAAGAGGGAGACGGGAAGGAGTTCATAAATGAAGTGGGAACTATGGGTAAAATCCACCATCTCAATGTTGTCCGTTTGCTTGGCTTTTGTGCCGATGGAATTCGTCGTGGTCTAGTGTACGACTTCTACCCAAATGGTTCATTGCAGAAATTCATTTCTCCTCCTAGCAAGAAAGATAGTTTCCTTGGATGGGACAAGTTGCAACAAATTGCTCTAGGCATAGCCAACGGAATCGAGTATCTTCACCAAGGTTGTGATCATAGAATTATTCACTTTGGCATCAATCCTCATAACGTCTTGATCGATGAAAATTTAACACCAAAAATTACAGACTTCGGTTTAGCCAAGATGTGCATGAAAAATCAGAGTACTATATCTATGACAGCAGCCAGAGGTACATTAGGATACATGGCACCCGAAGTTTTTTCTAGAAACTTTGGGAATGTATCTTATAAGTTTGATATATATAGGTAGAGAAATGCTAGCAACACACCTTTTAACACACACTTTCCAACACACTCTCTTTGATTGGTTAAAATTCACATGGGTCCCACCAAATTACGTGGGTCCCATATAAATTTGGTGGGTCTCATGTGAGTTTTAACCAATCAAAAAGAATGTGTTGAAAAGTGTGTGTTAGAAGGTGTGTTGGTAGCATTTCTGTGGTATGTTGCTATTGGAAATTGTTGGTGGAAGAAAGAATACAAACACAACCACAAATGAAGAAAACTTTCAAGTTCTATATCCAGATTGGATCCACAGTTTGCTTGAAGGGGAAGAAATACAAATCCCTATAGATGAAGAGGAAGATTTAAGAATTGCGAAAAAATTGGCAATCGTGGGACTTTGGTGCATCCAATGGCAACCTATACATCGTCCGTCTATGAAAACTGTGATTCAAATGCTGCAAGGAGATGGAGACAAGTTAAAAGTTCCCTCCAACCCTTATGGACCTACAACTTCAGCTAATACAACTACTATTACTGTTGCACTATCTATGAATTTGAAACTTGAAGTGATTCAAGAAATAGATTAAATACTTTGATTGTATAGATAAATATTTATAGTCAATTGCTTGTCATGTTTTAGCAAAGTACTTAGTTTTGCTAAGTAAATTTAGGGAAATATGTATATATGAAATGTATCATGTGTGAAAGCTTGTTTATAATAAAGCCAGAGGAGTTACTCTAAGCCATCATTAAAATGAAATAATGAAATTTAAATACCAAAATAAAAAGCCTTCTTTTCATGCAAAATGGTATTAACTGAATCAGCACTAGCCAAATTGGGAAATCAACAATGGAGGAGAGTTACAATTTTTTCTAATGAAGGAGCAGTGGTAAAAATTATTAATTATCGATTAGTAGTAGCTTCAATTGATCCAATTAGTCAGGACTGTAAAATGCTTATGAATATTGTAGATAGCTTAAATGTTATTCTCATTTGGCGTAAATTATGTTTCTTTTTTATGTTTCTGTTCTCTTACCTTCACAAATCAGGAAAACTTAGTTCCATTTTATCTTTCTGGTGTTTTAAATTCACAAATCAAATACAACAAGTTAAATCTAGGATTGATAGATTTTGAACTTTGATTCAAAGAAGGTGGTTGACAATTTTGCCTCCAACAAGTATGATGCGACAGAATTTGGAAGTATTATTTAAGATTGTAAAACTTTATTTAGTCAATTTTATAGTGTTTAGTTTGTAAAAGGACAAGCAAACGTGGTTGCTCATGAATTAACAAAAGCTGCCACGTTTGAACTAGTTTCAAAATTGTGGTTAATCCACCACGTTATATTAAGAAAGAGCACCAACGTTTCTGCGGAGGAAACATTCCAAGTTCTGTACCCAGAATGCATTCATAATTTGATTGAAGGTAAAGAAGTACAAGTTAATATTGAGGATGAGGGCGATGTTAGAATTGCAAAGAAACTTGCGCTGGTCGGACTTTGGTGTATTCAATGGAATCCGGTGGATCGGCCATCTATGAAAACCGTGGTACAAATGCTTGAAGGTAATGGAGAAAAATTAATGGCTCCCCCTACTCATTTTGACTCTATTGGTGCTAATAGAACAAATGAAGTTATCCCAACTAGACATCTAAATTTTGAGTTGGAAGTTATTCCTGAATTAGACTAAATGAGTTTACTTTCAGGTTCATCAAATGTAACACATACTCAATTATATATTTTTTTTGTATTCATTCATATTATAGATTTATTCATTTAATTTTTTTCATCATTCCTTGCTTCTATTTCTCATTTGGGATTTATCCGTTGTCTACTACGAAAGGCTAAAGTATAAATAAAAAATATAATAAACTTTAGTAAAAAAATAAAATGAACTTTAAAGATCATCCACATATTTATGTGAGATGTTTTTTAAGGATAAATGATCACCGGAGTGAGCAAAAGGGATACACACAACATATTGAATAGAGACATTTAATTAACATTATTAATTTTCATTTTATAGATGGCTTCTTGCAACTCATACGTGCTAAAAACTATTTAATTGAAGCTAACAAATCATGAAATATTTACTTATAAAATGACCAAAAAAGTCTATTTGTTACCTGCAAAGGAGGAAAAATATGGCTCAAAATCTTGTGTTTTTTTATGCTTTAGTCATCTTTCTATCTCAATTTCTTGTTGCAGGTATGTCATTTTCACACCATTCTCTATTTTGCAAATTTATCTTATAACATTATTTTTTTTTTCACATTTAAGTATATCCATTTTTCTTAATTGTCTATGTAGCTTCCTCTCTATGCATTACTGACAACGATTGTCCGGAGGCGTTACCTCTTATGTTTGTAAAGTGTGTTGGTGGTGCTTGTGAATACTATACAAAAATTCAAGATGAAAAATAGTTATATTTCTTTCAACATTAGGAGGAACAACTTCATTCTTTAGGCAAAATATTTAAGCATCGCCATTTTAGTGGTTTTAATCAAAATATGATAGGTTCGATTTTGACTGCAACTTTTGGAGGCTTAATCTCATTCCTTGCCTAAGTGTTGTAACTTGGCTTATCTTTTCTTTTTCTTGTTGGTTGGTTGTTATGTTTTCATGGTGCAATAGTGTAACATTTTTTAATCTTCTTAGGCATGTTTTGTGCGGGAAGACTATTTTTTTTCGTTTGGTTGATATCATAAATCGACATAAAAAATGAGATTTTTTTTTTTGTCATAACATATATTGTGGGTCAAAAGAAGCATAAGTTTTTGTCCAGTGGGCCATATAAATAATCTACCTTATAAAATTTGAATTTTTTCCACCCTACTAATTTCTCACACGCTCTCCAAAATTCCTAAACTGCCCTCGTTCAAATTATATAATTTGAATTCTATTTGTGCTACTTTAGATTATATATATAACATGAATGTTGTGAAGAAAAATCATAAATAGATAATCAAAAGTCTCTACTGACCATCATATCATCTCCACAAAAACCACACAGACTTTTGTGGATGGTATGAATGGTCAACAATGACCATGATAACATAACAACCCCAAAAGGAAAAGTAGGAAAGAAAGAGAAGAGAGTTATTGTGATGAAAGGTGGCGTTTAGCCTGGGCAAGGGAAGTTTCTTCCCACCATGGGAAAGTCCACTGTTAATGAACAACTGACAGTTGAAGGTGAGAAAAACATAAGAGGGGAGAGGGGGTTGAATTGTGTTCTCTTTTCTGGTTTTAAAACTAAGTTTAAAGTCAGAGCCTGATAGAGTTCAGAGTCTAATGCAGCGGATAAACAAGTAGAGAGAGAGAGAGAGAGAGAGAGAGAGAGAGAGAGAGAGAGCAATTTATAGTGGTTCATTCCACAATTCGGAAGTAGTCCACTCCCCCTTGCATTTTCAAGGAGATTTTCACTAATAATCCAATATTGATTACAAACATCTGCTTCTTCTTCTAGCTTTAACTCAGCCCTTATACTGTTGGAGTAAATGAGTAATTTCAAGATGCATGAGAGCAATTTTAGATGTCTTAAAAGAGCAATTTTCATACACAATAATGAAAGAGTGCCTAGGTGAAAACAAAGAAAGAAGTAAAGAAGCGGCATAACTTGTTGCAAAGCAAAAAATAAAATTAAAGGGAAATAGATCCTCGGAAGACAAAGGTTTGCGGTTTATAGGAACAGTGCTATGAAATGAAAAAGGTAATTTTATGTCTAAATTTACGGCATCGATGGCAGATATGTTCATCTTCATCAATTTACTACGTTGATCATGATTCAAGCATTGCTTAAACAATTTTGATGAAAATTATTCTTTTTTAAATAAAATAAATCAATTTGAAAAAAATAATATTATGTTAACGGTATAAATAGAATGAACACTAACAAAATTGGTATCCAATTTGTGTGTTCCACCTTCCAATAACTAACATATTATAATATATATTTCTATAATTCATGGAACAAATAAACATATGCTAAAATATAAATCCTCTTTTATTAAAAAAAAAAAAAAACAAATTTGTCAAAGTAAGAATAGAAATTCTAACGTACCACAATTGACAAAAAGTCCCAATGGATCTTGCAATAAAACAGTTCACACTCAAGGCCTCCATTTTGTCTATTGAACTGGCAGTCCTGAAGGTTAGGATCACAAACATCTTCACAAGCACGTTTCACCCAACTAAGATCAAATCCATAGCTTAGAATTCCATGAATTTCCGCGTAGGAAAAATGTTGTGGAGTGTTGCTAACATAATTCTTAAAAAAAGAAGCCAAAGACGTAGCAACAAGCATCACTCGACAATCAACGTTTAAGCTCCCAGTTTTGATGTCGCCGGCGATGGCATAAACATGGCCTTTGGAATGCCATTTGACACAAGGAGATGTATTCACATACATAAGATCGTTCTTCACTGGCTTGCTACAGTTCAAGTATATTACATGCCCCATCCATGGAGCAGAACATACTTCATATGCATCCCCGTTGTAGGTATGATTGTAAGAACTTGTGAAATTGGATTTGGTTAAGAAATAATGAGGTGTGGAGGAGCAATCACCCTCTTGAATTCCGGAATCAACTAATCGAATTGTGTAGATCGTGTAGTTGATTGACTTCACATAGTATTTACCCGAAAACAATGTTAACGTTGTGAGGTTGTTTTCCCAGGATAACTCGTACCTCGGATCACCACATGATGCTGGATCATTCTTTAGTCGAAACGGATGTTTGATGTTTGTGATTTTACCACATGAAGAAGGTGGACAATTTGTTTGGCTATTACTATTGTTAATTGCATCACATGTTTAATGATGAAGATGCAGTAGCAGCACAACTACCATGCAGTAGAATGATTCCATCCCTCTACTCATGAGTCATGACTAATGCTGAAATGGAACATGTATCACTTATCAGAGACTAGTTGTAAGGACAAAACTTATTTTTCCTCTGCTCATAATTGATGCCTAACATGTATCATAAGGAGAAAATTGTCTTTCACAGTGTCAAAGTCTTTTAGCCATCGATATTGACTTTCACTCATAAATTATTGAGGAAAAATTGTAGTTGTTGACTTGTTGGAGTTAATTGTTTAGAGGTAATTATGTTTCAGTTATCTTTCAGCTTTAACTTGCATTACAAGCAATCAAATGGAATGAATGAAGACTATGGGAAAAGATGAAATTAGAGAATGATGATGAAGTTGGATGGAGAGAGATAGAGAGAAGAAACTTTGTTGTAACTGCATTCATTGATTGATGAATTGTAAGCATTGAGAGATTCTTATAGTACCAGGGACTATTTTGACTAACAGAATGCACAATCATGGACTATTTTGTAATTTTGATACATTGAGGGACTATTGTGACTACTCATTACACCTTCAAGGACCAAATTGACTTTATCAAATAATTATATGTGTATACTACTACATATAAAAAATAATATATATATTTCTACACACATTTATTCTTGCTATTTTACTAGAACTAGAAAATCTGGTACCAATGATAAATCATTGACAATAAATACTTTTACAATCAAAATATCTAATCTATTTCTTGAATCACTTCCAGCTCCAAATTCAAACGTTCTGCAACATTACTAGTAGTTTTATTTGCTGAAGTTGTAGGTCCAAAAGGGTTGGAGGGAACTTTTAACTTGTCTCCATCTCCTTGTAGCATTTGCATAACAATTTTCATAGACGGACGATGCATAGGTTGCCACTGGATACACCAAAGTCCCACGATTGCCAATTTTTTGGCAATTCTAAAATCCTCTTCTTCATCTATAGGGATTCGTATGTCTCCTCCTTCAAGCAAACTATGGATCCAATCTGGATACAGAACTTGAAAGTTTTCTTCATTTGTGGTTGTGTTTGTATTTTTCCTTCCTCCAACAATTTCCAACAGCAACATACCGTAACTATATATATCGGACTTATAAGAGACATTGCCAAAGTTTCTAGAAAAGACTTCAGGTGCCATGTATCCTAGTGTTCCTCTGGCTGCAGTCATAGACACAATACTTTGATTTTTCGAACACGTCTTAGCCAAGCCAAAGTCTGTTATTTTTGGGTTGAAACTGTCATCTATTAAGACGTTATGCGGGTTTATGTCAAAGTGAAGAATTCTTTGATCACAGCCTTGGTGAAGATACTCAATTCCATTGGCTATGCCTAGAGAAATTTGTTGCAACTTTTCCCATCCAAGGAAACTATCTTTGTCGTTCGTAGGAGAAATGAATTTCTGCAAGGAACCATTTGGAAAAAAGTCATAGACTAAAGCACGGTAAAATCCATCAGCGCAAAAGCCAAGCAAACGAACAACATTGAGATGATGGATTTTGCCCATGGTTCCCACTTCATTTATGAATTCCTTCCCATCTCCCTCTGCGTTGTTGAGCATCTTAACAGCAACAAGAATTTGGCTCGATAATTTACCTTTGTAAACAGCTCCATGAGCTCCTTCACCTAACTTATCCTTAAATTTATTTGTGATTCTCTTTATGTCAGCATAGGAAAATCTGGTTGGATTTAAAGCCTTATAGTCCTTCAAAAAGTTTTCGATTCTTTCATGATCTTCCCCTTTCATCTTGAAATAGCGATAAATTCGAACAACAGCACAGAGCACAAGCACTAGTAAAGTTGAACTGATTATTACACCTGCAAATCAAACATTCATTGTCTTTAAAAAGCTCAGCTATCTAATAATAAATAACAACGACGTCTCACTCTCACCTGCAGAGGATGAAATAATGACTGCAACCTTCTTCTTTAATTTGTTTTCACATTTTAAGCATCCTGTGTCAAAATTTGTTCCAGACCAAGTCAAGAAAAGTTGGTTATATCGAATCCAATGTGGGTTGAAAGAAGAAACACGGTCAAACAGTTTGATGCAGTATACAAGATCAAATTCAACGACATCTTCGGATTCTGCAGAACCAACATAAATTGGACATGATGTCATATTTTGCACGACGTAGACTACTTGATTGTGGTTTCTGAGTTGTACAACTGAAGAACAATTGAAGAAACTAATATTGGAAGGTTTAGAAATTTTGGAGAGATAAGGCTTAAAAGGAAAAATTGATGAAAAGTTGTGGTCAAGTAAGAGTTGCGGTAAACAATTTCCAGGATCAGATAGAGTTATAATTTTGTCACTGTAATAAATGTCAGTGACAATGAGTTTCACAGGGACTGGTTGAGTAGGAAGTTCAATAATCTTCATGTTATGTGTACAGTTGAGCTTGAAGGGACATCCAATGGATGCATCACTCAGACCATTTACAAGGTTCATTAACAACAGCAGAAAAAGTATTTTCATCAGTGACATGTTGAAGGGATTCTTAGAACTTCAAACTTGGACAATGTTTTCATTTGTAGTAGCAAGCCTTCCAAGAGTGGCACGACAAATGTTTGAACAAGTCAACAACTACAATTTTGTCCTTTAGGATTCATTTGATTTTTCTGCTAAAGTATATGTACTGTATTTAATTGTAAAACTATTACAGATACCGATGGAAAAGACAAAAACTAAGGACATGTTGAAACACTTTCTAAAAACTCTTTTTTAGTTTTTAAAAACTTAAAAATTAAAAACTTTTTTGATAAACTATTTTTAAAATTACAGTTTTGGAAACTATTTTGAATTTTTGAGTTTTGGGGACTAAAACTAAAACATGTAAAATGATAACTAGTGTGAGAAAAGGATTTGTATATTTCAAGAACCGAAAACAAAAACTATTTCAGGGTCTGTTTGGTTTGGCTTTTGTCAAGCTAGAAGCAATTCTACAACATTTCAAAAGCAATTCTACAACATTCAATATGTTTGGTTTGGCTTTTTAGAATTGCTTCTATCCTCCAAAAGCAATTCTCCATGAAGCTACAATTTCTAGCTTCTGGCTTTTCAAGAATCAATTCTACATTATATTTTATATTTTGATTATTACAACCTATTATTTTCCTTTATTGCCCTTTATCAATTCTCTTTCTTTTTGCTTTGTAATTAATTTGATGAACCAAATTTAATCAGAAAATTTAACGAACCAAATTAGCCCCCGAAAAATATTTATGGTCATGAGTTACCAAATTTTGAATTTTCCTTTACGGTGTCCCCATTCAGATTTACTTTATTTTTTCTTTTCCCTTTCTTTTAGGCTATATTTTATCATTTTTGGCGACTAACTCTAGTATTATTTAACTTAAATATATTTTATCAAAAAATATAAAATATAAGAACAAATATTTTGTAAAAAAAAATTAGTTTAATGATCGTATTTATTGTGTTTTAAATTGATATATAGAAAATTTATTTATTTAAATTAAATAATATATCCACATTTAATATTGATCTACATATACATTCAACTATGCACATTTATTTGAATTTAGCTATGTCCATTTTAGTAATTATACATTCAAAATCAATTTTGATAAAAACTATCCAAACAACATTTAATTTGTTTAATCAATTCTACATTATTGTATCCAAACATAAATCAATTCTCTCAAAATCAATTCTGTCATAATCAATTCTATCAGAATCAATTTTATCAGAATCAATTTTATCCAAAGCTAAACCAAACACACACTCAAACATGCTCGTTTTCACTAAAACAAAACAAAACTTTTTGTCTAAAGTACAAGTTGATATTTGGTTCAAAATTAGATGCTGAAGTTTTTAAAAAATCGTGTCACGAGAGCATTTTATCTTTGCACAATTTTGCATCATTTCCTGGGAGTTTGCCCCTGGAAATAATGTGGCACGAGTGCATGGAATCGTGGCACAAGTGAATGGAATCATGGCACGAATAGAGTGTAATACTTTACTGGCGTACTAACTGCAAATCAAGGCACGATGTGTGCCTATCGTGGGACAATTTCTCGGAATTCTGGACACTATATAAGGCTTCATTCTACATTTTTTTTGAGAGTTTCAAAAGAGGGAAACTTGAGAAACCAAAGGCGAAAACTTTATGGTTAAGTGTCTTTAATGAAAGTTTTTTCTTGGTTTGGGAAACATTTGTAAACACCTTGTGTAGTGAGATCTCATTAGAGAAAGGATAAAAAAGATTTCTCTTAAGATTTATTGTGAAATTGATTGACTTGAAAAATTGGTAGAAATTAGGGTTTGTTCTTTGCATGTTTTTAAGCTAATTTCTTGTAATCTATTTGTATCATTCTAATCATAATGGATTACAGACCTATTTTCTCCTTCAGAGTATGTCATTTTGAATTGGGTAAACAATATTGATGTGTTGTTTTCCTTCTATTATTTATTAATCTTAAAGTTAAAAAAATATCAAAGGTATGTAATTTATTATAATTTATTTTTTTTGAATTATTAATAAAATTTTAAAAAATTCACTTTTTTATATATGATTATGAATGTTTAAAATTAGACATACCACTTTCTGTCCTCACTCTCCCATTTGCAATCAAACCCTTGAACTGTATAAAATTAGACAAAGCTGTGTTATGTAAAACACTGGATATATTTAACCAAATCAATATCTGCTGCCAAACTTCAGCCGCTAACTTGCATTCATAAAATATATGTGAAGCATTTTCCTCTTTTCCACATCAAAATGAACACATCTTTTGCGATTTAATCAAAACTCCATATAAAATGAACACAAGTGTCCTTTTTAAGAAACGATAAACATAATTCCATATAAAATTGAAAACAATACTTGATGGATGATTAAGAATCGTTCAAAATCCAAGAGCATCACGACAAATTTTTCAACAAGTCAACGAATCCAATTGTGTCCTTTAATTCTCCATTTACAAGTTGGTAGCTTTCGCAGTAACTTCATCGACATTACCCATCAAATAAAAGGCACTATTTAATTCTCCAAGAAAAATTAGTTTATCGTAAGCGATTTGAACCCTTTCAATTGCAAAGAACAAAATAAGTAAAAGAGATATGTGAATGATGTCACGATTGAAATATATACGACTCTATCAAGTTTTCACACATCTGATAGAAAGTAAATTCATAAAAAAAAAAATGTCACTTGACTGATACTCACGTAGGGAGCATTGCAAGTTGTTTAGAAGAAGAAAAAAAAGCATTGCAAGTGAACAATAAGTGTCCTTTTAAAAAATATATTTTTGGCAGAAGCTTTTGGAAAATAACAATAATATAATGTCACTTGACGGAATACTCGCATGATTGACATTGAAAATATTTTTTTTTGGCACAACAACAAGTGTCCTTTTCTTTAAAGAACAATCGATTATTTTTAATGAGAAAATGTTAAAAATTTAATATGATTTTTATAAGTTAGAAATGAAGTTTTTGTTATGAAATGGTGTTTTATAAAATAAAAACATTAACAAAAAGCTATTTATTTCATAAAATGATCGTTAATTCATAAGTTTATGAAGTAAGAGTACCGGTACACTGTATCTTCTCACACTTAGAAGTAAGGCTATTTATTTCATAAAATGATGGTGTTTCTCATACTTCTCTCTCTTCCTCCTTCTCTCTTGTGAGTCGTCACCAAAACCCTAGTTTCTTCTCCTTTATCCACCAAAGAGGGGTGATTTAGGGTCAATTTTTGACCCAAAATCACCCCTCTAACTCGTTTTTCTATTTACCTTTTATTGAAATAAGTGATTTTCACATCTATTTCGTTTTTTCCTTCGCGATTTCGTCGTCTTAGTGCGACTTTGTTGTTCGTCGTCTTTGTGCGACGTTGTTTGTCTTTTGTGCTTCGTTCAAGTATTTGTTTGATTCAGATTGTCAGATCAGCTTCGATCCAGTGCAAATCAAATCAATGACTTTGGAGTCATCAACGTTGCAGATCCGGAGACCTGGGTATTCCGGAGACTTAAAGATAGTCATATGTGTAGGCTTTAGTACTTTATTGTTTTATGCTATTAACATGGATGTTGTGAGTTTGTTCACAGATTCATCCTTTTTGTTTTTAGCGATTTTCATTGTATCGATGTACTCTATCAATTTGAATGAATGAATATCGTTTTTTTTTTGTCAAAAAAAAAAAGTTGCGGACATCCTCTTATTATGAGTGAAAGTAAAAAATGACAGCTAAAAGACTTTGACACTTTGAAAACATGTTTGTCTTTATGGGGAAGGTTAACAACACACGTTTTAACACTTTTTTTTTCAACACACTCTTTAATTAACACTTTTCTTAGGGGAGGGGAATGAATTTTTTTCTAATATGTTTTGAATAAGAGGGGAGGGGAATGTATATTTTAACATAAGAGGGGAGGGGGGTGTAATTCAAACATCTTTGAGGGGAGGGGAGTGTAATTTACTCTAATTTAATTGAAGTCTGAGATTTAAATGCGAGCTTAGATATGCAGCAGCCCTAAAAGTCATAGAATTTACCATCGAATTGCATCTCACAAAACTTAAATTATTAAATAAAATTAAAGTGAACTGGAAACACCAATTATATATGCAGCGAAAGAAAAAAAAAATCATTCATAATGATTTTGACCGAGAGAACGACAGTTTTGTCCTGAGTTTGACAATTGTATTGGATGGACTATTTATGTTTCATTTGAGCATCATCTGTATGAGTAGAGGAATTAACCAAAAAAATTCAGCAGAAGAAAGTTATGAGCAGGGGAAGAAAGGAATCACTTTTATGGTTCCGCCAAATTAGTATGGTAATTGTTGTGCTACTGCAGCGTCAAACATGTGATGCAATTACAAATAGTAATAACCAAACATCTTGTCCACCTTCTTCATGCGGAAAAATCACAATCATAAAACATCCGTTTCGACTTAAGAATGACCCAGCAACCTGTGGTGATCCGAGGTACGAGTTATCCTGCGAAAACAACATCACAACCTTAACTTTGTTTTCGGGTAAATACTACGTGAAGGAGATCAACTACAAAAACTACACAATCAGATTAGTTGATCCGGGAATACAAGAGGGTAATTGCTCCACCATTCCTCGCTATTTCTTAACCACCTCCAATTTCTCAAGTTATTACAATTATAGCTATAGCTACTACAGGGATCCATACATAGTCAGTTCTGAGGAATCCTTCGCGGGGCACATAATATACTTGAATTGTAGCAGTCCAGTCAAGAACAATACTATGTATGTGGATACATCTCCGTGTGTCAAATGGCAATCCAAAGGTTACATTTATGCTATCGCTGGTGACATCAAGATTGGTAGCTTAAATGCTGGTTGCCGTGTGAAGCTTGTTACTATGTCATCGGCTTCTTCTTTTAATGTTACTGTGTCATCAGCTTCTTCTTTTAGAACTACACTTCAGGTCCAGAATGATCTACAACCTCTTTCCTATTCGGAAATTCATGAAATGCTAAGCTATGGATTTAACCTTTCATGGAGGAGACGTGCTTGTGAGAATTTTTGTGACGATGACCGATACTGCTACTTCAATCGAACCCTCGGAGATCTAACATGTTTACTATCATACCGTAATCCTTGCAATACTCCACTGGGACTTCTAATCAAATGTGGTAAGTAGATACATCTTTGCATTTTTGACAAATTTATATTCATTTAAAAAATAAAGTTACTAAAATAAGCTCTCGTGAGAAAATTTCTAATTTGGAAATTGCTCTTTTTTTCTTTTAAAATTACTCATTTTCTAAATTCAACGTGAGTTAACTCACGCCGACACTTTTAAGATCGAAACCTTTAGTAACTCAGCTTCTAGAAGCATGCACCTCACCTGGTCCAAAATTATCCTGTTCATGTGTTCGACTAGACCATTTTGCTGTAGTGTTCTTGGTACGTACAGTCATGTGCCTCTTAATTCCTTTTAACTTGAAAATCTCTTTAAACTGCTTTGAAACGAACTCGAGGTCATTGTCAGTCCTTAAACCTTTTGGTTTAGTTCCCATTTGATTTTCTATGAGGGCGTGTCATTCTTTAAACTTTTCAAAGGTGTCACTTTTGTTTTTCAAAGCAAAGACCCATACCCTCCTAGAATAATCATCAATGATAGATAAGAAATAGGAACCTCCTCCATGAGTGAGTCTTAGAAGGACCCCAAAGATCCAAAGGCACATATTCAAAAGGTCTAATAGAATAATGCATGTCACTTTCAAACTTCACTCAATTTTGTTTGCGAAGTATGCAATGTTCACAAAATTCTAATTTTTCCAATTTATCTTTCCCTACCAAACCTTGTTTAGTTAGTTCTACTAAACCTTGATCATTGAGATGCCTTAACCTTAAATGCCACTTTTCAGAATTATTATGAGATGTTACACTAGCTCTGATGCATGACCAATTACAATGGAACCATCTATAATGTATAAACCATTCATCTTAGACCCGTTAACATTAATTAATGCAACATACAAAATTTTACAAACTTCATGCTCAATCCTAGTGCAATAGCCTAAACTATCAAACATGCTTATGAAAATTAAATTTCTCTTAAGTTCAGGAACATACCTCATGACCATCAAACATCTTTAGACGAACAGTGCCCGTACCTTGGACTTTGGAAGCTTTGTTCTTTCCGAGTCGAACAACTCCACCTTCCTAAAGTGACCGAATTTATGACAAATAAATCATCGATACTTTGATTTATCAAACCCCTTGGACTTAGAGTCAGACCTCGACTTCCCCTTGTCTTTTCCTCTATGCTCACTCCATCCACTTGGAACATCCAAGCCTCTATCACCTTCATCAACTTTCATGTCCTTGAACTTGGTTAATTTCTTGGTTCTCAAAGCCGGTTGGACCTTCTCCAAAGTAGTGGCGACCTCCTTTCTGTAAAGGATGGAATCCTTAAAATGCTCAAATTACTTCAGTAACGAACATAGAAAGAATAACGCCTTGTCTTCATCTTCCATATTCACTTCAATGTTCGTCAAGTCATCAAGAATCTTGTTAAATTCCGTAAATTGCTATGTGATAGGTTTAGACTTCACCATCTTGAATGACTTGAGTTGTTGTTTCAACAGTTTCCTATGAGACAAATATTGCGTCATGTATAATGACTCCAACTTAGCCCACATCGACGCTACGATAGCTTCCCTCGCGACATCCCTCAAAACCTTATCTCCAAGACATAAAGCAATAGCAATCTTTGCCTTGTCTATCATCTCATGCTACTGCGCTTGTGTCAAGGTAGCCAGCATCGCTGCTTCACCCTTTAATGCTTCCACACACTTTTGTTGTGTCAAAACCGCTTGCATCTTAACTTTCTAAAATCCAAAATCATTACTTCCGCTCACAGTGAACAAATCTTATTTCTATCGATTTTTCAAGTCACCCACACTCACAATGAATCCTAAGAGAAACACTAAATAAAGCTTCTTTTTTTCCAATAATGAAATCTCACTACTCAAGGTGTTCACAAATGTTTCCCAACTTAAGAGAAACTCTCACCAAAAACACTTAACCATAAAGTTACCTCATTTGATTTCTAGAGTTTCTCTCTCTTGAAACTCTCGTAAAAAATGAACAATGAATGCTTAAATAATGCCCAAGACCTGTCAAAATTGCATTTCGGTTGTCAGAATCATGTCACAATAACTCTCGTACACAATACAATACTAATACCTTATCCCAGAATCGTGTCACATTTATCAAAAATCGTGTCAGAATTTGCCTCTAGTAGTAACCTTGCATTATGCATAAAAAATCGCGTCTCCGTATGAAAATCATCATGATTCTTCAGTTTTTCACAACTTAAAATTTTGAGTCATAATACAACAAAATCTATATATTTTGACATTAACCTTTAATCATAATGTAATGTTTGATTTAGTTTCGAAGATATGCAAATTTATAAATTATTGTCTTCGAATCATTCCAATTGATCACAACAATAAACATTTCCAAGTTTCAATCCTTTCTAGTGTTGTGGGAAATTATTTCCTATGTATAAGTAACTTTAAATTATCATTTGTTCTCTTTTAGTATGTATATATATATATATATATATATATATATATATATATATATAGGGTGTCTTACAAATATAGCTCTCTATTCCCATGGTTGTTATATTGGTACCGATTGACCCATATTACCCGTTTCAATCCAAATATTTTTAAGTTATTCTCTTTTTCAAGACCTTAGTTTTGTCTTATATCAGAGCTTGTTCAAGATTAATTAGGCCACTTGCTATCATGTTTTTGCTCTCAGGTCATCCATCATTTATATTCACGAACCAAACCAAATAGTGCTAATCGTGAGAAGACATGTTAAGATTTTCACATCGGATAATAGATGACTTGACAATGTATTTATAAGTGAATCCTCACCTCACAAACCAATTTTGTAGGGTTGTGTCGGATAACATGTACACAATACTATCCAAGAACACAAAGTGCAACAAATCTTGAATAAAGTGAAGTATTTAAAACTTTAATCTGAGGCCAGAACAGGTCGTAACAACTATTGTTCTATTGCCTTGATTGTTCATCTCCCTTGGTTGATTGGTGATGGTTTTTTATCATCAAACCATGTTAATGAAGTGCTTTGCATTGATATTGCATTGAAAAAGTCTTTCATATTATAACTTCAATTTTGGTCTGCTAAGACTTTAACATTCGTGACTTTTTCATCAAAACTCCACAATTTTTTCATATTCTTTTGATTTATCATATTTATTGGAAATAAAATAGCAAGCAGTACCAAAAACATAAATAAAAATACTAACTTATTAGATAAATTTAATATAAAACTATACAAAATAATACATATTATATATAATTTGAGACAAACAGTTAAAAATACTTTTTTATTTTTTATAGGTACTAATTTCGTTATATTATCGAAAAATTATGGCTAACTATTTTGTGTGTGCGCGCTTATCCTTTTCAGGTGATTTGTCAAAGTTTCGCATATTGATGGAAGGTAATAAAGTCTCTGTATATAGATTTTATTTTTTAAATAGAGCAATATTTACTTACAACACAGACGAGTATGTCAATCAATCATTATTATAAATAAAAAAATCACTTTTAAAGTTTAATAAATAATTAATGTATCTATTTAAAAAATAAATACAGTTGTCATTTAATTAATTTGAAAAAAATATTTTTGTGCATAAAGGTTATCAAATAGTGTATACTTTAAAGATTATATATATTTTCTTAAAAATAAATATAATTTTTTTTTCTTTTCTTATAATAGTGATTAAATAGTGTCTACTTTAAAGATCATGTTAAAAAATATTCTAAAGATATATATCCTTAATAAAAGAGGAGGAAACCAAGAGGGAACCACTACAAGGAAACCAAGAGTGAACCACTACACAACCAATAACAACACCCGCTACTAAAAGCAAATAACAGGAAAACAACACCCAAACAATCCGAAAGCTGACAAGTTAGCACCAAAAACTAGGATTCCAACGCAACTTATAAAATAGACATGAAACAATATATCACTCATTGATAGTTGGATTTAGGTAAATATATCAAATCATTTCAACCTTCAATATGTTCAACGACCAATGCCAAAAAAACTAGTTTAATTTTATCCACTATATCATCAATATCACTCATTGATGGTTGGATTTAGGTAAATGTATCAAATCATTTACTAAGTAATAAAGTGATAAGTAGAATATTGTATTTACAGAGATTACCGTTTCAACTAGTCAATTTGTGTTCCTTATTTGGAAACAATTAAACAATAAAATAAAATAAAAAATAAAGGGGGGTTTTGCAATTTAGTTTGTTTGCAGCATAACAAGAGCTTAGGAGTTAACATGTTTTGATCGTAGAATATTAGAGGCGGTTAAGATTCTTTGAATCCACTCTATTTGTTTGTTGGAATAAATCATTGGTCAAACATTATTCAGAGTTATTAAGCATTTTCTATCTAAGTGATGAGTTCGTGGAGTTTTACTACCTACCAGCTGTCAAGTTGAACCTACTGATCACACAAGTTTGTATGTGTGGGGTCTTACTCTTTCAAAGGTTTGGGTTCATTGCCTTCCAGCTGTCAATTGCAACCTTACACCAGAATTTCTACATTGTTCAGTGTTTATGGTGTCAGTCCTATAGGAATATACACTTCCACGCGTAAAGTTACATGTAGGTTCTTACTTTCTCAAAGGTATTTGAAACAATGACGGAGGATTCTTACTTTTTCAAAGGTATTTGAAACAATGACGGAGGGTTCCTAAATTCTCTATGTTTTACTTTGCCAATTTGCATGATATCATCTTAAATTACATCAAAACACCCTAGAATTTCTATGTTTCGAGAAAAGTAGAATTACATGAATTAAATAAAAAACATTACAAAATGTACCAAAAACCATATGAATTGCTCTAATACTAAACCATATGAATTGCTCTAATACTCCTCTATTTTGGATTAAAACTAAAAAAAATGATTGAAAAAGATGCTAAGAATATTGTAAGATGTCCTGTCACCACACACCTTATCATTAAATATTTTCCCATTTCTTTCACTTCAAATGACGCAAATCCTGACATGCCAAATCAACCCATACACCCTTTTTAATTTCTTAGATCTCACTCTGTTACTCCAACGCATCAAATGCACAAACAAGTTTATTAAAAAAAAATGCACAAACAAGTTATTTAGAGTGATGAAATTCAAATCAAGCCAAGTCATAACCTTACGCCGCACTATTGATATTGATACTACACTAGAAAATAAAAATAGTTGATTTAAAGTTTCCACAATATTATTGCGCAACACACAAAGAAATAATGAACCAATAAAATAATTTTCATTCATCCCTGCCATTGGACCACCAACCATGACTTATACGCGCCCTCATGTATTATTCAAGTAGCAATTATACGCTTCAACTATCCTCCAATTTCAAAGTGCTGATTTGAAAGGTATCCAAAAATTAGAATGCAATCGCGTTTGTTGGCACAATCATCAATCTTAAACAAAGAAGTAGTCTACTTGTTCAATGTCAACTCGCAAAACCCATGATACTCAAGCATTTACAAACAAAAAAAGAGTTCATTGAAAATTGGACATATTGGACATATATGTTATTTTCGCTGATATATCTATAAGAATTAAACAACTCATCAAAAATTTGAAAGTAACATCATATGAAGACATTTTTCTTGTAGGAAAACTGAAAATTAACCTTACCATGTTGATATGACGGTGAAATGATACGAAAACAATGTATTCATATTACGATTAGTCATTACGGAAATGAGAGATGAACATTGACAAATAAAAAGATGCCAAAAGCATAGATTTGAATTTATAGAAGTGAAAAAGTTAATTTAGAATTGGAATTTCATATCCATTAAATCTCTTGTTATAAAAGTCTAACAAATTTTATTTAATCTCAAAACTAATTATGACACGTTAAATGTCATTTAATAGAAAGCAATGAGAAAGGACAAAATCGTCCGATTAGAAAGCAATGAGGGGCAATAAAGACTTTGCATGTGGTTTAGAGGAAAAACAATTAGGTTTAGAATTAGCTTAATCAAATAAGCTTTAATAATAAAAGATAAATGAAAGTTTTTTTATCTTTTCACGCATATATAAATATAAATTAATTTGCACCCTGTTTTTTATTTTATTTCGGTAAGTTGTCTCTTCTAATACATAGACTACCGTTTGTTTATTGCAGATATTATTGTTGGCTTTGTTAAAGGTAATTAATTTTTATCTTTTCTTATGTCCCGTTTATTTCTACGTTATTTTATCTTTTTACTTTCTTTTTCGTCTTGTTGAGAGGGAAAGCGAGGAGATGACTTTGAAGAACATGAGAGGAAAAAAAATATAATTCTCAACTCTTTTGAAAAAAAATGCGAAAAAAAGAAGCGAAGGAGCAAAGTATGTATATTTAATTTTGGGCAATGCTATACATCGCGAGAAATATCTTGTGAATGTATCCTCAATGTGAAATGGCTTTGATAACAAAAAAAAAAAAAAAAAAACAGGTCCCATACACCATTCAGGTTGTTGCCAACAATACAGGGCTAGTGTTATTGGTGTGTCGTGGATTTCCACAAATTTATCTTTCTCTCTACAAAGCATTTCCGTTTAATTTTTATTCGACACCGTTGATTTAGCTCTTATTAATCTCTTTGGGGTGAAATAAATGTCACTCTCTTTGGCGTGAAATAACCCGGTTTAAATGGAAAATAAAAAACATTGGATGTAAACCATCAAAGCCTAAAGCACCTCATGCTAAAGACTGTCATGACAGACCATGACAGTTTTTATGCTTTCATCGCTGATTGTAGGAAGAGCGTAAGAGTTGAGGGCCACCTTCATTTGTCATAAAAGAAAAATTGAAGCAATTGAAAGGAAATTAGTAAACGAAATTAATGGGCGTTGTTAAACCTAGTCATACAAGAAAAATTTCTGATCCCTCAGTGAACCACTCGAGCAAATAAAATATACGGATTCCCGTTAGAAAAGTGAAATCGTTGTCAAAGATTTCCAAAGACCAATATATATAAATAAACATAATTCAAATAACATTGATAAAATAAATTGTCATGAACTCATGAAAATACCCAACAAATAACATAGGTTCATCTCTAAATTCAAATCTAAAGTGTTTAACTAAATTCATCTCTAAATTCTAATCTAAAGTGTTTAACTAAATACGTCATCAAAGAGACAAGAAACATAAATATACACAAGAACAAGTGATAGGGCGTTGGAAAACTCTTTTGCATTTGATCTTCTGGTCACACTCTTTTGCCTTTGAACAATTGGGTTTCTGAATGAATATTTATGAACGCAATATTTATGAGTTAAAACAAATTTTAAATAGGCAAGTTTCCTTGTTTTCTTCAATTTTCATGTGTTTTTCATCATTGATATAAGATTGAGACTTGGAACAGAATTCTCCTAGGTTATTGTCTAAATCTTTATTGCAATAAAGCAAATTAAATATTTGAAGGTTTACAAAATAGTAATAATGCTTCTTCTTCACCTCCACATCTACTTCAACCACTTCTTTCTTTTTCAAAAGTTCCCTTCTCACGTGTCCAATTTTATTCCATATGAATCATATAGCTTCAATATCTTTGCACGGATCGGTAAAGTGACATTAACCACAATTTGAGATGGTAATGGGTAACCATGAGTATGGGTAGTATGATATTCGTCTCCCCGTTGAATAAATATGATACGTGTTCGTCCCTATACCTCTGCGGATACCCAAAATAAGGATAATCCACGGGTATTTGCAAATATCCATCGACTTGAGAAAAAAATATCAATTGCATAAAAACATCAACTCTTAAACATCCATTTTAATTCCATAAACCATACATAATCAATTCAAATTTCATAATCCAAATTTCATATTTCTTACATAATCCTTAGAAATTCTCGAAGTTCATACAAATTTTCAACAAATCAACATCTAAAAAAAAGACAAAAACACTTATGTATTCCAAGCTTAAAAAAAAAAGTATAAAATGCCAAATCCTATGTATAAAATGTATAAACAGACCATAGTAATCAATCTCGGATAGCGACGCGTAGCTACCGACCCCAAAAGTGGGATAACTTATAACAGTATGAAAAATAGCGGTGACCAATATTTGATTATTTTTTGGACAAATTACATAAATAATACTATAAAGCATAAACAAACCTATAATTAATATAAAATCAAATATAACATTCAAATTTCATAAAACATTCATAAATCAAAAGAAAAGAAAGGATGAAACAAAAAAAAAATATAGGAAGGAAAAAGAATAGATAAATAGAGAAGAGATCCCCATGTCTTGTTTTCTAGTTGGAAGATAGAAGAGTGTTTCACGTTGTAGGTGAGAAGAGAGAAAAAGTTGAAAAATATTTGGGTTTACGAAATCCTCAAAATGCCATAATAATGATTTTAAAAATAGGGTCAATTTAAAAATATCTTACTAAAATCAAATAACGGCTGAAGTGGCAGTTTTACGCTACGCTCCTTTTCGTCGCTATAGTAGTTGGAGCGGCCACTATTTTATTCTGCACTGCTACGACGATCACCGTACTGGTTAATCGTCGCTACGCCACACGTTATTGGGCTGCTATTGACTAATTTGACTAAATTTTCAACTAATTAGCAATTAGGGTTAGTTTAGAAAGCCATATATATATATATATATATATATATATATATATATATATATATATATTGATATTTTAGTATTTTATCTAATTTCTTAATGGTACGGATACCCGCGTCCATGAGTGCCATCAAATTTATATCGGTATCCATAAAACTACATATAGATTTTTTTTAAGAGTGATATTTGGATAACCAAAATCAAACAACTTTAGTGACAATTTTTTCCGTCTCTTCTTATTAGACAAAAAATACATTTCAACTTAAAAATAGTTCTTTTGTCTAATTAATTTACTTTTCGGTAGATATATTTTTTTGAAACAATTTTTTGGTAAATATATTATTAACTTAGTTTTAATAAAAGTAAATATATTATTTTCTTCCTTATAAAAGTATAATTATTTCCTGGTTGAATAACAACAACTAAGAATCTTCACAAGGTAATTTTTGAATAAGTGGAAATTTCACCTTTTTAAAATCGGTAAATAGGATGTTTGGGGTTTAAACCCCTACTACCGACTAAAATAAGTTGATGAAGATTAAAAAAATTACTACAAAACATAAAGAAATCATACAAACATATAAATTGCTATCTAAGATCACAGTTAAGAAAAAAACAAAACCGTGAAGTTGCTTGTGAAAATTTTAATTAGGGCTTTTTAGTTTGACAGAATTGTTAAGTTAGCCATTTAAATTTCAAAAGTTTTAAATAGGTCATTTTAGTGGATACATTTTTTCACTGTTACCCATTCGGTCAGTCTTCGTTTAACTGATGCTGATGTAACCGTTAAGTTGTTGCCTTGTATAAAAATACTACCTTTTGAAAGCTCGAGGGTGTCAAAATGCTACGTTTAATGGTCACAAATGATCATTTATTTTACTAAAAAGACATGTATTTACAACAACAAATGTCTTTCTAGCACTATTAAACAACATTTATAGAGTTAGAATGATCATTTGTGACGATTAAACGTAACGTGTTGACACCCTGAAGCTTTTAAAAGGTAGTGTTTTGATCTAAGTCAACAACTTTACGGTTACATGAACATCAGTTAATTATTAACTGACAGCAGGGGTAACAGTGAAATAGTTTATCAACTAAAATGACTTATTTGAAACTTTTGAAACTTAAAGACTAACTTGAGAATTCTGTCAAACTAAAAGAATTTAATTGAAACTTTCAAAACATAAATGACTAACTTAAAAATTTTGTCAAACTAAAAGGACCAAACGTGGTATTTGACCTATAAAATTAAATTAAAATGAAAGAACCTCACTAAATAACATCACTAGAAAAATTAAAAGTGGGAGAAAAATTGTATTTGTTGTAATTAGTCAGCTTTCTCTTCCCTTTCTTCTCTACACAGCATAGAAAACAAATAGGTGACATTTGGTCTGTTCAATTTCTCTCTCCTTAAATTCTCTCCTCCACCAAACAAAAGAAAAAGACTCTCTCTTCTCTACTTCTCTCTCCTGTGTTTCTCTATAAACAAGTTAGAAGAGTATCCGCAAATTCAAAGGTGATTTGGCTTTCAATTTATTTTATTTTTAACCATCATTGGATTAGAATTCGGAGTCCTCCATAAATTTTATGATTTGTAGAGACTACTATTGCATTTTGAACCTAAGATTATCATCTTACTTTCATGATTATCTTATATTTCACTGCATATATGTCAGAAAATTGTAAAAAGTCTTTGGACGATATTTGTTTTTAGAGGGACCAGATTTGTCAAAAAGATATAAAAAAAAAATGAGACATAACAAGGCCACATAACAATGTTATTATATGTATTTAATGTTTTTCATTATATAACTTGTACAGGACTACTGCAAATAATCGGCACAAAAAAAAGTTCTCACTTATACGCCGATGTTTCTGATTCTAAATTTTGTTTGGAATTAGGAAGAATCGCTGGTAGATATCTCTTGCCGTCATTTATAGGGAGATTTACATTAGGCCTTATGGTTTTCTTCTTGCTATTGATATATACCTATCGAAGAAGACATATCTCAATTTATGAAAATATCGAAGTGTTTCTTCGGGGGAGTACCTTGATGCCAATAAGGTATTCATACAAAGACATAAAGAAGATGACCGGAAATTTCAAAGACAAGCTGGGTGAAGGAGGCTTTGGTTCTGTTTATAAAGGAAAGTTAAGAAGTGGCCCATTTGTTGCCATAAAGATGTTGGGTAAACCCAAGGGTAATGGACAAGATTTCATTAGTGAAGTCGCAACTATAGGAAGAATACACCATGCCAATGTGGTGAGACTTGTTGGATTTTGTGTTGAGAGATCAAAGCGTGCTCTTGTTTATGAATTCATGCCCAACAGCTCTCTTGATAAATATATTTCCTCTAAAGAGGATGTTATATCCCTAACTTCAAAGAAAATGTATGAGATATCACTTGGAGTGGCTCGTGGAATTGCTTATTTGCATCAAGGCTGTCACATGCAAATCTTACATTTTGATATCAAACCTCATAACATCCTTCTTGACGATAACTTTGTTCCCAAGGTTTCTGACTTTGGTCTTGCAAAACTCTATCCTAATGACGATAGTATTGTCACTTTAACTGCAGCAAGAGGAACAATTGGTTATATGGCTCCTGAGTTGTTCTACAAAAATATAGGAGGAGTTTCGTACAAGGCTGATGTGTATAGTTTTGGAATGCTTTTGATGGAAATGGCAAGTATGAGAAGAAATTTAAATCCACATGCAGATCGTTCAAGCCAACTTTTCTATCCCTTTTGGATTTATAATCAATTGATTGAAGAAAGGGAGATAGAAATGGATCAAATTACCAATGAGGATAAAAACAATGTGAAGAAGATGTTCATAATTGCGTTATGGTGCATACAGTTGAAACCAAGTGATCGTCCTGCAATGACAAAAGTAATAGATATGCTTGAAGGAGATATTGCGAATATTGAAATGCCACCAAAGCCTTCTCTGTATCCAAATGAAATGATTGAAGAAGATCTCAAAGGCAACTCTTATGAAATTGATGAATCAAGTCTTACTTCTGGCAATGATAGTTTTATTGAGGAAACTACAACAGAGCCTTTATTGATGAATTCTTCTTGATGATTTACAGTTGTTCATTTCCTTTCACAGTTATATTTCTAGAATCTACCGAGAACATTAATTTACTGTTTATTGTAAAAAAAAAAAAATACTGTTTATGTTATGGTGAAATCCAAGTTCACGTCGGTGCTTTATTAGTTTACATGCATGCATTGGTTTTTTTAAATATCTAGATCGTTGCCGTATTGGTTTTTCAAAGATTTAAAACATACTATGGTGGTTTTTTCTTAATATAAAGAGAAGTCGTTAAATTAGTCCAACTGTTATGAAATTAACCAAAACTAGAGGGAAAGAATTGAGATAAGGGAGAAAAGGAGAATATAGTGGGGAGAAGCAGATATTCTCTTCTTCAAGTTCACATTCACAATGATATATAAGACATATTTATAGGACTCTAATCTTGTCAGCACAGCACCAAGCATTTTAATAGTCTAACATAATATATCACTAACTTAAGCATCCAGAGCACTAACTTGGGTGGAGAAAGCCTTTTACGTACTCATGGTATGGGAACTCGGACTGGTTCTATCATAGTTGTTGGCTGCAATAAGTGTGTGAAATGAAGAGGATTCATTGGTGTGGAGGCCGGGTGTGGATTGAGGTTGTTTTCAAATCTTCCTATTACTTGCTCGCTTTGCAAATTCTTGCGGAGGTAAATCTAGATATCTTTGAGTCGTTTGTCTTCCAAAGTATTTGGAAGAGCGTGCGGCACCGTCAAAGGTACACGTTCTCTTGGAAACTTCTTCTCGATAGAATTCCAAATAAATTTGATTTAGCCATCAAATTGTCATTCCGATAGGCGATTTTGTGGACTGTGTTTTTTGTGCGGGAAGGGTGGAAACCTCTTTACAAATGTTCCTTCATTATGATTCTGATTTGACAATTTGGTATGTTTCGTAGTTGGGCTTAGTGTTGGTACTTTCACCAAATCATAATCTTTTTTTTTTTTTTAAAGCTTAAGCGGAATGGCTTTGAGTAAAATATAAAGGAAGGGGTTTTGGTTGATTTGACACACAACAGTTTGACTTATTTAGAAGACAAAGGTTTTCAAAAAGGATACGGTTCCAACGGAGGTGGGGGATGATATTAAGGGTTTAACATGGAAATGGAGTTTAACTATTTTTAAACTCCCATGATGTTAAACTCCCATGAGACTATTTTTAATACATAACATCAGAGATTATTTGGAAGACAAAGAATGAATTGTTAATCTTCCATGAGTAAAGTTGTCAAAATTGAGATTTTTCTTCATGTCAAAAGAGAAGAGTAAAATCACATCGTGAGAGAAGAGTAAAATAAAAAATTATATTATTGCAATTAAAATCGAATGATTTTTCAGTATTTGTAGAATCGATATAAGATAACAAAATCTAAAATTGTAAAATCGCAATTAAAATCGATGGATTCTATCAAAACAATTTTATTTTTTTTAAAAAAAGTCTACCAAAACAAAAATAATTTTAATTATATGTTATAAATATATATAGTCATAAATGCCTTAGTTTAAAATTCACAAAATACATATACGACTAAAAATGACGGATAAAATCCTTCAAAATCTTGCAATTTTGTAAGAATTTCAAGATATTGTGCGATTTTGATGCGATTTTACGAGGACATGATTTTGTGCGATTTTACAAGGATTTTGCCTGTTTTGGGATTCAACTATGAATTTCAGTTGTTGAATGTGCATAAAGTCGCAAAATCCTGAAACTTATTTGTATAAATAGCGGGATTTTAACAGCAATGCCCATGAAACTTATTTGTATAAATAGCGCCGGAGCCAGAAAAAAAAAGCAAGGGTAAGCCACTAAAATAAACTAATACTCCCTCCGTCCCTTAATATAACCCCCTTTTGTTTTTTTTTTTTGTCCTTAAATATAACCCCCTTTTCAAATTACAACACACATTAATTATTTTTTTCCATATATACCCTTATTTAATACTACTATTAATTCTAAAATTACAATAAATTGACTTTTCACATTATCTCTTTAAACAACACCGGGAAGAGAGATTAGTAATAATAGAATGAGGGTAATTTTGTAAAATTATACTATAAAACAGACACATTAACTACACCAACAACATTTTTTAAGAAATGTAAAAAAAACAATAGGTAGCTATATTAAGGGACGGAGGGAGTAATATATAAATACAAAATTTAAGTTGTAATAAACATTTAAATACAAAATTGAAGTGGTGGAGTTTGACTAAGAAGTTTGAAGTGTACTTTTGTAGTAGAACTATTAATGAGAGCTTCTCAACAAAAAAATAAAAATTAATTGGAAGAATTTTTTAGTTGATGAGACAATATAAAGGAAGTTTGAAACTCTGCATAATAAAAAGTTTGTACATTTTTATTAACATGCCAAGTATAAACATGCAAAAATCCTGCACCACATTTTGCAGGAGACGTTGAAAACAATAACCCATATGAAATTGTTTAAAATCTTACAAAATGAACATATTTTTTTACAAAGTGCTATCTTTTTATGTTCAGCATAATTTTGACAATCCTTATCACATTGACCAATTTTTTCAAATACGTGCACAAATTTGTCAAAGTATAACAATGTTGACTATGGTGTGCTTCTGGAATAATATAATACATTATAGTATGTCATATTAATATAATTCACTTTAGAAGTATGAACTACCCCACCACATGATTGCTGATTCCAGTTGTACATATCAATTGTAAAGTATTCAATTTTGACCAAACACATTGGCCATGTCCACTAGGCAACATGCACATTTTATTATACAAAAATAATATAATAGTAATTATTTCAAACTATATCAACATCAATATAAACCTGCAAAAATTAATCATCCAAAACAATGGCAAATTTTCACAATTTTCCAATTTTAGTAACTCTATTATTTCTCCTATTAACAAAACCAGTCACATCCAAAAATCAATGCACTGAAAAATGTGGAAACCTTCAAATTCAGTTTCCATTTTATCTCAAAAACAGCAACAACAGCAAAATTAATCACACCAATCCTCAAGGTTTTGAATTATCATGCACAAATAAAGATGAAACCATGTTAGAATTTCCCACAATTCCATTACAACTTTTCATAAAACGAATAGACTACAAAACTCAAATGTTCCAAATCTACGACCCGAAAAATTGTCTTGCAAGACAATTATTAAAACTAGGAAACTTATCAGTTTCGCCGTTTCAGTTTCACTTCCATGAGTTTAATATACAGCGTAATGTATCTTTCTTTCGTTGTGATTCGAACAAAGAGTGTTCGGTTCAGCAGCGTGAATCTAGTGGTGATTTTATTGATCCTGAATTGGTTTCATGTAGAAAAGTGAGTGAAGTTTTTAATGTTGGGTGGATGATTGAGGAATGGGAAGATGATGTTACAGAGAGTTTGATTATGGAATGGTCTAAACCGAATTGTAGCTTTTGCGAAGTTCAAGGGAAAAAATGTAAATGGAAGAATGGTGGTAGAAATGGTGAGGTTGAGTGTTTTGTTTGTAAATCAGATGGGATTGCAAAATCTACTGTTCTTCTAATTACTGCTGGTATGTTACATTCTTTCATTTATCTTTTGTTGGTTATTTTTTAGAAATGTTATTTCTAAGTAAGGTTGCACTTTTGAGTTATAATTAGAAACATTATTCAAATATACTCAACTAAGGACCTGTTTGGATAAAAAAAACTTAATTTTCAGCTTATACTTATAGTATTGGTGGTAGGAATGATGTTATCAATTTGTGTGTGTGAGTTGTAGCACACTTTGTTAGAACTATTTGGTTAAGAATTGTTGCATTTTTGGAATGATTAGTTGCAAGTTAGTTTGCATAGTTTTCTCTGTTTTGAACAAGACATTGTAATCAAATTTTCTTATTCTATCAATTTAAAAATAACTAATTTTTCTCTCAATTAGGATAAGAGAAGTAATTTTATCTTTGTTCTATGTATCACATAATTATGATGAACAGCAAATATAGTTGTTAATAATTTGCTATGTGTGTGACATAATTTTCATGAACAGGGGTTATAGTTGGATCCATGATTTTGCTGCTATTGGCAAATGTATTTCTTCGCATTTATCGTTATTTTAAGATGAAAGGAGATGATATAGCAAGGATAGAGAAATTCTTAGAGGATTATAGAGCAATGAAACCTACAAGATTCACTTATGCTGATATTAAAAGAATAACAAATGGTTTCAAAGAGAGTTTAGGAGAAGGAGCTCATGGAGCAGTGTTCAAAGGTATGCTCTCCCAAGAAATTCTTGTTGCTGTGAAGGTACTCAATGAAACACAAGGAGATGGAAACGATTTCATCAATGAAGTCGGAACTATGGGAAAAATTCATCATGTCAATGTTGTTCGCTTGCTCGGATTCTGTGCTGATGGATTCCACCGTGCTCTTGTCTATGATTTCTTTCCGAATGGCTCGTTGCAGAATTTCTTGGCGCCACCAGAGAACAAGGATGTTTTTCTAGGTTGGGAAAAGTTGCAACGAATTGCTCTTGGTGTTGCAAGAGGGATTGAGTATCTTCATATTGGTTGTGATCATAGAATACTTCACTTTGATATCAATCCACACAATGTGTTAATAGATGATAACTTGAGTCCTAAAATTACTGATTTTGGACTTGCTAAATTGTGTCCGAAAAACCAAAGCACAGTGTCTATGACCGCAGCGAGAGGAACCTTGGGATACATTGCACCTGAAGTTTTCTCGAGAAACTTCGGAAATGTTTCTTATAAGTCTGATATTTATAGCTACGGAATGTTGTTGCTTGAGATGGTAGGTGGAAGAAAGAATACTAATATGTCGACCGAGGAAACATTCCAAGTTTTGTACCCAGAATGGATTCATAATTTGATTGAAGGTAAAGATGTACGAGTTGATATTGAGGATGAGGGACATGTTAGAATTGCAAAGAAACTTGCGCTGGTAGGTCTTTGGTGTATTCAATGGAATCCGGTGGATCGGCCATCCATGAAAACCGTGGTACAAATGCTTGAAGGTGATGGAGAAAAATTAATGGCGCCCCCTACTCCTTTCGACTCTATTGGTGCTAATAGAACAGATAAAGTTATTCCAACTAGACATCTAAATTTTGAGTTGGAAGTTATTCCTAAATCAGACTAAATGAGTTTACTTTCAGGTTCATCAAATGTAATACATACTCAATTATACAGTTTTTTGTATTCATTCACATTAATTATTGAAGTGTATCAAAATTCAAAATCTGTTTCAAGTAGTTATGCTGAAGCAATCAACTTTTGGTTACAATAGTGTGCTGCAACATTATGTTATTTTTGCTACATTAGTTACTGACCATAATTGATTTAACTGAATTATGTAATGACTGCTATTAATTCAAGAGTTGTATTCAGTTACCTATTTATTGCATAAGGTATCTCTGTGTTATAGTTATGAGCCATACATCGATGTGTTGACAAAGGATGGGCTGAGACAAACAAACAATGACTAAAGTTTAAAGGTAAAGTATTTTCTGTTAGTCAATTCTGATATCTATGACTTAGTCAAATAATTTGGCTACATGTTGGTCAAAGATCACTTAGACAAATATTTTCCTTTTCAATAAAAGGTCTGCAGCAGCCTAAAGACGCGGGCAGAATTGACCGAACTCGGTTAACAACTTTTGGGTGTTATTTTTCCGTTTTCTTAATTTTTGCTTTTCACAAATCTAAAAGTGTAGAGATTCTTCGTAATTTCCCAAAATTTTCCGTACTATAGTTTCACAATAAGGGTAGGTTTTTCGAGTTCTCATTATTCTTTGTCTACAGCACTAGCACCAACAAAGTGATTAGGTTCTCACAAGAAATTAATAGTTTCTAAAATTGTACTTTGGTGCAAACAAATGGTATCGAAGTTGACGGTTCAACTACTGACATGGAGCGAATTATTCAGAGCAAAATTATGTATTGATTGTCTAACAGTTTCGGATAAAGAATTTATTACCATTTACCACTAGGTTAAGATAGTAGTGTCATTGTACAACAGCATGAAGTAAATTACATTTTGCACCACAAAAAAACAAGAGAAACAAATAATGAAGGAAAAAATAATGAGCTGAAGAATTAAACAAATCCTTATTTCTTTGCCATAGGATGGAGTCAAAAAAGGACCATGGTCTAAACCACGAAAAGTTTCATACCAGAAACTTTCACAGTTAAATTACAGCACCAAAGTTCTGTTGACATAATCTGTGTTTGTCAAGATCAATCGTCCAACGAATAATTAGTTGAGATTTGGCCAATGGTGGTGGAATCACCCCATGATGTATGATCAGAGCTGATTTCATCATGATGTTTATAATTTTCATTTGCATAAAAAGAAGGCCTTGGAGGCAATTCAAGGCTTTCAGTTTTCCCTTCAAGCATCTCAACTACTTTGTTCATTGAAGGACGATCACTTGGTTTCAACTGAATACACCAAAGTGCAACCATAAACATTCTTTTAGCTACAGTCATTACCTCCTCGGAGACATCTTCTATTATTTCAATATCTCTCTGTTCTTTAAATTGATCATAAATCCAAAAGGGGAAGTAATGTTGACTCGAATGCGCTGCGTTAGGGTCCGAGTTCTTCCTCTTACCCGCCATTTCCATCAAAAGCATTCCAAAGCTATATACATCAGCTTTGTAAGACACTCCACCAATATTTTTGTAGAACAGTTCAGGAGCCATGTAACCTAAAGTTCCTCTTGCCGCAGTTAACGGAACAATGCTATCGTTCACTGGATAAAGCTTTGCAAGTCCAAAATCCGAAACCTTTGGAACAAAGTCTTCGTCTAGAAGAATGTTATGAGGCTTGATATCAAAATGTAGAATTTGCATATCACAACCTCGATGCAGATACTCTATCCCACGAGCTATTCCGAGAGATATTTCATATATTTTCTCGTAACTCAAAGGGTCAATTCCTTCTTTAGGGAAAATGTATTTATCCAATGACCCATTTGGCATGAATTCGTAAACAAGCGCACTCTTTTTTCCTTCAACACAGTACCCAACAAGACGTACCACATTAACATGATGTATTCTTCCAATGGTCGCAACTTCGTTAATAAAATCTTGTCCATTATTAACATTGGATTTTGTCAACATCTTTATTGCGACATCCGGTCCACTTCTTAGCTTTCCTTTGTACACAGCACCAAAACCTCCTTGACCTAATTTCACTCTAAAACCTCCAGTCATCTTCTTGATTTCTTTGTATTCATACCTAATAGGATTTAGATTGCTTTCTAGCAAAAAGTTTTCAATGTTATCATACATTGATAAATGTCTCCTTCTCCATTTATAGATAAATAGCACAAGCAGAACTATAACTCCAAATAGAAATCTGACTCCTATGAATAATGGTATAACATTTCTTCCTATAATTATTCCTCCATCAAAATATTCTAGTCCAACTGGATTGTCCAATTGTCTTGTATAAAATGTGATTCTACTTCTAAGTCCTGCATTGGTATTTCATCATATGAATTAGCAGAAGTAACATGTTTCAATTTGATTTAGTCTTATTCAAGTATAAAATATGGTAACAATTTTTGTGACTCAATTTTATGCATAAGAGAATAAGTAGAAGGTTCTTACCAATAAAAATGCCTCTAACATAAGCTACAAAAAACAGAAAAAAAAAGTAAATAAGTCAATCAAATTATACATATATATTTTTATAATTTTATCCTAGGTATTCAATAGAGAAACAGGGGAAAAATTAGGAGGAGAAAAACAAGAAAGGAAATAAATCCATACCACGAATATAACCAAATATCTGATCTTGAAGTTCTGAAACACCATAAAAACAATAGTATAGTTAGCTTATAATTCAAAAGACTTACATGGACCAACAATTAAACATTTATTTGTATAAGTAAATTATGTCTGTTTGAGGGAATTTCAGTCATAATCTTCTTGATCATAATCAAACTACTTAGAAAGTCAGAAAGTGGCATGTGCCAATCATACGTACCACACTTATCAGTTGTTTGGTAAGCATAATGACATAATTGCTTGTTACATTGAACTTCTCCTCTATCTTCATCAACAACCTTACAACTTGTTCCTTTTCCACATCTGTCTTCACAAATTACAGGCAACCATGAAACCTCAACTCCATCAACTATCATCTCATGAATCTCATCATAAGAAACATTCACTTTCACAATCTCCGATTGCGCCTTAGCCAACGTAGCTACCATAAAATCACACCCAACCTTAATATCCTCAACACGATACTCAAACAATGATGGTTCCAAAACAGCATACACATGATTAGTACTACTATTCCCATGTGTGCTACAATGACTCGTGTCCACCTTAATGTACCGTGGATCTTTTATTGGATTAGAACAATTGAAATACGCTATTCTTGATGGATTTATTGGATCCAGAATGAACGGTTCAGATCCAAAATTGTCTTCGCCAAAAAGTACATTTTTAAAACTTCGATCATATAAAAAGTACCGCGGGATGAAAGAGCAATTAGTGTCTTCCACTGCACCCGCGTCACTTAATGAAATTTTAAATCTCTTGTAATCAATGTGTTGTACATAGTATTTCCCGGAGAACATGGTTAATGATGGACCGTTTTCGTTGCAATCTAATTCGTACCTTGTGTCTCCACAGTGGCTTGGATCGGTTTTGAGACGAAATGGATATGTTATGTTGTGAATTTTGCCGCATGATGAAGTTGGACATGGTTGGTGATACTTAGCTAGACAATTTTGATGAAAGAGGAGAAAGATTGAAGCAAATATTAATACTAGTGTTTGTAAATATGATGAAGAAAACGGAGCTTGTTTCTTCATCGTCCAAGTCTTCAAGAAGATATGAAAATTACTAAAGGTACCCCTCATGAGCAAATGTTGTGATTGGTTTGTGTTTTTGAATTTTATAAATGGCTAATCATTTATCTAGCTGTCTTTGTTTCTGCTTTCTCATTGTTGGCTTTTTTATTCTTTCTTTTCTAGCACATCCATATTAAATTTTGCAAGTTGCAAGATGATGATATCCCTTTAGGCACAGCAAACAATAAAGAGTCAACAATTGCATAAAAACATGTCTAAATTAAATGTCCATTGATCATGACTCTAAAATCTCAGTTTCAAGAATTGACAATGCTCAAACTTTGTGTGTTAACAATAATTTTGTTATTTTTGTCGCTATGCAAATTTGTTGAAGTACAATAATCTTGACTGATGGTGTATAGAAAAGTGGGCGCCTCCATATGAATCCAGATGTGTACGAAGTATTCAATTCGTCCACGGAAATTAAAGCGCATTCCACTGGACGACATACGAATTTCATAAGACCATATACAATGGTTTTTTCATTCAACATCATTCAACACCTACTTTTTCAATTCTTAATATTTCACGTATTTTCTCTCTCTCTTATTCAACACTCATTCAACTTTTACCGTCTTCAATGGTTTTTCATTCAACACTTTACCCTATTACTCACTCCGTCCTAGATTGTACGTCGCTTTGACACTTTTACACATATTAAGAAATATTTAACTTTTGTGAACTTTGTTAAAATTAAATATGTTTTTTTCTCTTTTACCCTTGGCAACACAATTACTCCAACTTGATTGCCACCGTCCCAAATTCCTCAAACTCCAAGGCAATGAATTCACACGGGTCCTTCTCTCTCTTCAATTGCAGTACCAAGGCAATGAAATAATGAAACAATTCAATGATACCTCTTTCTCTCTTTCTCCCATGTAAAAACTTGAAAAAATTCATTTAATTTAAAAAAAACCTCCAATTTGTTCATGAAAATATTTCAAGTTTCCCTCCAACAAATTAGTATGTGGCTGTTCTTTTTTCTATAAATTAAGATTATTGAACTAAACGAAAACATACCAATATGACTTCAAATCATGAATCTGGAACTATTTCTGGAAATTTAGAAACTTCATCCCCTTCAGTATCAGTAAAAACCTCAGAATCTATAGAGTCTTATACTACTTCTGAAAATGTTTTTGTGTCTTTGGAAATTTTCATGGTTAAAAAATGTACATTATCATAGTTAGATACAGGTTTATAAAGAGTCTGAGTAACAATTTGTGGAGAGAGTCAATAGTTAAGTTCAGTCTCTAATTTAATTTAATGTGGATTAGTATGGGAACCGTGAATAACAATAAATACATGGGAACCATGAATAAAAAGTGAATTATGTATTATGAGAACCTTGAATAAAAAGTTTTGGAAAAAGAGAATAGACAAGGGCAAATTAGGAAGAACATGAATAATTTTACATTGATATTGCAAAACGACTTATAATTTGAGACAAATTTTTTTCCAAAACGTCATACATTGTGTTATTTCTTATTCTTATTTAATTTTATATTTTTGTTTTTATAATTACATAAAACAATAATAAGATTAATATAGTGAAAAACTTGGATTTTTTGTGTCCAAATCGAATGAACCAAGTCTCTATTTATATACAAAAACAAAAAATCATGAATTTTGGTAAAAAAAAAATTTTAAAAAATAATAATAATTTCCAACGAAATAGTTGAGTTAAATAATTAAAATGATAAGAATCTCGAGGACCAATCCGAACGAGACACATATGCAACCTTATCCAAAAAGCTGATCCTCTCTCATCCGTTCTGTAGCTCACACGCTGCTGTCGGCACGTGTGATGCACGCGCATGTTCGCACAAATCACGCTGCGATGCGTGGCATCAGATGGCAGGCTTCAATTGTGTTGAATGGATTCAACGTCTCTCTCCTCCAACACAACTCTCAACACCATTCAACACTCCATTGCACATGTTACATTTGTTGAAAGTCAGATTCAACACAACCATTGTACATAGTCTAATAGAAAAATGATTAATTATTGCGTAATGCTATGTCAAGCGAAAGTGAAATCACGATCCTTTTCAGAATGACATGGCAAAACATTAACCCTTAGATTTCAGGTTTAATTGATTACTGTTTCATCAAAATAAAATACATATCAGCCACCACTCATGATTTCCGGTCAGACACAAATTTCATTGTGTAACATTAATTTTGGGAAGAAATTATGATAAAATCTTTCTTGATATATAACACTGCTCTTAATTATTTCAACTGTTTAATGCTCATTATGTCCAACCGATCAGCAACGGCCTACGATACAATTTTTTTAAAACAAAGTGACTTGGGTTTTTTTAAAGTCTCTTTAACTAAAAAGGTCAGGTCGTGAGCCATAAAAAAGGCATGTTAGTTTTTCAAGCCGGTCTACTTAAGCAAATATAAATAATATGATTTATTACTGACATTATAATGATATATTTTGTACTTGAATTTGCATATTTAAATGTTTTTGTTTAAGAATGCATATTTAAATGTATTATTATACAAAAGAATTGATATATGATTTTAACATATGGTCAAATTGTCTAAAATTCTTGTTAAATATCAAAAGAGAGTTTAATCTCATTGATCTATTTATTTCACTATCCTATTTAAACTTAGATCATATTACTTCTTTAAAGATATTCATACGACATAAACTTTTAAAGAGACTAATATGTCATATTTAAATAGAGTGCAATTCAATAAATAAAGGTATATTAGTAAAATATCATGAATATTGCATTGATGTTTTCAAGTGATAATTAGTTTGAAGCAAAAAATAAAATACAAAACTGACAATTATATATTACGAGGCAAAGAGAGTATTTTTAGGTAAAGAATCACATAGTTTAAGACAATGATGTGGGGATCTAATATTAGTGGCAACAAAAAAACAAATTACAAGAAACAATATTCAGATACAGATAACCTATGTTTAAAGCCAATCATAATCAAAGAAAGCGCAATAAGATAAAAGGGAGTAGAAGAACAAACACATTAATATCAATGTTTGGTTATCTAGTTTGACCCAAAAATTAACCTTCGTATGAGAAGAGAGCAACTCTTCAATCTAATATCAATGAATTTCTTACAAAGAGATACAATAGACTTGCGAAATATTAGAGACAAACACATTGTATGTTTTTTCACACCAAAATAAAAACTAAAAATCATTTCATAATTCAAGATAGAATTTATAGAGCTCTTGCTCCAAGTAACTCTAAGGAAACTAATGACTCGTAATATTATTTTTAGATTTGAAATAAATACGTTAATTCAAATCTAAATAATAATAATGTATAATAAACTATTATTTAAAATGAAATATAGAAGTGGCATTTATACCTTACAAATATGATATCTCTAAAAGTATAAGTCCTTTGATATCATGAGCTGCACCAATAATACTCCAACGTGAATTGCATTCAAGTGATTTACTTCTATATGCCAAATGAATTCCAAAACTGATGGAATTAACTATCAAAGCAATCGTCCTTGTGCTTCTCTCATACTTTCCAGTAATCAGAACGTGATTGGTTCCAACTAGCCTTGACCCAAAATTAAAATGAAATAGCCATGATGCTTCCATTGAAGTAAATATGAAACCACAGATCGAAAAAATGAATAAAATATATAATAAACTCTTGATCTCATGGAACCATTCCAAACTTTTAAATAATTCCATGATGAGATTTTAAGTCACACACAACATCACACATTAATTTTTTCCATCTATATCTATCATTTGTTTTGTTTATTATAAATGGCTCTTGATTGTTTCGTGAGACTTAAGTTATGTAATTTATGTTTCATTGTATTCATTACATACTTCTTTTCAACATCGTACTATTAAAGTAATATTCAAATTTAACGAGAACTTATACAACAATGATATCTATAAAGAATTTTTTTTCCTCAACTTCCGATTGTTACTGTAATCTTATTATAATAGGGAATACCTGGTCAGTCTGATTGCAAGTCAACGAAACCTTTTTTTAAATGAGCAAGTCAACGAAACCTAATTAGCAGCAAAAATCACAAAGTAAAACAAAAATTTGAAACACTATATTATATAAACGAAACCCTATATCTACAAAGGCATTGCATGGGACTAGTGAAAATATTATTCTGAAAGATATGGAACTTAAGGAAAAACTTGCGCAATTGTGTCCTATTTTAATGTTTGCAATAATAATATTCATATTGGTAGTTGAAGATGTTGAATCCCTTTCTTCAGCTCTACCTGGATGTAAAAATTCATGTGGAGATATTGAAGTTCCATATCCATTTGGAATAGGAAATTCATCAATACCAGAAATAGCACCTTGTTTTCTGGAGGAACCTATGTTTAAGGTTACATGTGTAGACGACTCCATATTACACTGGGGTACTAATAGTGAAAACTTAAAGAGGTCTCCAGAAGTATTACACATAGACATCTTCAAAGGTCAAATTCAGTTATTGTTTTACGTCGGATGGTATTGCAGCAGACAAAACTACAGTCGACCCTGGCTTAGATGGCCATCACATGGTTTTAGCATTTCAAGCAAGGAAAATAAGTTCATAACCGTTGGTTACGATAGTAACGGCCTTCTTGATAGCAATTACGAAGGGGAAATGTATTCAACGGGATGCATAACAAGATGTGATGGAAACAGGAAGAAGATTCAAAATGGAACTTGTTCCGGTATTGGTTGTTGTCAGATGGATATTCCAACTAACATGAGGAATATCAGTATAGAAGCATCTTATTTCTCTAATTCTACAAAAAGATTAGGATGCAGTGTTTCTTTTGTTGTAAAAAATGGATTCTACAATTTTTCTACCATTGATCTACTTGATTTCCGTTACTCCAAGGTCCCTTTAATTCTTGATTGGAGCATAGAGAGCGGAAAATGCTGGAACAATAGCTTTTCTTACGACAGGGACATTGATTATGGCTACCGATGCTTATGCGAGAAAGGTTATGAAGGAAACCCATACCATCCGGATGGATGCAAAGGTGATTTATTCTATCAAATTTTAGTTTAGCCTTTGTATAAATTTATCTTACTTTTGATTATAACTATGCAAACAAGTCTATACTTTGTCTGTGTTTGATTAAATAGCGGATAACTTATAACTGGTCACTGATAACTGATGGTTGATCACTGATAACTAATAACCGATAATTTAATTGAAGTATTTGGTAAAATTAGCGATCCACTTGGGTTGGCCTAGTGGTATTGGCTTGGGACCTGGGAGTGTGCTCCTCCTCAAGGTCTCAAGTTCGATTTTTTTTGTTGTCAATTTGAGGGGGTTAGTTTAACTTCTTCAAAAAAAAAAACTATATGATAAATATAAAATAACGTAAAATGATATTCTTAATATATACTAAAAAATTTATCAATTAATATTTAAGTATTTATAATTTAATCATTTAAATTTATTAATTTAATATATCTTGTATGTATTATTCCTTCAAAAAAATATCATTTACATATTATTATTAAATTAGTTTTTATTTGTTAAAAAATCATTTTATATTTATTTTCATTTTAGTGCTTATACTTTATAAAAAAATTAAATGTAACAATAAAATAGTACACTCAACTCATAATAGTGATCTTTGACATATAGTTTTAAAACTAAATTATTGTGAACTTTTTTTAATAAAAAAATATTTCAAAATTCATTAACACATCCTTATATTAATTTAATTTTTTTTAATGGCCACTTTTTAATGAAAAATAATTTCTTTGATTGAAAGAGTAAAAAAGAAAAATCAAATTAAAATGGTAATCGTACCGATAACTCAGTGCAATGGTTCATCACTGTTGGCTATAAAGGCTACATATGTAATGTCTCATTGTTTCCAAGATATATTACATATATAACCATTGCACTGAGTCATCAGAACGATTACCATTCCAATTTAATCTTTCTTTTTTACTCTTTCAATCAAACAAATTATTTTTCATTAAAAATTAAACTCCTTAATTTTTTGTAACTGCATTGCATGGTTGGTGGGACTTTTTTTTTGTTACCATTATAATTAGCTTTCGTGATTCATTCGCTAGAATTTATGTCCTGATGTTTATCATCACTCTAATTATAAATGATAAACTTGGATTTTGCATTAAATAATAAGGGTAAATGTGGAATAAAAAATTTTAAGCTATAAATAAACTTAAATGTTAATTGCAATAGCGTCTGGAAAATAGCGGATAAGCTAGTGAAATACTTCCTCTGTTATCAATTATAATCAAATTTGACTTTTTAGGTTCATTTATTTAATAATGTATGCGATCCATAATATAGATCACATACATCATTAAATGAATGAATCCAAAAAGTCAAATTTACTTATAATTGATAACGGAGGAAGTAAGCTTATCCGCTAGAAGCGATAAGCTATAAACTAGCTTATATATCTTACCAAACATACCTTTTATTTTACTTTTTTGAAAGGGAAAATATGTAACTACATTTTTTTTTTAGACAAACTCATTCTGGTTTGCAAATGAAACATTTTAGACGGTCAGAGCGATGCAATGTTCCACATAACATACCATATAAATTACCAAATTAAGTCAATTTAATTAGCCGTCTTAAAAGCAAAGTTTTTTTTTATTGTTATCAAAGCACTATAATAAAAGACAGTAGAGGCTTGACCCAATACATTAGAGTTACAAAGTGGATAACCTATGCAAAGAACAACCAAATCTATCCCTAGAAAGAAAAGGTCCAAAGGAAAGAGGCGTCAAAGACCATTAATGTACAAAAAAAAAAACTAGTCAGATTATGACCCTTCTTGGCCAAAACACCTGCTACAAAACCCTCCTCTTTGTGAAAATTTAAACAAAATATTGATATTCCTAGTTATTCTCTTACAATAGAACCAACTATTTTGTATCTGCCAAGGCAGCTTTGGAGGTACATTTTTTTGCACTGGTCCTCATTCCGGCTGAGTTAAAGCTAGAAAACTTCTCTTTGTTCACCGGCTTCTTCTTTCTCTCTGCCTTAGTGCTCTCCGAGAGACTGGAATAGTGCTGCTTAAAGTTTGATATGGTGGCTTCTGCGTTGTCATGGTTGAGAGTGTCCTCCATCACCACTTCTACTTCATCCCTCCAAAATTTGGAAATAATCTGCACACTCTTTAAGGCTGGAGCAGAATGGAGAGCAGAATTGGAAACAAGAACCAAGGTTTGGCACGAAGGGAGTTTGTCACTTGTCAAACTAGCATATTTGATAGTTATAGGTTGCAGCATAGGAGTAAGCACCCCAAGCTTTCAACTTGTTTGGATCCACAACTCTAACTGAGGTAGTAGGTATGACACCGGGGAATGACCACCTCCCATCATTCAACTTCAGGTGCAGATCAGTGTTTCTAGCCTTAGAAGAAGCAAACAACTCTAGATTGATGGGGTTTACTGAAACAACACCCTCATCTAGGATATTGTTGGAAATGTCCCCAACAGATTCCCGCCTACCAAAATGAACAACCAAGTTATCCCAAATCTCAGCTACGGCCTCCCCACTATCCTTGTCATTCTCATTACCCAAAATATCAAAAGAATTAAGGAGTTCAAGACTTTGATCATCCAAAGCTTCCTGATCTCCTGAGAATGCAGGAAGGTCCCCTTATGAATCTGTGTCCTTATTAACATAAAATGTTGTTGCTACTTCCATTTACTTGGTACCATTACCGCCATATGTAGAACTCTGGTTGTAGCTTTCAACTGCCATTGAATTTGATACGACATGATACTTGACTTGGGGGTTGGTCCCAGTAATCCGATTTGCAGCAGCTTCTTGCATAATCAGAGGAGATGTGACATCAGGAATGACTATCTGATCATGAACCTTTGTATTGTGAATGGTGTTTTCCTTAGTTGTCAAGATAGCATGGTGATACTTCCCTGCTATATTCCCCTGCACACTACTCTTTCTTTTTTCCATATTCCTTTTGTCTTGCACATTAGGGGTAACTAGCTTCTTACATTGCTGAACCGTATGTCCAATAAACTTGCGGTGAATACAAAACAGTGGATGCCTTTCATATTGCACCTCCACCGAGAAAGCGTAACCTTCACATTCCACTATCACATAGTCAAATAGCTTGCAAGACATATCAACATCTACAAGAATCCGAGCATATATTCCAAACAGTCTGGATGTTGTTGTTAGTGGTGTATTAGATTGTTGTAAGGTCACCTTTCTATGAAGATGAGTTTTGCAATCCCTAAATCAGCTTCATAGTCCTTCTGAGTTATTTTGATTTTGACCTTATCTCCAATTATTGTTTTGGGAGGTAGTTGGGTTACCATAGTTACGTCTGATTCCACCAATGCTTGAGAAAATGTTTTTCCCATAACCTCCGGCGTTGCCGTTTTCGGTGGAGAGAGGAAAGGCCAGGGACAAAACGAAGATGCCATCACCAGAGAAACCACCCAAAATAAGCAAATCAACATAAACAAACAAGACAAAACCCACCAGAGAAAATAAAACATCGCCAGAGGTAAGTAAACCAAGAACTTTAACGACCCAAATAGGCTTAGATCTGTTACAGAAAAGGAATAAACAACGAAAAACTAGAAGAAATAAACCCAGAACGACCGCGAAACGCCGTCTAAATCTTCACCGGAGAGTTGTGCAGTCGCTGGAAAAAACCAATTGAGGAGAGAGAAGAGAGCATTCTGATGGAATTATGAGAAGAAGAACAGAAAATCACTTGAAATCAACAAGATCAGCTGCAGATTCGACCTAGGAACCATAGACGGCACCTCTTACTGAAACTTCAATGGTGGTTAGTTAGCTTGCCGGAGAGAGAGAGAGGAGCGAGGAGAGAGAGAAGAGAGAACTTTTTCCTTGCATCAACTATTTTTATCAAAATTTGGAAAATGTCTTAAAAGAAAAGTTCAATTGCTAGCAGCAAGAACAATATAATATTATACAGAGATTGAAGTTCGAACACTTCTCACATTAAAAATTGTGTCAGCACATCTACTAGACTATTTGACATAAAAAAAATGAATTTAATTAGCCGACACATAAATAAAATTAATGATAATTTGTCAAATTAACTTAACTTATCCATAAAAAATAAGATAAATATTTTTTTGACAAAATAAAATAAATATTTATCACTAATTAATATTTGTTAAAATAATCATGAACATGCTCCACATGTTTAACGGAAAGTAAAATGTGCGGAGAAGATATATTTCAAATGTTTAATTCAAAAATATATATTTCAAATGTAATAAATAGCATAGGCATTAATTAGGCATACATTTAAAATGGTTCATATATATAGTTGAATAGATAGCTAAAGTTATTGACTACTAAACTAAAAAAATAATAGTTACTTGAGATATTTTGTTGTTAGACAATGCAATATTATTTCTGACATGCATTTGCAGACATCGATGAGTGTAAGACAAAAAATCATACTTGCGTTGTAAATCATTGTCGCAATACTGATGGATCTCATGAATGTTTTTGTCCTGAGGGGCAATCTGGAAATGGAACAAAGGAAGGAGGGTGCCACAAACAAGATGTACTTCCCAAGGTTGCAATTGGTAAGGAACTAATTAAGTATGTTCCAAATTTATTTTATTCTACGAATTATTATTACTGATATGAAATTGAAGGAAATTTGTAATACATAATACATAATAATACAGAATTACATATAGAAATATGATTAAATTTTTTTTTTAATAATAATAACATTTTGATTTGTGGGGGGAAGTACGAATTCAAATTGAATTGTACAATAATTAATTCTATATTTTTTTTATAGAGTATTATTTTTATATTATTATTTATTATTTTATTCACTAAATAAACCTCGTGGAGTATATTAAGAAAATGATGATATAGACAAAGTTCATACATAGTTGATGACAATCACCATGCATATAAACCACTAGTTATAGTGTATCTATCATAACTGTCTTAAACAAATAAACAAAATTAGTTATTAGAATAATTAACAAACTAGGTAGGATCTGATGATATCCCCCCACACACTTGAGAGTACATTCTTATTAAATCCAACTTGGAAATGAAAGGACAATGGACTAAATGATTAGTCATGTTGACTAGATGAAACATGAAGAAAGTGGAATAGTGTTTGTTGTTAGTTTGTAATTCAAATCTTAATCATGTTTGTTTAGTTAGTTAGGGTTAGTTACTTTTTTCGTAAGTAATTTACTGATTTTCTTATTTTCTAACTAGTTTGTTACACCTTTGTTTGTTACTTGGTGTGCAAGTATTAGAGGAATACCTTTGTTTATACATAGTGATTCCTCAATGAATAAAAAAAATGCAATTACACAATTCAATTTTCCCTTAATCTCTTAATCTCTCACTCTTTCTTTCTCATAACAGTTTTTCTTCATTCTCAAGTTACAAACACAGAAACCCTAATCCACCTTGTTCTATAGGCTTATCCACCTGGTTCTATATAGAAAGACACCATTGCTGCAATAACAGTTGTAACTTTTCCGGACAATATGACAGTCAAGTTCTTTGTTTTGTCTCATGAAATGAAGCACCGGAAGTCTGGCTGATTTGCTTTCACAATATAATAAAGATGGAGAAATAAACTCAAGTTGAAAGTCTTAGGGAAGATACATTAACCATCGGATTTCACGAGCTGTTGAGGCCATTGATCGATACTCAACCTCAGATTAAGTAATGGAAATGGTGGTTTTGCGTATATGGAAAAATTATTTCCCACATTATTCAATAAGAAAAACCAAGAAAACTAGGGTTTGAAAATTTTCAATTATCATAGCATATATACACACGGTCATCATCCTTCCCATCCTTACAAACTATCCCAACCCTTTTCCTTGATTCATAGTGATGTGTGGGGTAGTAGAATCAACACCATAACTGAACATATAGGTGGTTCGTCATTTTAATTGATTATCACTCAAGAGTCCCCTTGGAGGTATTTGGCTAAGTAGTACTGACACTTCAGATTGAATGTGTCTCTGGTGTCCGATCTGTGTCTTGTGGCCCGTGTCACATCCACACGACACTGATTTATGTTGTTAGATTTAATAAAAAAAAATTTCCTAAACTATTATTGGTGATGTGTTAGTGTTGGTGTTTTATTCAACAAATTTTGATTGTAGGAGCAAGTGTGGGTTTTATTATTCTATCTGTGGGTAGTTCATCCTTGTACATGCTATATCAAAGAAGAAAACTCTTGAAACTAAAAGAGAAATTCTTTAAACAAAATGGTGGTTTCATTTTGTTACGCCAACTTTCTAAAAGAGAAGACACATCAGGAACTGCTCAAATTTTCAAAGAAGATGAACTTAAGAAAGCTACCAACAACTATGAGGAGTGTTTGATAATTGGCAGAGGAGGTTTCGGTACGGTTTTCAAAGGAATTCTAGCAGACAACAGGATTGTTGCAATCAAGAAGTCCAAAATAATGGATGCCACCCAAGTAGAGCAATTCATAAATGAGGTGGTTGTGCTATCCCAAATAAATCACAGAAATGTTGTCAAACTCTTGGGATGTTGTTTGGAAACAGAAGTTCCTTTACTAGTTTATGAATTTGTTAGAAATGGTACCCTTTTCGATTTCATACACAACAGTATAGAGAAGGCAAACAATGCAATATGGAAAACACGTTTAAGGATAGCAGCAGAAATAGCAGGAGCTTTATCGTATTTACATTCATCTGCATCCTTACCAATTATCCATAGAGATGTCAAAAGTTCCAATATTCTCTTGGATGACAATTACACTGCAAAAGTGTCTGATTTTGGAGCTTCAAGATTGGTTCCACTTGATCATACTACGATAGCCACTGTGGTACAAGGAACTCTTGGCTATTTAGATCCAGAATATATGCAAACACACCAACTAACCGAGAAAAGTGATGTCTATAGCTTTGGTGTAGTGCTGGCAGAGCTCTTAACGGGGGAGAAACCTATTTCTTTTAATAGACCAGAAGAGAACAGAAGCCTTGCAATTCACTTCCTATATTGTTTAAGAGAGAATCGCGTGTCTGAAGTTCTTCAAGTCGGTATATTGAATGATGAGAACAAGGAGGAGATTAAAGAAGTGGCTATTCTTGCAGCTAGGTGCTTGAGACTTAAAGGGGAGGAAAGACCTAGCATGAAAGAAGTGGCTATGGAGTTGGAAGGCTTAAGGTTAATGGAGAAGCACCCTTGGACCAAATCAGAGATAAATCTCGATGAAACTCAATCCTTGCTTCAAGGGGGATCATCCAACTTTAATTATGAAATTGGCGATAGTAGCAACCATGAATATAGTGGGTATGACAGCTTGAAAGTTCATGCACCAATGTCCTTAGATGATGGAAGATGATTATGAGTGACAAGTCGAATCTATCGCTTTCATTTTGTTTAATGTTAGATTGTATACTATGTATGAATGATCCAATAAGTTCTCTAAATAGACTTTGTATTATATATGTAATCATGATCAAATAAGTACTGTAACTAGACTTTGTATTATATATGTATGAATGATCCAATAAGTTTTGTAAATAGACTTTGTATTATGGAAGTATGAATAATCCATTAAAGTTTGTCAATAGACTTTGTATTCTGTATGGATAATCCAATAATTTTTTTTTAATTTATAATTTTTAAGTAGGAAAATTGATATTTCTCTAGAAAATTAACATCAAGAATTTTTCAAGACATAGTTGGCAAGTTTTAATTGCATGATTTATTTGTTCACTTCCTATTTTTCAATCACACCTCCTTGAATTAATGTATAGGTTATGCTAACAAATGTCTTTAGAGCATTGATTAAGGAATCTATTATAAGAAATTTTATCCAAAAAAACATAAGTCAAACAACATATCAACTTTCTCTCTCTAAATTAAAATCCTCTGCCTTCTCTCTAAACAACACCGCCACCTCCCTCTCTCTCCCTCCAATCCAACCTCTCTTCCTCAAGATGTAGATCACTATGGTGGTGGTGCGACGAAGCGTTGCCCTCCGCATCACCTCTGGCTCTCCGATGGCCTTTCAGCTGGTGGCTTTAGGGGTTGAAGGTGTCTGACGGTGGTTCGTTGCGGCTCACGGTTGTCCGTTGCGGTGTGCTTTGCGGTCCCAGTGAAGGTTTCTTCGTTGGGTTGTTGTATCTACATCTCGATCCGAGTTGTAGATCTGTTATGTTCGTTCATGGTCAGGGGCGGATCCAGACTTTAGATATATGTGGGGTTAAAATTTCAAAAAAATAAATAATGCAAACTATATTTATATTTAAAATAAGAAATAACATTGTTTGATACAATACATTACAATGAAAATCGTATCTTATTTATTTGTTGAAAATGAGATAAAAAGATATCATTGTTAATTGTTAAAAGAAAATCTCTTTCAATATAAGTTACAAGACAGTCATTTAGCCATTGATCACCCATTTTGTTACATAGGTTACTCTTCACAACTTTTATAGATAAAAAAACATGTTCAACACTTGCAGTTGCTACCGACAAGAGCAAAACCAACTTCAAAAGTTTATAAACTATAGCAAATGTGTTGCACTTATTTGTTTCCACAAGTTTTGCACGATCTGAAAGCCCTTTCAATTTAGCAAATTTTGGGTCAGATCGAACATTTGTAACATACTTCTTAAGTTGATGGCGTAACATCACTTTCTACACATCTATAAAATCAGTTGGATAAAACTCAATCATCCTCAATAATTGTTTACATCAAAAACTGCAAATGACTTTGCAGGACTCAATCATGAAACACACCGTAAAAGTTCAATATTCTCTTATGTCTTTATCTATCTATTATTAAATATATATATATATATATATATATATATATATATATATAAAAAAAAAGGAAAAGGCATGTGGGGCTTTATCCCCACATAGCCCCAACATGCATCCGCCCCTGTTCATAGTGTGCATGGACCTGGTTCTTTTCGTTGAAATTGCAGTGGTGTTCTTGGAGGTCGATCAAATAAAAGAGAAGAAGAAATGAAAAAAGAGGCACGGTTGGCTTGTGGAGGTCACTTCAACCTTTGATGACATCATGGTGGTGACAGTGATAATACAAGGTGTTTGTAGGGAATAGAAGAAGATTGTGGTTAATTGGGAGTGATCTTCACCCATTACAATCTCTATTATTTTGTCAATGGCCAAAAAGACCCACGTTTGGTTTCACGTCCTATAAAGAATGGACCCAGCACATATGTTTAAGAACTAGTACTTCTTTCATTTCAAACCATTGGTTCTCTTTTACTACGGTGATGAACGCGATCTCCTTGTCACATGCGGCCACCTTTTTATGATCTGGGTTGCGGTTCGGCTTCAAATCGGTGTCGCTGCCCGTGTTTTGTTGTTGGATTTCGTCTTCCTCTAGATTTATGTTTTATGTTGTTGCTTGTTTCTTGGTGAAGATGTTTTGGTGGCGTAGTGATGCAGTGACGGTGGTGGAGATGCGCAGTGGTGATGCAATGGTGGTGGAGGTTATTAAATTGTGGTGGGGGTGGTGGTGAAGTATGGTGGGGGTGATGATATGTGGTGGTGGTTGGTGTTTTAAGTGAGGAGGTGGGTGCTTGTTGGAGTGATTTCCTTTATAAGCAACCTCTGTTACACGGGTTCATGTTCGTCGTCACTAGCTCTTGTTTGTGCTTCTTGGGTGGTTTAGGTGTTTTCGGAGTTTGGAGGGTGCTTGTCACATTGTGTTGAGCCTTTTCCTTTTGATATGTTTGTTGTTTAAACTTCGCACGCCATGTCTTCGCACGATATGTTAGTTTTCGGTTGGCCGGTTCGTTTGGCTTCGAGATCGGGAGTCGGGGTCTAGCTGCAATCTTTGGTTGACTTGATTTGGTTTTTCTCTGTTGTACCGGTGGGCCGATAACTTTTGATTCGAGATCGGGAGTCAGTTCTTTGACTCAAGTTGGTTTTTGGGCTTTGTGTTGTGCTCTTCTGGTGGTTCGGAGGTCGCGAGATTAGTGATAGCTGCATGATCCTTCGGTTAGGTGCTCTTCGAAATGTGGCTCAGCTTGGGTGTTGGGGTCTGGGAGTTTTATTTTCAGGGTGTTCTTTGTGGGTGAGTAGTGACGATTGGCGGTGGTGGATACCGTGTCTACAATGCTTGTTTTTTTGGAGTTTGTTTTAGGTAGTGATGTGTTTTGGTGGGTTTATCTTCAGGGGTGTTTTTAGGTGGTTATGGTGTACCGTCTATATACGGCACCATTTGTATCTTGTTTCGTCCATACCTTGCGTCTTGCGGGGATGACGTTTAATAATATTTGTCGATTAAAAAAAAACATATGTAAAAGTAATAATTACACAAGGCTCATGTAATATGGTATATCGAGGATGACCATGACCCCATGCAAACACCCTCAACATGAAAGACAGACCAACGCTAAGCACAAAAAAAGGTCATTAGTATAAGTATGAAAGCCAACGCTAACTATTGTGACCGGTCTGCCTACCCACACACATTATACCCGGTTGAGGATAAAAAATTGCACAATAAAATCAATTTTCTTATACATTTAGAACTAATATTCTCATATATGAATACATTGTGCATAAATTTGGGCATAAGTTGATTATCCATAAAAAATTATATTCAAAGAGAAGGAAACAAAATATAGAGTATGTACCTTCAAAATAAACAGAGAGTTTGTAAGGTTTTTTTCCCTTTCATGTATGCTAAAATAATGAACTGAGGATTATAACATATATAGAAAAACAAATTACAACTTCAAGGAGAACAATAAGATGATAATTAGTGTAAGATCCCCGATTTTAATTATCAAATATTTTTTTTATTAATATTATTATTATCCGTCATATATGTTTTTTTATTATCCTTCAACATATGAATATCCCCAAGTAGAAGGTTGACAATTCCTCTCCAGACAGTTAATTATTGTAGTTGGAAGGGTAGTTAACTGTTGTTGGCCACGACAATTGCTAACTATCAGTTCTAGAGAGAAAAAGACATTTTCAAGCAAGAACACAGACAAATGGTATTGAAAGAACTCTCAATATCCATGCAAACCTTGATTTCTTCGTAGGTCATTGGCCGAATTGAAGCATCCAACTCGATTGTTACTGAGAACATGACTCTCATGTCGTCACTGTTTTCGAGCTTCATATGGGTGAACTGGACGCTTCGATCTGAGTTGGTATATGGAAGGCGATAATTAACACCACCCACCGTTCTTGTGTCTCTATGTGGACTTGACGAGGTTTCACCACTTACAGGATTAAGGGTCAGGGCTTTAACGATAGGACATGCCACCCTTAAAGTGGCATAAAACAAAGTGCAGCCAAACATGAGAAAGTGTGTTTTTAAAATCAACATGCTTTTGTCTTATTTGCCTTTGACACTTTTGGCTTTCTAACACCATATGTTATTGACCTTCTACGTAGAGTTCAAAGGGTCATGCATAGGAACGTTATTATATGATTATAAAATACTAAATTTTTTCATTAAGGTTTTGGAGGCTATTTTTTGGGAGAGATTATAGGGTTATAAATATAAATTAGCCATTTAACATTATTTTTATTTCTTTGACTTGAAGAGAAAAAAAAACATAAATTTAAAATAACAATAATAATAATTAATGATGATGAAACCAGTTAGTGATTTCTTTTTTCTTTTTGCTAGTTGGTGCGCACATTATGTATTGTACCGGTATGCCTTGCTTAATTACCAAGCTGGGTCGGTTAGTGATTTCTTATTATCTATTTTTTGTGTCTATCTTTCTAAATGACATCCTCTATTTTGAGAAATGGAGAGTATCTTACTCATGTGTTGAAGGTAATCGAAATTGACTTTCTGTTTCCTTGTACGAATAATATTACTAATTTCCTATATAAAAATTAACTAACAACTGCTTTGAACCTTCTTTCACAATAATAATTATTAAATTATTTTCACGGAAGAATACTCACCATTTTAGTGTGGAATACTATCAAATTGTATGGGCTGCTATGCCGGCTAAGGTATATGCGACTATTTTTACAAAGGCTGCTTTCAGTTGGTAAAGAAAGGGTATATATTGGCCAAAAGAAGTATATGCAGTTTTATTGATCTTTTCTCTTGAAAAGAAATATACCAGAGTTCCAGAAGATAAAAAAAACGTAAATCATTATTTAAATTTTAGTTGAGATATTTGTTTATATTTAATATTAGTACTTAGACACGTGCAATATACATGAAAGTTATTTATTTTAATTATTAATATTGTAAAAATTTAAGTGTCATATAAAAATAAAAGGATTAATATAGTTTACTTTTTTGTAATATGAGCGAATTTCGGTTTATCTTTTGTAAAAAAAATGATTCCCACACTGTATTATAAAGATTATTTGGTATTCGACACTCAAGATATACTACTATGCATAAACGACGGTGTGACACGCAGACTAGATATATTTTTATCTATGTAACACTCAATAATTCATATGCCCCGACTGTAAATATATTTTAGACCAACAGTTATTCAACAACCGTAATATTAATGAAAACGTTTGATTCTTACCTTAACGACGTTTAAAATCATACACATAATTACTTGTGATGACATATTATTTTTTTACAACTTTTTATTAAATATTCAGGTCTTATTTTTATGCGACCATACCATGTCAATCTTCATTCTAAGTCAACAAAAAATAGCAGCCAAAATCACAAATTAAAAAATATACATAATAATTTTAAACATCATATATAAATAAATAAATCTCTTTTCCCTTTTCTACAATGAACTCCCCAATTGAACTAAACGCAATGAAACTAAACACAAACCTCACGCAATTATGCACAATTTTAGTAGTTACAATATCCATGGTAACAATAGCATTTGCATCCAATGAACCCTTTTCTTCATCCTTACCTGGGTGCAAAAACACATGTGGAGATGTAAAAATTCCATATCCATTTGGAATATCAATATCATCAATACCAAATCAAGGACCTTGTTTTCTCGAGCCAAAATTTGAACTCATATGTGAAAATGACACAAAATTACTTTGGGGAAATGTACAAGTTTACAACATAAACATCCTCCAAGGTCAACTTGAAGTGACGACTTATGTCTCAGGTTATTGTAATAGCGAAAATTACTCTCAACCCACTTTAGACACTGCCCTTTTCAGGATATCAAGCACGGAAAACAAGTTCATAACGGTTGGTTGTGACAGTTACGGTTATCTCAACAGTATTTACAACAAAGAAACATATTCAACCGGTTGCTTAACAAGATGTTACGGTAATCGAAACAAAATTGAAAATGGAACATGTTCAGGTATTGGTTGTTGTCAAGTTGATATTCCACATATGATGAGGAATATAAGTGTACAAGTTTTTGATTTCCCTAATTCGACAGAATTTTGGGGATGTAGCTATTCTTTTCTTGTTAAAGATGGATCCTATAATTTTTCTGTTGCTCATTTGGATAATTTTCCTTATGAAAAGCTTCCATTGATTCTTGATTGGAGTGTGGGAAAAACTTGTAAGGAAGATGACTTTGCTTGCAAGAAGAATAGTGATTGCGTTGATGTGGACGTTGATTTTGGTTACCATTGTAAATGTAAGGAAGGTTATGAAGGAAACCCGTATCATCCAGATGGCTGCATAGGTAATTTAATTCGTCTTCTTCTCAATATTATTAATTTAATTCGTCCTCTTCTCAATATTATTTAATTAATTAATTTAGTTAAAAATATATATTTTTTTGTCCCAAGTAGATGTTTTTGTTGACAACAATCAATTGGTTTAAACAGGAAGAGATTTATGCCTTTTAAAGTAAGTGAACCGGGGTTTGATCCCTAGTTCTTACGTGTCGAGAAAATTCGGTTAGTAGGAGAGAATGCACTTTTTGTATCGACTAGGTTTCCAGAGGAGATCCTACCATGTGTGCCTACCATAGGTTACTGTAATATATATAATTTTGTACTTCTCATTAACATAAGACATAAAATGTAGGAAACTAAAGATTATTAAAAATAAAGTTATTTCACATATTCGTTACTTTTTTTTTTATACACCAACGAATAAATATATATTAGATTTTAAAACAATTTCATTTTTTCCCTTTGATATAGTCACTTCATTTTTTATAACACAATCATTATTTATATACACCTGCAGACATCGACGAATGTAAGATATTGAATAACACATGCATAAGTGAACAACATTGTCGAAACACGGATGGGTTTTATGAATGTTTTTGTCCTAATGGACAATCTGGAAATGGAACAAAGGCAGGAGGTTGTCATAGACGAGATGTTATTACCAAGATTGCCATTGGTAAGCCACTAACCATATCCCAAATTTATTTTCAATTCAAGTTATTAGTATGTGTAATCTATGTATTGTCACTAGTTTTAGTTAAGATTGAATCATTTGAGAACACTCAAGTTCGATAATCGACTCTAGAACAATTTTTAGTTACATTTATCTAACTTTAAGTAGAACTCCAGATTACTAAAAGGGCCGAAGAGTTAAGACCACGAAAATAATATGATTAAGGTATTCAGCATGTTAGCTATTGATATTAATTTATAAAACAATTCATTAACTTGCTACAACACAATTGAATTGCAGGATCAAGTGCTGGACTAATAGTCCTATTTGTGGCGGTATCATCTCTATACTTGACATACCAAAAAAGGAAACTCATCAAACTAAAGCAAAAATTCTTTCAACAAAATGGAGGTTCAATTTTGCTACAACAACTATCAACAAGAGAAGACACATCACAATCAGCTCAAATATTTACAGAAGAGGAACTTAAGAAAGCCACCAAAAACTACGACGAAAGTTTAATCATCGGCAAAGGTGGTTTTGGTACAGTTTTCAAAGGAGTTTTGCCCGATAACAAAATCGTCGCTGTCAAAAAGTCCAAAATAATAGATGCAAATCAGATTGAGCAATTCATTAACGAGGTAGTTGTTCTATCCCAAATAAACCATAGGAACGTTGTCAAACTTTTAGGGTGTTGTTTGGAGACAGAAGTTCCGTCATTGGTGTATGAATTTGTTAGCAATGGAACACTTTTCGATTTCATTCAAAGTTGTAAAGATAAAACAAATAGTCCAACATGGAAAACACGTTTACGGATAGCAGCAGAGACAGCTGGAGCTTTATCATATCTACATTCGGCTGCATCAATTCCAATAATCCATAGAGATGTTAAGAGTACCAACATTCTCTTGGATGACAATTACACTGCAAAAGTTTCCGACTTCGGAGCTTCAAGATTGGTTCCACTTGATCAAACCGAGATAGCAACAATGGTACAAGGAACTCTTGGATACTTAGATCCGGAGTATATGCAAACACATCAATTAACCGAAAAAAGTGATGTTTATAGCTTTGGAGTAGTTCTTGCAGAGCTTCTAACAGGTGACAAACCTCTTTCTTTTAATAGGCCAGAAGAGACCATTAGTCTTGCTATGCACTTTTTGTCTTGTTTAAAACAAGATACAATTTTGGAAGCTATTCAAGTTGGAATTTTGAATGATGAAAACAAGAAAGAGATTAAGGAGGTTGCTATTCTTGCTGCAAGGTGTTTAAGACTTAGAGGTGATGAAAGACCTAGTATGAGGGAAGTAGCTATGGAGTTGGATGGTATAAGGTTAATGGAGAAGCATCCTTGGAATGATACCGAACAAAATTTTGAGGAGAGTCAACGCTTACTTCAGGAGGCATCTTGTAGTATCTACAATGAAACTGGTGATAGCTATAACCCTGGATATAGTGGGTATGATAGCTTGAAAGATCAACCATTGATTGTCTTGGATGATGGAAGATGATTGTGATATATACCTTTAACTATAGGATCAATTGATTTTGAAAGGGTTGGTAAAATGACTTTCTATTGTTTATGATTGGCCCAATAAATTTTGTACTTTTGATTTTATTTATTGATAAAGGCATTACATGTATGTGATTTTCACTATAGGATCAATAAACTTTCAATGTTAATAATTTTTTTAATCATGTGAAGTATCCACTAATTTCATCGTTAACAATTTGCTATGGGTTGTCAAGAATGTCAAAAACATGCAGGAGTACAACATGTGCCTCCAAGTGAACTACATTCGTTTATGAAGCCTTGGCCATTCAGAAGATGGGTTTTAGATATGATTGGTGAAATTCACACTTCTTCGTCGAAAGACGATCGTTTCATTTTGGTTAGAATAGATTATTTCACTAAGTGGATTGAAGTTATTCCTTTACCAAATATTGATCAAATCAGTTTTATTCAGAACTATATTGTTTATAGATTTGGAATTCTTGAAATTATAGGTTGAAAATTCGACATATAGATAAATTAATTTCATTGAAATGTCGTTTCTTACTTGTTTTCTTTCAGTTTCTTTTTTGTGGCTCCGACTCATCACTTGTGCCTTCTTTATAAGCAATGCTAGTTTGTGCCTTTCGACGAGGAAGAGTTACAACAAACATTTGACACATGTTAGACAAAAACATGAAAAAGAAAACAAAGAATGAAAGAGGGTTGCCAAAGTACTCTTGTATATCATCTTCTAAGGGTGTATTTCCTCGAGCTTTGACATGTTAAAGGTCAATGTGTAAGTGCCCTTTAAAATTGTCGAGATTACTCTTAACCAAGACTACTCTTTCTTCAACTGGTGTTAAAGCATCTTGGATTTCATTATAACCAAAGCGAAACCATGACGGGGTACGTGGTGTGTAAATGCTAAAGTCAAGCCTGCACAAGGTAAAGGTGAAAATTTTATACAATGAAATTCCAAAGCTATTTTATATCTATCTTTCACGTCGAAAGGAATTTGTAGCTTTGGAAGTTTGCATTCATTTTTTGTTTTAAGACTAGCGCATCTTCAGTGATAATTCGACTAATATCTAATGGTTTATAGACAACTTAATTTATTTTTTTTGAAAAACTTGAATTACATTGTCATGCATACCTTGAGTATTTTTGCTTTGCTCTGCAAGAAAGGGAAAACAACTATCAGGTTGGTGAGTAGAGTGGATTTATCAACAAGATTAGTATATAAAAATACCCATTCCACCACTGAGTGAAATGGAATTGGGTTAAGTTGTGGTGCTTGTCTGTCAAATCATGAAGGCGTTGATGGAAACAAACCTCTGTCATAGCAAAGTAACCTGTGCAAATTTCCTTCGGCTTTTTTCACATAGAAGCAGGTCAAAATTGGCTAAAACCAAATTGCTTTGCCACAAGGGTCAAGTAGGCCTTCCATATTTCAACATTCTCTACAAAATACTTAGGATTTTGTGCAGGAAAATCCCTTTGGAACCAGCTAGCACCTATGCTTCGACTGATAAAAGGAGCCATGATGAGGTCGAAGGAGTCACATTGAAGGAAAACATGGCAGTATTCCTTGAACACCTGATCCGTCGAAAGATTAATTTCCCTCCTTAAGAGGCAAGCTAATCTTGCTCCTTCTGTCCTTCGACTAGCCACTTCATCCTTATGCATTTGTGGACAAAGAATTTTAGTTGTTTTTCGAAAGTGGCAACTAACCACATTTGGAAAAGCCACATAAGCCCATAGAGTGCTAGTTCTTTACATTCTACCAAGTCCTGCTAATTCAGAAAGGCTTCATAAGAGCAATTTACTCAAGCAGAAGTTGTGTCCTTCATTCAACTGAATGGCCATTCCTTAAAAAAAATTGGCCACTTGGAGAGAGCCAAGCAGAACACGAAGTGGGATAGCCAAAAGGTAAGGAAAGCAATGTGCTCCTGGTCGGAAACCTCACTATTTTCTGTTTCGAAGTGATCAACAAGAAAGTTACTATATCAAGCCATCTTAACAGAGAAGTCGAATTTGTTTTCTTTGCTTTCTATGGTGGGATCATAAAACTCCCCAGTTGGTCGAAGCCCAATGATAGCTATTAGTCAAACCCTACCATAAGTGTATGGGAGCTAAAGGCAAGGTTTCATCGTATTTTAAGTCTGTCTTGGATAATTGGATGAGGTTCAAAATTCTTGTGTCTTTCCAAAACTAAGATTTGTTTGGGCCGACTTTATGTAACCATTCAAGGTAAGACAAAGTGTTTGTAGGTGAGGGGGCTGATCGAAATACCCTATGCGGTGCACTCATAATGTTCATATTATAAGGCCCTTTAGTGAAAATTCTAGGTTTTCCTACGCTACAACCAGGAAAAATCTTCCTAGGTTTTTTTCAACATTTACACTAGAATTAGGAAATGGTCATAAAAACCCATAAACATTATTAGAAATAGAATAGGGAAGCATTATATTTCTTTCTTCCTCATCTTCATCTTCTTCATATAACTATCATCAACACTCATGAATCATAAACTCAGAAAAATCATGAATCAAATCCATCAACTAACAAACACGAAAAAATCAAATCCAATCTTACATGAAGACCATTTTATTCTTTGTGTTTGTTAGTTTATGAGTTTGATTCATGATTTTTCTGGGTTTCTGATTCATGAATGTTGATGATGGTTATATAAAGAAGATGAAGATGAGGAAGAAGAGGAAGAAAGAATTAAGTTAAGGGACCGGATGATCAATTAAATTAAGGGATCATTTTGAAACGTTTAATAGTTAGGAGACCAATTCGAAAAAAAGAATTAAGTTAAAGGACCGGATGATCAATTAAGCCATTTTTCTAATATGCATTTCGACAGGAATTATGGTTGTCAAAGCCATGGAATTCTCTAAGAACATGATGAAAGATAAAGATTTCGACAAATGAGGTTCAAATTGTTTCTGAATTTGACTGCAAGAAATTCAAATCATATTTGGAAAGGCAAGATCAAAGATCCAGATATGTGGGAAGCAGGCTAAAGTTGTCGAAATCATTTAGTTTTAGACTGTTAGGTTTACAAACTCAAAGTATCAACGTAGATAGAAACGAGTCAAGAATGTATGTAACGTGATTTGTTGAACCATTTATTTTAATGCAATGCAATTATTTTCTTCTTAAAGTGTCATTGCCTTTTAAATTCCTAGTCTTTCAGTGTTTTAATTCTTAAATACGTTGTTGATTTATGTCAAAAGGCAGTTTTCTTCATCTTAAAAACCATTTTCTTCATCTTGTTCATAAGCAAGCTTATGAATATAATGAACGTTCATACATTTTCTCGAAAAACTTTGTACAATATGTCCTGTGATTTCTAGTTTGATCCTGCAAGCAACATTTTAAAACTTGTCTTCTTGTTTACCAAAAACACCAGTAAACACCCATGACTACACAACGGTCTCCTTGACACTATATAAATAGCTCTTGACAAACTCACAATGTATGTATCTCTACTCTTCACCTCACTGATCTTACTCTTATGCTGACTTGGGCATCAGAATTTGGGCATCGGAGCACCTGCAAATACAACACCCTCGTTCTCCTCAACGGGGTTGCAGCCAACACATCCTCTGAACACTATCGTCAACAGTCGGAGCACCTATTTCCATCAATCCACCACCACTGTAAGTACCCTTACCCTCTTCAGGTAAATTCTCTGTTTATTCTGAACACATAGTTTGTATAATTTAAAAGAAACACTTTTTTTTAGGGATAAAGTAACAAGATTCCATACTTAAAATTTTAATCAAAATCATAATTTTATGAAGAAAAAAAAATATTGTTTATAATAAAGAATCATTCAAAGTTTTATAGATTAAGAATCATTCAAAGTCCAAGACCATCATTTTCATGACATCGTCATCTAAGGAAACGACCGACTTCACAACCTCGAGCATATTTAAAAAGAGTTATCCTACAAGACCTCATATTTGAGAGCGTCAACACAAACTCTAAAATTTATTACTTGAGGGGTTCAACTAGTAACATTTAAAAAGTATTGAAATATAATAATGGTATTGTGTCAAGTTCATAATAAAAAAAGCTAATAAAACAAATTGTCCACGGCAAAAAATTAAGTTTTCTGAGAAGTATTTTAAAATTCATTATTCTTAAATTAAGTCTGTTGAGACTTGAGAAGCATTTTAAAATTCATTATTGTTAGACTGAAGATTTATTTTGGTTACTCACAATTTTTTTACGGGTCAAGTTAGTCCCCGATAAAAAGAATCCAATGTTGTCTATGTCATTTTTATATCAAGAACAAATTACTCTTCAATTCAGTAAAACAAAGGGACTAATTTGTACCTAGTATGAAAATCTTAAATACCATTTGGGTTTTATTTTTCCCTCAAACTAAATTAACCCGTATGAAAATTATCAACAACTAAAATGGATCTTCCTTCACTCTTATTTTTATGTCATAAATCAAGCAAATCGTTAATTAAACAAAATATTTGAACAATTTAGCACATGAGTTAACAGAAGATTTGAATAATTTAACACATCCTTATTTATTAATTTTATTAAGTCTTAACCTAATTTTTTTCCTCCACTAATCTCTTATTAGGTTTGCAACAACTATATCTTAAAATTTTGGCTCTAAATTTGCATCATAAATGTTTTTTATTTATCTCTCTAATAACCGTGAATATTTTTCAAAACAAAAATTTAATAGATATCTTAATTATTATCCTTATTATTTATTAATTTTATTAGGTATGCAGCAACTTAACCTATTGTTTCTGTAGATTTTTTGTTGACAACTTGTTGTACACTTATTTAATACGTTTACAAACAGAATACCCTAATTTTCATGCAAACTCGGTTACCCTAAATAATTTATTAGGAACCATGAACTACATTAATTTTTTATGTTTAACTATAAAAGTAAAAAATAAAATTGACCCGTGCAACAATATAATTTTGTATTCCTTTTATCTTTTTTCTTTATAATTTTTTATTATCATTTGATTGTAATATTGTATCTCTAATAATCTAATTTGCGTTTATTGATCGACCCATAATCTTACGGATTAAAGATTATTTATTGGTCTCTATTATAGTCGAGAAGACTCGTGCGTCGCACGGGTCAAAAGTCTAGTCGTTTGTATAAATATGTTGTTTCTGTACACTTATCCTTATTTATTAATTTTGTTAGGTCTACAACAACTAAACCTAATAATTTCTCTCTAAAATTCTACATTAGGTTAGCAACAATTTAACCTAACAAATTTCATCTAAAATGTTGTTGAATGCATATTAAGTTAATTTTAATCATACTATTGTATACTTATTAAGTTTGTTTGTTTTTGTCAAAAAAAAAAAGTTTATTTGTTATTTTTAGTTAAACCTGCGCAACGCGCGGGCCAAAAGTTTAGTTATTTATTAATTTTATTTGTTCTGCAGCAACTTAAACTAATTTGTTCCCTCCAATGATCCTTATTTGGTTTGCAACAACTTTATCCTAAAATTTTGGTTCTAAATTTGCATCATATATGTTGTCTACAGCAACTTAAACTAATTTAATAGATTTTTTTTGTACCTTAATTTTCATACAAACTCGGTTACCCTAAATAATTTGTTAGCAATCATAAACTGCATTGATTTTTTATGTTTAACTGTAAAAGTAATAAATAAAATTGACCCGTGCAACAATATAATTTTGTATTCTTTTTATCTTTTTTCTTTATAATTTTTTTTATTATCATTTCATTGTAATATTGTATCTCTAATAATCTAATTTCCGTTTATTGATCGATCCATGATGTTACGGGTTAAATGATTATTTATTGATATCTATTATAATCGAGAAACCGTGCGTCGCACGGGTCAAAATTCTAGTATAAGTTTATTTTTGTTTAGCATTACAAAACTCGAAATTACACGCTGCAAGTATCTTAAGACTTATTTGAAATATGAAAAAAATAATATATTCTCCATATTTTCGTAACGAATGCATAACCTATAACATATTTTTAACGGTTCATGTTAATTACTCTTTTTTTTTTTTTTTTTGAAGGAATGTTAATTACTCCTGTATTTGTAGAAATATATACATTGAAATCATTAAAAATATTAAGTTTATTTTTAGTTTCCCTCAAAACAGTTTATTTTTAGTTTTATTTTCCTGATTTTGTACGACGGCAAATCTCCCCTAATTTAATTTTTCTACTATATAAAAGAAAAAGTAAAGAGTGACGGCTAAAAGACTAGGACACTTTAAATACTTAAATACAATTTGTCCTTACTTAAATACTTTTTTTTTTTTGAAGAAGTCCTTAGTTAAATACTTAAATACAATTTGTCCTAAGAAAAACAAATAATTGTCCTTAGAAAAAGTCAAGAGCGAACGTCAATTTTGGGCACGATAATGTAGAGAGAAAAATTCATTTCCTGCTCTGTAGAATTTCTTTACTTTGGACTAGTGTCTCGTAATGGTTGAATGGATGGATTCATTAATACGTAGAGTCATTAGTCATGAGTATAGAGTGAGGAAATCGTGGGAACAACCCATGACACAAATATGCTTCTAAATTAATGTATCCTTTTGTTAGGAGTATTTTAGATTTTATTTATTTTATTTTTTAAATGATTGTTATTAATTGGAATTGTAGAGGGGCTCAAGGTATAAATTTCCGGCGAGCTCTTAATAATTTTTGCAGGAAGCACAAAGTTGACATTGTAGCCTTACAAGAGCCGCGTTGTAGTGGGAGTAATGCCATAAAAACCATAAAAAAGTTGGGTTTCAAAAATTATGTGATGTCCGAAGCTAGAGGTTTTTCTGGGGGTATCTGGTTGCTGTGGAACAGGTCAGACATTCAAATTCAGTTAATTCAAAGTGACTTTCATTTTCTTCATGTGCAGGTGAGTGGAAATAATACGAATCCTTGGCTTCTGACTGTGGTTTATGCCAGTCCACGAGAGAATGAGAGACATAATACCTGGCAGTTATTGCGCCAACTTTCTACTTCTATCAACAAACCGTGGCTTATGATGGGGGATTTTAATGAAATTGCTTATCCGGGGGAGAAGAAAGGAGGTGCACCAACAGATGTTAGGAAATGTCAAATTTTTAATAGTTGGATCAATGATTGTAACCTTATGGAGGTCATCACCGCAGGTACGCGTTTTACTTGGAGAGGTCCCAAGTGGAATGGGAGGGATAGAGTTTTCAAGAAACTTGATCGTGTCCTCTGTAACATTGATTGGAGACTTAAGTATCATGATGGTTTTGCTAAGGTCTTGCCAAGGGTTCAATCTGATCATCATCCCATCATTGTGTTAATAGAAGGGGAGGCTACTACAAACAGAAACCGCCCTTTCCGGTTTGAGGCTGCTTGGACTTCTCATGTTGAGTTCAACAATTTTCTTAATTCTAAGTGGGATAGAGACAAAGATATCGTGGAAAGCCTTCAAAATCTCACAACTGATCTCAAAAAGTGGAATAAGGAGACTTTTGGAGACATCTTTAAAAGAAAGAATGAGATTCTAGGTAGACTTAATGGGATTCAAAATAGCTCCAACTACGGGTATAGCACCTTCCTTGAGAAGTTGGAAAAAGAGTTACAAGATCAACTCGCTATCACCCTTTATCAGGAAGAATGCCTCTGGTTTCAAAAATCTAGAAGCCAATGGATAACGGATGGGGATCGAAACACTAAGTATTATCATTCTAAAACTATTGTTAGAAGGAGACGCAATAAAATTATTTCATTGCGCAATGATGATAGAGCATGGGTTGATGATCAAGAAAGTCTTAGAGACTTGGTGTAGAGTTTCTATATCAACTTATTTAAAGAGGATAAAGAAGTCCGTGATCCAATCATATCTAGGAATACTTATCCAACGAACATGGAAGCTCATCATAATATGTTAGGTGCTACAATCCGGTTTGCTGAATGCAAGAAAGCCCTTTTTGATATGGGGCCTCTAAAATCTCCCGGAGAAGATGGTTACCCTGCTCTCTTTTTTCAAAAATGTTGGAATAATGTGGCTGACTCTCTATTTCAATATGTTAAACAGGTTTGGTTTAATCCTTCTCTTGTTTCTTCGATTAATAATACTTTGCTTGTCTTAATTCCTAAAGTTGACAATCCTGAATTTGTTTCTCAATTTCGTCCTATAGCTTTGTGTAATGTTATATATAAAATTATCACCAAAGTTATTGTGAATAGAATTAAGCCGATGTTGGATGGGATCATATCTCCCTATCAATCCAGCTTTATTCTGAGGCGTACCATACATCATAACATTATAGTGGCTCAAGAAATGGTGCACTCTATGAATAAAATGAAAGGTAATAAGATGTTTATGTCCATTAAAATTGATCTTGAGAAGGCTTATGATCGTCTCAATTGGAAATATGTGGAAAATTGTCTAAATGAATGTAAGTTCCCTCCTAACCTCATTAACATTATTCAACATTGTATTTCTTCTCCCTCTTTTAAAATCTTATGGAATGGAGAGAAAACTGATATTTTTACTCCTTCAAGAGGCATTAGACAAGGTGACCCTCTATCTCCCTATCTTTTTGTTATTTGTATGGAGCGATTATCTCATATTATTGCAGACCAGGTGGATGCTCATTATTGGAAACCCATGCGTGCAGGTAGGTATGGGCCTCAAATATCTCATCTTCTTTTTGCTGATGATTTTCTTTTGTTTGCAGAGGCCTCTGTCGAGCAAGCTCACTGTATTATGCATTGTCTTGATCTTTTTTGCCAAGCTTCTGGACAAAAGATCAATAGTCAAAAAACTGAAATCTATTTTTCTAAGAATGTTGATCAACAACTCATGGAGGAAATTTTGCTCCATACAGGTTATAAGCATGTCAACAATATGGGCAAGTATCTGGGGGCAAACATAAGTCCAGGAAGAACTACTAGGGGAAAGTTTAATAACATCATTGAGAAAATTCAAAATAGGTTGAGTGGATGGAAACAAAAGTGCCTAAGCTTCGCAGGAAGACTTACTTTATCTAAATCTGTTTTGAGCTCTATCCCTTATTATCATATGCAGTATGCTAAGCTTCCTAAAACCCTTTGTAACGAGATGGAAAAAATTCAAAGGAGCTTTTTATGGGGAGATACTGACCAATCTCGTAGACCCCATTTGGTGGGGTGGGATGTATGTTGTCTTCCTAAGAATGAAGGGGGACTAGGCATTAAGAGACCTCAACATATGAATGACGCTTTTCTGATGAAGATGCTTTGGAATTTGAATAAAAATCCAGATGATCTTTGGTCGAGGGTCCTCTATAGTAAGTATGGAAGGAACAATGACCTTAGGATTACTATGAAATCACAACCATATGATTCTCCTTTGTGGAAAGCATTATCAGGCATATGGGAAAAATTTCAGCAGAATACTGTGTGGCAGTTGGGCGACGGGAACACTATCAATTTTTGGCTGGATAAATGGACCCCAAGTGGAACCTCTCTTATGTCCGTCACTAATCAGACTAATATTGACACAACCCTTTCTGTTAAGGATGTGGTAAACCCTTCAGGAGATTGGGATTATAATTTTATTACTTCTAACTTACCATCTACCTTTGCTTTTCAGGTCCTCGCCCTCCCAGCTCCTAAGGATACAGATGGACCTAACAATACGGCCTGGGGAGGATCCAACACTAGGAACTTCACAATTCAGAGTGCCTATGAATCTCTAAACAATAGAGTTCAGCCTATCGAGGGAGATTGGAAAGCCTTGTGGAGTTGGAAAGGCCCTCATAGAATTCAAACTTTTATGTGGATGGCAGCTCATGAGAGACTTCTCACTAATTATTGTAGGAGCAAATGGGGTGTTGGAATATCTGCCACATGCTCTGGATGTGATATAGACAATGAAACCACTATTCATGTTTTGCGGGATTGCCCTATAGCAACCCAAACTTGGATAAGGTTAGTCCCTTCAAATCAAATCTCTAATTTTTTTTCGTTTAACTGCAGGGATTGGATCTTCAAGAATATCAATCATCAGCTGCATGGTATTCAAAATAAAAAGTGGAGAACAATTTTTTTAGTGGCTTGCTGGCACATATGGATGTGGAGGAACAAAACTATTTTTGAGGATGATTTTCGGCGTCCGAATGACCCAAAGTATGTTATTCTCAAAATGGTTGAAGACATAGACAACTACTCCCACCATCCTTTGGAAAATCACCAATACGACACTATTTTTATTGGTTGGAAAAGACCTCACGAGGGGTGGGTTAAGCTTAATTGTGATGGAGCATACAAGGATTCCTTGGGTCTAGCTGGTTGTGGTGGTCTATTCTGGAACTCAGATGGTAGATGGCTTAAAGGGTACACTCGCAAAATCGGAAAGTGTGACGCGCTTTGTGCTGAAATGTGGGGAATGTACTTGGGAATGCAGTTTGCTTGGAGACATGGTTTCCACCATCTTCAAGTGGAAAGTGACTCAAAAACTCTGGTTGACATGATCACGGGGAAAATCAATATCAATGGCAATCCGCCCACCTTGGTGCGTCGTATACAGGAGCTCTTAAAGTTGAATTGGGAGGTGCATTTCAATCATACATGGCGAGAAGGAAACAGGAGTGCTGATTGGCTAGCCAATCTTAGTTTTTCTATGGATTCTTTTAGCATTCATGTTATGGATACTCCCCCTAGTGAGGTCTCTAGTCTACTTTTTGATGACATTTCTGGGGCTAGCATGCCTAGAAACATTCATGTAACTCTGTAGTTATTTTCGTTTTCTGGGCGTCAGCCCTCTTTTATTACCAAAAAAAAAGAGTGAGGAAATCGTTTGTATGCTTGCTTCGAAAAATTGGTCTAGTGTACTTAAATAAATCAATCATACACTGTATACATATATATATTTTTCATCATTATTAGATCAATAAATATTATAATAAGACTTACTGATATAATGGTGAAAACAACATTGTTGTATATAATGCGGGACTTATCTTGCGTCAACAAGTAGACTTGGTAATCTTGTAAAAAAACTACACTTGGTGATATTTATTATACACCCTCCGGTCACTATTATAAGCAAAAATCTATATTTTAGATTCATTCAATTAATGATGTATATGGTCTTTATTATAAACCACTGTCATACCCTCATTTTGGACCTAAAAATACTCGTTCAAATTTCTCTCCTATATCTCTGATACCTTTTTTCAATTCACTATGTTTTACTCCGCAAGTTTCTACCGTGTCTCAACTGCACATCTTTACTACTGCTGTCTTTAATTCTCTTGCATACAAAGCCATCCAAAGTGTTTTCTCGCATTACAAGTCATTTGAAAATTTCTAAACGCATTGCATATTTTCCCGCATTTTATTCTAAATTTTTGCATAAAATCATACAAAAAGGGTATTTTGGTCATTTCCTACAGTGGAGCCCATTTAATCCCTACAATTCATCTCTGGGTCTTTTCAACTTGTCTGCACATCATTAATCAAATTCTATTTAAAAGTCATTTCAGCATTGCATCTGAGTCAGTCTGAGTCGTTTTAGTCCATAGGGGCATTTTGGTCTTTTCACATCAAATAATTTTTTGACAGAGAGGTATTTTAAAATACCTCATTTTGGTAGTTTGTTCGTTTTAGTCCGTTTTGTCGTTTTAAACTGTTTCACTTTACGTTTTTTCAAATTACATTTTTTTACTAATTTTATTTTAAGTTTTTGCAAATAAGTCCAAATTTTGTTTTAAATTGCAAATACGTCCAAATCTTATTTTCAAAACAGTCCAATGTCTTCTTTTAATTGCAAAACAGCCCATTTTTTTTACTTTTGCAGTTTAGTCCTTTAATTTTACAAAATTGCATTTTAGTCCTTATTTCTTTTTTTACGGTTTAGTCCAAGTGCCACGCAGGCTGGTCCAGGTCCAGATGTCACAATGCAATTGGTTCAGAGTACACATGGCAGCCTATATAAGGCCATGTGCGGTACCAGTCAAAAAGGACCACAGAATCAGTGCCAAGTCACAAACAGAATCAAGTTTTCTCTCTCCATTCAGTTAGATCAAAATCACAACAAACTCAGAAAATTGAAGAACAATTTCACAAACCCTAACCGTTTTCAGAAGCAAATTCAGTACCAAATCCATGGAATCCATGGCAGCTCTCAGAGATTCAATGGTGAATCTTCATCCTTGAGCCAATCCTCTGCAATTCGAGCACTGAATTCATCACCGAAAGCGACGAACTCAATACGATCACAGAGGGACGAAATTGAGAAGAAGAGAGAAAGAATTTCAAAGGTTTCAAACCGGAGAAGAAGAAGAATCACTGGTTCAATTTCGGATTTCAAGCCAAAATCACAAACAGAATCGAGTTCAAAGAATCCTGAAGGATCTAGTTCGAATCTCCGAAGAAAACACAGGTGAGAATCAAACTTACCTCATTTATGCTCAAAAACATTAACGAATCTGAATCAACATAGATCCGCGAGCTTCAAACGAGTTTGGTACAAAAAGTATAAAACCCTAAAATTTTCCAGAAAAACGTAAAAGGATTCTATGGTTTACAACGTGTAAAAACGGTTGTAAACCGTATAAATCCATAAGGATTTCATCATAAAAAGATTTGAATTAAAGAAAATCAAACCAAAACCGTTTGGAATCCGAAAGGAAAAACTCAAGATCTGCGTTGATTCAGTAAATGCATGTAGTTTCCAACGGTAGATTCATGCTTAGAACAATGAGACGAAACTTTTAAGCTAGGATTCATGAGATTCTGGGTTGGATTGAGAAAATTAGGGTTAGGGTTTTGAACCGGTGAAGAGAGAAGAGCGGCGAGAGGAAGAAGAGAGAAGAAAGAGAATGAGAGTAAAAAATGAAGGGGAACCGGGTTAGAACCTTTTATATAAGGAGCTGGACTGGGTGGGTTCTGACCCGATCCAGCGCCCCGCGTTTTAAGCCATTGGATCGCGATCTTGATGGACCTGGATCCATCCAACGCTTCTGAAGCGTTCTGGAGATCCGGATCCATCAACCGCGTGGGTTTGGGCCGGGTAACGTTGGGTTTTTAGCTTCTTTTCAGTTTCTTGTTTTTTTCTTGCTATGTTCACCCCTATTCTTGCTATTTGGACCACCTGTGCGCTTTAATTTTCTCACAAAAATCCCAAAAAAATTACTATGTGTTCTTGATATGTTTTGGACTGTTTTGTGGTATCCTTACGTGTCTAAGATTGATAAAAATAATATGTGTTAATTTTTCCTTTGATTGGTGTACTTTGTGTTTTTTTGTGAGAAGTTTCTTGTATGATTTTTGATCCAAATTGTGCCATGTGACGTTGGTGTGTAGCATTTGATTTTATGAAAAGTTTACCTCTGATTTCACGCTAATTCATCAAATTGTGTTAGTTAGATTCTTATTTGCATTTTTTACAATATGTTCAATGTTGTTAGTTTGATGTTTATGTACCCTTTTTACAATCTTTGCTTACCACTTTGACAATATGCTCAATTTTGTTGAATTTGATCTTTGATTACCCTTTTTACAATCTTTGTTTACCACTTTTACAATATGTCCAAGTTTGTTAAGTTTGACCTTTTATTTGCATTTTTTACAATATGTTCGATGTTGTTAGTTTGATGTGTGTTTACCATTTTTACAATTTTTTTTTCAATCTTGTTAAGTTGGATCTTTGTTTACAAATTTTGCAATATTTTCAATTTTGTTAGTATAATCGATTAGCTTTTGTCTTGCAAGTTTATATGCTAATTTCCAAATTTTGCAAAGTTTATTCTTAGTTTCTTACTTTGTAAGTAATATTAGTTTGCATGCATATTCTCTTCCCACTTTTTTCCATACTTTGTCATTATTTCACTTTGTTTAACATTTTTACTATCATTTCATATTGCTTTACTAACCGTTTTATGTTTCATGCACATTGAGCACTTCATTTCATCTCCATTCTTTAAGTTTAGATTTTACTCAATCTTTTAATTTTTAGGTAGTTTCCTTTATTTCAATTTCTTGCAAGACCATAGAATGTAAACTAGGGCCAATGTAAAGGACAATGGACACTATAATGATGTACACCGACACATGCACCGACACGCACACACGTTGTATGATCTAACGCTAGATGTATGTTTAGGAAGCGCGAAACTTAGAGAAATCATTTTCCAAAAAGTGTTAACAATTTCATCACTTGAAAACATTTTTTAATAAACCTTGGAGTCGAAACTCCATTGTATTTTCTTCCTTTTCTTAATCAAAATTCAAAAATGAAAATAATTCTTACTTAGACCCTTTTTCTAAATAATTGAGCCAACCTCATATTTTCTTATTTCTCAAGCCTTCACGGCCTCTTTCTCTTCTTCAAAAACATTTTTGAAAATTAAAATTGATCAAAACTCACAAAGATATTTTTGAGAGAACTACATGGAGTTTGATCCCTTAAAAGGGTATGTAGGCAAGAGATCAAAACCTCTCCAAGTCCAATAAAAATAAAGTCCAACACTTCTCCCCCATTCTTAAAAACAATTTCTTTTCATCAAATAACAATAAAAATAAAGCGTAAAAAATAAATCTAGAAAAACGGCTCCTATAGAGTACTATAGTCGTTACGGGTGCCTAACACCTTCCCGTAGCGAAAATTGCCCCGAACTTAGAATTTCTAAGGGTTTTCTCAATTTTACCCTTCCCAAAAAAAATAGAGATATCAATGATTGAAAGGTTCAAGCCTAATTAATGACTTGACACCCGAAAATCGCGATAACAACCACATACATCATTTAATGAATGAATCTAAAATGTTGATTTTTGCTTATAATAATAACCGGAGGGTGTAGTTGTGCTCATGTTTCAATACTTACTCATGACAATAATTAAAGAGTACTCAATTTGATTGACAACCACATAGACAACTATAACAAATGAAAAGAAAAGTATGTTTTGACACGAAAACCAAAACAATAGAGAGAAAAGAAAAATAGTATGAGAGAGAAAATTGTTAAAAAAATAGTTGTACAAATATCATTTGTCTAATGAAAATGTTTAAATTTTACCTTAACCATCTTAAGTTGTGATGATTACTTTTTAGGTCATGCTAACTAGTGTTTCTAGGACATTCGGGCACTAGTTAAAGAAAAAAGAAAAAAGAAAATTCTACATTAAAAAAGCTTTTTTGTTTTTGTTTTGACAAACATTAAAAAAGCATTTTTAAACTTTTAAAAATTGAATTACATATCTTTTAAGATAATTTTAACATGTGTTTCCTTAACTATAACTAATGTCCAAAGACAGTAGTTAAATTTTCCTTACTTTTTACGGCTCTTTTAAAAATATTCAGGCATTACTTTTATGCGAGCATACTGCATGCATACCATGTTAATCTTGGTTCCAAGTCAACGAAACTTAATTAGCTGTCAAAATCACAAAAAAAAATAAAAATATAATAATTTTAAAATCATGTATAAATAAATGAACCCCTCATCTCTTTTGCTTCAAATCAATGCAAGGAACTAGTCAATTGAAATACACACAATGAAACTGAACACAAACCTCACGCAATTATCCACAATTTTATTACTTACAATATCCATGGTAACAATTGTATTTGCATCCAATGAATCCTTTTCTTCATCCCTACCCGGTTGCAAAAACAAATGTGGAGATGTCAAAATTCCATATCCATTTGGAATATCAAATTCATCAATACCAAATCAAGGACCATGTTTCCTAGAGCCCAATTTTGAACTGACTTGTGAAAAAGACACAAAATTAGTTTTGGGCGATCTACAAGTTTCAAACATAAGCTTCATCGAAGGGCAAGTTGAAGTGTGGTTTTTCGTTTCTAGCTATTGTGGTAGCAAAAATAAAACTTCCGCCAGATTAGGCAGTGCTAACGGGTTCAGCATATCACCCAGAGAAAATAAGTTCTTAACAGTTGGTTGTAACAGTATGGGTTATGTCAACAGCATTTACGACAAAGAAACATTTTACACCGGTTGCTTAACAATATGCAATGGTACACGAAACAGAATCGAAAACGGAACATGTTCTGGTATTGGTTGTTGTCAAGTTGATATTCCACCCATGATGAGGAATATAAGTGTAAAGTCTGCTAATTTACTTGATTCCACGGAATTTTTAGGATGTAGCCATTCTTTTGTTGTAAAAAATGGATTTTATAACTTTTCTATTTCTCATTTGGACAACTTTCCTTACGAGACCCTTCCTATGATTTTTGACTGGACTGTTGGAAGTAAAAATTGTACGGCTTCAAAGGGTGAACATGATTATGCTTGCAAGAATAATAGTGTTTGTGATGATAAGAAAATTGATTTTGGTTATCAATGTAAATGCAAGAAAGGTTATGAAGGAAATCCATATCATCCAGATGGCTGCACAGGTAATTTTCCTAGTCAACACCCTCCGTTCTATATTAGATATAGTACATTATTGATCTAACATATTTTATCATGTTTTTCTATTCATATACAAAAGATAAGTAATACTTCTTTCGTTTCATAATACATGACATAGTTGATCATACCACGCATGTCAATGCATAATTTTGAGTTTAAATATGAACATTTGCTATTTTGAAAGTATTCGTAGAGACAAATTTAACATCTTATATGTTATAATTTGTCCTTGTATATTAGTAGAAAATTAAAGTATAGTCAAAGTATGCTATGTGAATAGTGCACATTTTTAAAGTCATTTAAAATAGTACGAAGAGAGTATCATATAAGATGTTGTTGGATTTGTCTCGATGAATATTTTTAAAATATTAAATTTTCATAATTTTTTCTAATAGATAATTAAATATATTAAATGTAAAAAAATATACATTGGTATTTGCGATAGAGTAAACATCGTCACTTAATATGAGACCGAAGAAGTATTTATTCATGTAGCTTAAAATATTTATTTCTTTTTGCAATAAGTATGGAAGTTTTTTTTTTTACTGTGCAGATCAAACATTAGCCAAATTATGTTATAGAATTAATTTTTATATGGTCCATATTTTAGTGGTATGTTGGGCCTCTCAAAAAAGATTATTATTTGAAAAACTTGACCCTTCGATAAATCTCATTCACTTTGACTATAGGTTTTTGTTCTACAATTAGTCGGCATATGTATCCCATTTACTTTCTTTTTTTTTCCCTATAATTTGACCATTGAAATCATCTTTGACCATATTTGTGTAATTTTGTAATTTCATTCACTAATTTTGTTTCAAATATATTATTCTCGGTTAGACATTGAACATGATCCCTTCTTGTGATTTTTTAACATAAGGGAATGCTTTGTAAATCAAAACCATCAATTCAATTTTTATTCAAGAGTCCCACTGCCATTAATGAAAAATGAGTGGTTTGGAGTTAACAAGACTATATGGTCATTGGAGAGAATCTAGATCCAACATGGAACATGATCCTCTCCCATGATTTTTTTCATATGAGGGAATGTAATGTAAATCAAAATCGTCCATTCACTTTCTTATTAATTATATGTGTAGGAACGCTAGTTCACTGCAAAAAATAACGGAAAACAAGGGATTGTGAAAAAAAAAAATTATTTGACATATTTTTTGTACAACTCCAGCGATTTCACTTTCTCGTTAATAAACCAATTTTGTTTATGACAATACAATTATTTCTGTTGTATACATGTTTGCAGACATCGATGAATGTAAGACGGTGAATAACACATGCATTAGTGAAAAACATTGTCGTAATACTGATGGATCTCATGAATGTTTTTGTCCTGATGGACAATCTGGAAATGGAACGTTGGCAGGAGGTTGTCATAAACAAGATGTTATTACCAAGGTTGCCATTGGTAAGAACCTAAGCATAGCCTAATTTATTTTCAGTTCAAATTATTCACGTGTAGTGTAGTGTGTATATATATAAATATATACTCGTTTGAAGTTTTAGTTAAGATAAAATTGATGTAGAATATTCCCTCCATCTCAAATGCAGGAGCAAGTGCTGGAATCATTATTCTATTTGTGGCGATTTCCTGTCTATACTTGACATACCAGAAACGGAAACTCATCAAACTAAAGCAAAAATTCTTTCAAAAAAATGGAGGTTCTATTTTGCTACAACAACTATCAACAAGAGAAGACACATCGCAATCAGCTCAAATATTCACAGAAGAGGAACTTAAGAAAGCCACCAAAAACTACGACGAAAGCTTAATCATTGGCAGAGGAGGTTTTGGTACAGTTTACAAAGGGATTTTACCCGACAACAAAATCGTCGCTGTCAAGAAATCCAAAATAATTGACGCAAATCAAATTGAGCAATTCATTAACGAGGTAGTTGTTTTGACCCAAATAAATCATAGGAACGTTGTCAAACTATTAGGGTGTTGTTTGGAGACAGAAGTTCCTTCATTGGTGTATGAATTTGTTAGCAACGGAACACTTTTCGATTTCCTACAAAATTGTAATGATAAAACAAATAATCCAACATGGAAAACCCGTTTAAGGATAGCAGCAGAAACAGCTGGAGCTTTGTCATATCTACATTCAGCTGCATCAATTCCAATTATCCATAGAGATGTTAAGAGTACCAACATTCTCTTGGATGATAATTACAATACAAAAGTTTCCGACTTCGGTGCTTCAAGATTGGTTCCACTTGATCAAACCGAGATAGCAACAATGGTACAAGGAACTCTTGGATACTTAGATCCGGAGTATATGCAAACACATCAATTAACTGAGAAAAGTGATGTTTATAGTTTTGGTGTAGTTCTTGCAGAGCTTCTAACCGGGGACAAACCTCTTTCTTTTAATAGGCCAGAAGAAGCCATTAGTCTTGCTATGCACTTTTTATCTTGTTTAAAACAAGATAAACTTTTTGAAGTTATTCAAGTTGGAATTTTGGATGATGATAACAAGAAAGAGATTAAGGAGGTTGCTATTCTTGCTGCAAGGTGTTTAAGACTTAGAGGTGATGAAAGACCTAGTATGAGGGAAGTAGCTATGGAGTTGGATGGCATAAGGTTAATGGAGAAACATCCTTGGAATGATACAGAACAAAATTTTGAGGAGAGTCAACACTTACTTCATGAAGCATCTTGTAGTATCTACAATGAAACTGGTGATAGCTATAACCCTGGATATAGTGGGTATGATAGCTTGAAAGATCAACCATTGATTGTCTTGGAGGATGGAAGATGATTGTGATATCTCAATATATATTTACTTTTGTAAGATCAACCATTGATTGTCTTGGTATGATAGCTTTGAATTGTGTATGATTGACCCAATAATTTTTTTTACTTTTGAATCTATTTATTGATAAAGTCATTACATGTATGTAATTTTCACTATAGGATCAATAAAATTTCAATGTTAATATATATTTTTTAATTATGTTAGTTAATAAACTCTAAGCTTGCTTCTTGAAAGGGAAGGATTTTGAATAAACTTGAAAGAGTCACCCTTGCTGAGACGGCTTACTTCACTTCCAGCATATACTATGCAAATTTGTTGGTATCCCCAATATGCTCACGAAACTCTAGATAAGACAGTGTGTAATTTCATTTGGCATGGGGAAAAGAATGGAGCCATGGACATGGTTTGTTGGAACAAGATCATGAAACCTAGGAAGATTGAAGGTCTAGGAGTTCAACCAGCTCGATTACAAAACAAAACTTTGTTGGGAAAACTTGTTTGGAGTCTTGTGCAATTAGACACAAAGGTACGAGTGTCTATCCTTGCCGATAAATACTTAAAACATGGTTATATGTTTTTAGAAAAAGAAAAGAGGGTTCACCTATTTGGAATGCAATCCTCAAGTCTCTTGATGTGTTAGAAGATGGTTTCACCTACAAATTTGGAGATGAAGATACAAATATGTGGTTCCATCCTTAGATTGTCAAGCATCCTCTTATTAATGTGGTACAAAATATCTCTCGAGATCATTTATGCCTTAAGATTAAGGACTTATGGGATGATGGGAAAAGCATCATTGCTAAGCTAAATCATCCTTTATCACCTGAAATTGTTGCCTTAGTACATGAGCTAAAACCAACCATAATTACCTTAATTGTTGACACTTAGGTGTGGAAAGACAATTTAAACAGAGAATACACAGGAAAAAGTGCGTATCACTAGCTCTTATCTCATAGGGATGGTATTGTCTCATTAGAAAAATGTAATTGGATTTGGAAGTTACCACTTTCACCTAATGAATACTTTTTTATCTGGAAGGTTTCACTACGCCAAAAAGAGACTTTAATAGCACTTTCCCCTTTAAAGTCGCATTTGTTGTTAAGTATACCCTCTTTAATAGCATTTTTTAATTGCTATAAAAAGCTTTGTTTTTAACAACATTTTTCCAAAAACGCTATTGTTGTATGCACTTTTGCGCTTTGAAAATGATAATTTGAACAGGATTGAATAGCGTTTTCCTTTAAAAATGCTATCATAGAATATAAATTTAATAGCCTTATCATACAAAGTACTACTACCTCCGTCCCTAATTATAAAGTCATTTTGAGAAAAACACGGGAATTAAGAAAGTTGATTACTGAATTAATTTTGTCGATAATTGTTATTGTTTTATATGTTTACCCTTTATGAAAGAGAATTAATGGATGTTTTCATAAAGTATTATATTGCAGAAAAATATACAACATAAATAGGGATATAGTGGTAAAGAAATAATTAATGTACATTGAAATTTAAAAGTGATCTTATAAAAAGAGAAAAACACAAAAAAGTTTTATACTCTCTCCGTCCCATAATATAAGAAAAAAAACACATTTTCTTTGTCCCAAAATATAAGCAAAAAAGACAAATTTTTATCCTATTTAGTCTTGTTTTTTTAAAAAATCTCTTTTCCAAGAATTTTTTTTGTTTATTCTCGTAAAATTTTCTCTCTCTTTCATTTTTTCCATAACCAATAGCCAATGAAAATTGTTTTTACATTTTTCTATGAAACTTTTTTCAAAGAAAAACAAAAAACTATACTTCAAATTCTTATGTTTAAGTTTTCTTAATAAGTGTGATTTTTTTATTTTGCTTATAATTTAGGACGGAGTGAGTAATTAGGAACGGAAGTAGCAATAAATTGTTATTTAAAAAAAAAAAATTGTACACATAATCATTATGGTCTGTTTTGCAACTCAGATGCAACCTTATTATTCTCAAATTGCAAATATCAATCAAATTCAAAAATAAAAACAAACTACATTCAATTCCCAATTCCACTTACTTTACATAGCGAAATTCGTTGATACTCAATTCCAGACAAACAATCTACTCATATTCTCGTAACTAAAAATATATGACCTAAAAACCAAGGACTGCAAAACAGCATTAACTAGTAACAGCTTCAGTTTTTAACATCAAATTGCAGATTGCACGATGTTGCCACATTTTTAACATCAAATTTTACCTCTCCTATTTCCATTGTATTTGTCTTTGTGAATTTTTTGCACCCATGTCACACTAGTTTAGCAACTGTTTTCTTACTAGACGAACCAGATTCATCATCAATAGAAGCAATTCACCTGTAAAAACTGTAAGAAAGTTACCATACCATACAAGAATAAGAATCAATCAATAGCAATAAAAGAATAAAACAAATTAAATGATATGTATTTTAATATGTGTGTGGCCAAATCTTATGTTCAAAATTATGTGTTCATTCATTTATTTTCCAATTAATTAACCTCTATAAGAAATTGGCAAAGGGGAACATAATTTGTTGTTCCCTATATACATATGTTGGGAATCAGACTTCGTTTTGTGTCAAAAATATTTGATTTATTTTTTTAATGTGTGTTCTTTGGAAGGAAAGAAACAATATGATCTTCAAAAACAAAGCTCAGGATTTGGGTCATTTATTAGACACCATTAAGTTTATGTCTTATTCTTGGGTCATTTATTAGACACTTTAACTTTCAGTTATCATGACTGGTGACGGTATCCTTTATTAAGTATGGGAGTTGGAGAGTAGCTTTTTTCTTGTTTATTTTTTTGTTGTGCATTATGGCACGAGACACATAACTTTGTATTTTTTTTTGGTGGTTCTCTTTTACACACATAACTTATTTTAATCTATTTTGGTTTCTTAAAAAAATAAATTACGAGTCCTACATTTCCCATGAACTCGTTATGTTTGCCGCAAAGTAAAGTCATATGAAAAGGGTTGCTGAGTTGTTTTTGAAAACTAATTTTTTCCTCACATGTGCTCAATATAACGGCAATCAATTAACAACTTAAGAGAATGACTATGTAAGTTATGATATTAATTTACAGTTGAATGAGATTATATATAATTGAACCTGTGTTGCACGGGTGCGGGTACGGTACCCGGTACGGGTACGGGTGCGGGTACGGGTCGGGATACGACATTTCTCAAAAAATAAAGGTACGGGTACGTTAGGATTTTTTTTTTTAATTTAAAATAACATAGCATGAGGAAATTATATTACTCAAATGACTTAAAAAATTCAACAAGGCTTAAGTGCTTAACTTTTCTTCTACTTCTCAAACTATTGGCAGACAAGAAAAGGTGGGGAATTGAGTAGGAAGCAGCAGTTCCAGAGCATAATTGGTGTGCCTCTTGAACCGTTTCAGTTTTATTAAGAAAAAAAAACTAAAATTGCTATCAATTCTCATAAAGGCCTCATTTTCTCCAAAGAAAGACAATATGCGTACCGTTGAAGATTGATTTTTATATAAAAAAAAAAAACACAAAAAAAACTATAATTGCTATTAATTAGCATGGAAAGCCTCATTTTTTCTACAAAAAAAAAAAGGATGTACGTACCCTTGCAGTACCTATCCCGTACCCAACCTTAATAAAAAAATAAAAAATATTGGTGCTTCATCGGTGCGTACAGGTGGCGTACAGTACGTGTACCAGTACCCGCGCAGTACCCGATACAGGTACGTTTAGTAAAATGGAGTACTGGTGCTTCAGAGAATTGAACCAATAAAGATAAATTAAACTAAAATGTCTTGGCCAATTTTATGATAGCAGAAAAAATGATTTATAGGATGGTAGGTTTTGAGGCAATAAATAGGATGAATTTTTGAGATAACATAAATAAAGTAAGCCAAAACAATAAGAATTAAGTAAAAAATTGTTTTAAGATAACACAAACAAAGGCAAGGTAGCACCAATAGAACCCAAACTACACCAAGACTACCCCCTCTTCAAAACTAAAAACAGAACAACACCACCCCCAAAAACAAAATGCAGCACCACAGCTCAGAGCAGGATTCTCAAAACATGCATCAAAATCAAAACAATTCATTCCAAAAAGTTCAATTAACGCACCAAAAGCTATATATGTCCAACACACATAATTAAAGGCATGTCTAGTTTCTTAGACGTGTAAGTGTCAATGTTCAACGCAAACACAACACTAAAACATGTAATTGTATTCAATCACTTTTATTATCTTAAATTATTACCTATAAAGGCATCACCGAAAAGAAAACAAAACAGAATAGATATATCATGTTCAAATGGTATAACAACTTTAACTTATCTAAAAACTACTCTAAAATTGTGCAAATTTTCATTAAATTCTGTAAGCAAACAATAAATCTAACTACATTACATTACTCTATTATACATATAACATCAAATTCAAAACAATCAATTCCACAATATTCAATTATCTCACCAACACAGTTCAACACATCTAGTGTCCGACAGGCCAGGTATCAACGTAAGTATTCAACACCAACATGATATGTACATATATCGTTGCATTCAATCACTTCTATTTTCTTAAGTGTCGATGTAAGTGTAAGTTTCGGTGTAGGTGCGACCTCTAAAATTCTGCAAATTCTAAACAAACTGTATATAAAAAAAATGAGCAAATTACATTAATCTAATATATACATAAATATAAATATATAATAAAATTTAAAACAAATTCCTTCCAAAAACTATGCTCCACCAAAACCAAAAAGCAGATCGAGAAATTAATATCAAAAAGTAATTAATACTAATCGATTAATGATTGGAGTGAGAGATTGTCTGGCATTGTGAAAGTAGGTTAAGGCTTGGTGTTGAATGTGTTGAACGAAAGCCTCGACGTTATCGGAAAGAGAGCGATAACTAAGGATAAGGGCTTCAATCAATTAAGTTTCAATAGAGTTTTGGGGAAAAAGAAGATGATAAGTTCAATTAAAACACCCTTTGTTTGTTATTCTAAACAATAAAAAATCAATAATGAAATGTTAGAAATCACGGCATCCTAAAGTTACTTAAATTAAGAATGGCAATGGTTTGAGGATGTACTCTTTTAGATAGATAGGTTAGATGGTTTTGATTAGATGTCAAAACTATGACTATTAGAATTGAATTTATAAAAATATCTCAATGAATCTATCACCTACTAATTCTTCAAAATTTCACCTCTTTAAGTTTAATTTTTTTGTATTGAATTGACTCATATTGCAATATGAATCCATTCAAATCTTTCAAAAATATTTAGATATACTTTCTGGATGCAGTAAATCAATATACTATTCATGTGTGGTCGATTTATTCTGTCAAAATAGGTGGTCTTGTCAGGTTGTGAAAACAGTTGTTTTTATTTTAAATTAATCTAAAAGCAATTAAAAAATAGAAACGAATAAGTACTTTTTCTCTCTCTTAACTAGTATCAGCCAATACTTCCCGGTGATCTTCCATTCACCACCACAACAACTCATTTCACTTGGCAAAAAAAAATCTTAATGATTTTTATTTTTTAAAATGTTACGCTGAATTGATGCAGTATTTTTCTTTTAATTCCAAGTTATTGGTGATTAGTGGTGTGCTTTTTTGGTTCCTTCATCTTCTTTTGTATTTACCCATGTCATATTTTCTTCACAAAATTTTAAAAATGATAATTTATTAACTGTAAATTGAACAATTCACATGCTTAATAAAAAGATTAAAGCACCAATCAACTTTTGTCTTGATGAATTTCACTTTGATAATATTTGCAAGTGAGTCAATAAGAATTTCCTTCTTGGCCTATGTCATAAAGAAAAAAAAAACTTTCAAAACCCATTCAAGTTGTTACAACTAAAACTGGGAAAACATGGAATTGTGTTGGGTAATAAACACTTGTGGAGGAATTGGATATAGAAGAAACCCCATGAGTGTTTGTCTAGAAGAGGATGAGTATGCAAATTACAGTTGAAATAAAAAAATGCTGCATAAAATTGGAATTGGCACACTTGCTGGGAAATATTGTCATTCAAGAGATGCTTGAGCAAGAGCAATTGAAGAAAAGGCCCACCGTTAGTAGCCATTCTTAAATCCCAACCGTTCAATAAAATAATCACTACAAGAAACTTACCATTTAGCAACGGCAAAAACTGTTGGTAAATGTCTCAAAAGTCGTTGGTATAGGTCATAAAACTTATACCAACGCTCATTTGCTACCGTCTAGAATACTATGCTTATACCAACGGTAAGAATGTCGTTCCAATAGCTTATACCAACGGAAAATTAGTTTGATGCTATAGATTTTGGAGATATAGCAACGGCATTTTACACCTATTAAATAGTTTTAGTCAACCTCCATATCCGTTGGTATAGGACCAAAATATCCGTTGCTATAGGTTCTTTTTTTTAAAAAATAAAATAAAATTCACCCTATTATAAATTATTTTTTAATAATAATTAAATTTTCACAATAATTCCTGACAAAAAAAAAAAAATATTCGGCTATACTTTTTTATTGCACTACACAAAATTTAAGGTAACATCAAAGAAAATTTCAATTATATGATCAAAGTAGTAAGTCTTACAAACATATCAAAATAACAAAATAATGTCAATTTTATATAATAACCAACACAAAAATAGATACTACATCAAAAAAAAAAAACACTAGATGAACCTAAACATATCCAAGATAATTTTTTTCTTTCTAATCTTCCTCTCTTCCGTCTTCATCACTGCATCGACTTGAAGAATTTATTTGGTTTGGAGTACTAGCACCATTTGTGGCCTATTAAAAATAAAAATAAAATATGTTACAAACTCTACTTAATTCATGTTATCATAATATTCGATATCTGAACTCAAAAAGTAAAATATCAATTATATAATATACCTGTTTTGCAGCTTGTATAATATCATTCAAATCTTCTTGAGATAATCGATTTTGTATCACTGACATCATATTTGTCATAAACACATTTGTCCTCTCTTGACTTTCTCGCATTTTCTTAAGTTCATCCCTCAATTCTTGATTTTCTTGATTTTCTGACATATTGATATTATACCTTAAAAAAACACAACAAATTAATAAGATTTCACAAGCTCATTCTTGAAATTCAAAACCATGAACATGACACAAGGTTCTAATTAAGCAAGTGAGGTTTTCACATAACAAGCTCATAAATAAGTTTTCTTCAAACAAAAAACCTCATAAATAAGTTCCAAACATAAATAAACAAAACTGGTTTATAGTTTGATTACAACACAAGCTCAAAACTACAATAATCCAGAATTTATTTATGCCCAAAGAGTCAAAGTTGTGTCAAATTTGAACATTTTTTCTTTGGCAGAGAAATCAAGTATCAGTGTCATTCTAAGATCACAAAGTTCATAAGCTCAATGAAGGTTATAAAGTTCCATCAACAATGACTTACTAACTATATACATATATAGTTCTAAAAAAAATACAAATGGTTAATCAACTTCCTATGAGAAAGACTCTGTCATCGAATTATCTAACATTCATAATTATAAACCACTAAAATAGCCACTATCTTATTGATCTTGGTCAAAGTTAATGTAGTAATTGTGTGACAAAGTTATTGATCTTGGTCATCCAATCTCAAACCAATGGTGAAAATCATTTAAAGATAATTTAGTGAACGTCTAATATAAGCCATCCAATCTCAAATTGATGGTTGAGATCAATTAAAGTGTATAACTGCATGTGTTTTTTTTTAATATAGTGAATCCAGAACCTAATCACAGAACTTGCACAAAATAGTTCGTCAAGTTCATAGTCTAGACTAAAGACAACTCAATCAAGTTAACAATTAGAAATCAAATATGACACAAGTAAGATGAACTTCTCAAGAAGCACTTACATAAATCACACAAACTTAGCAATCTCAATTTCTGCACATTTATTGACAGAGTCACAATAACCGGCTAGTAAGCTTCTTTGAAAGAATTTAGCTACAGCCGTAATGCCACATTCAAGATCAAGGATATTGGAATTTTTTATATATAAAGGGTATTGGGTTTTTGTTACCACCATTATCTTGGGACAAATACAATATATAGCATCTTAACAAAGTAAAATCAAGACTAAAAAAACTAAATAAATAATACATAATCATCGTAATAAAACACCGTTGCTATTGAGAAATTTGAAAAATCCATGACAAGTTCCCTGATATTACAAATACTTAGCTTCTTTGCTAACTCCTTTCCTTAGATCAACTCATTAATTAGATTGACCTGTTGCCTCTTAATGAGCTACAAATATCATGAATTTTTCAAATCTTAGCAGATGCTCAACAAATCTTAACCGATGCATTTCCTCAAACATATGGCTTATAACCCAACATTAACACACTTAGAAGGCTTTGGGTAGATTATCAAAACACAAACGCAGTACCACAATCCAATAACACAGTACAAAATTATTCAAAATTGATAAATCACTAATAAAAATTAGGGAAATATGAATCTGAAATTGAATGAACACAAACAAAATTACCTTAGATTATTGATAGATCTGAGTCTGTCGCTATAAACGATGATGAATGAATACTGTGAGAATTGTACCGGAGAGATAGAGAGAGAGAGAGAGAGAGAGAGAGAGAGAGAGTCCTATTTGCAAGTACAAAATCAGCACTGGCAGAGATGAATCGAGCAAGTGAGTGAACCAGAGAACGGTATCAACGAGAGACTTTTCCGGCGCAAGAGAACAGTACCGATGTCGACGACTCAATACTGGTTGCCAAAGAGAAAGAGGTCGACGCGAATAGTACCATCGGCGAGAGAAACAAAGGGCGACATGAAGATGCCGGAATACAATACCGGCTTCGATGGCTCAGTACTAGAGAACAATAAGGTTTGTGAGAGAGAAAGGGTTTGTGTGAGAAAGATTAGGGTTTGTGTTAGAGGGAAAAACAATCGTGTTTCTAATTTTGACCAGTAAAAGAGGGAAAAATGAATTTTTCATAGGGATACTTTTTCCCCTCGGGTATTATTGCCATTGATGTATAACACATTCATGATAATTACAAAATCGCCACCATGCTGCTTTTTCCCTTCAGCTATCTTATCTGCTGATGTGAATACATGTTGTAGATTTTACAATCATTACGACTCTGCCACCACGCTAGATTTCACTTCAAGTATATGCTGTCTGAAGTTAAAACCCTGATGTTAAATGTCTTTTTTCTAGTAGTGTAGAGAAGGGAAATTAGATTAGGAATCAATTAGGGGACCTGTTTGAGAGTTAGATTGATGAACGATGAATGAATTTTTGGTATGAGCGATTGCTGATTGATGGGTGAATGAGAAAAAATTTGAGTTTTGTTATGTATCTGTTTATTATAACAATAATGAACGATGTGAAGGAGAAAGTGGTGTTTTGTTATTTATATTTTTTTGAGAAAGTAGTATTTGTTATTTATATTTATATAATAATAAAAATAATAATCTATCACAGTATATAATTGGGAGCAAGAATGTTCTATTATTTTTGTTATTGAAAAGATAAAAAAAATTATTTTTTTAATAAAGAATTTTTATTATATTTGTTATTTTTTTTAATAAATGTTATATTTGTTATATTATTGTTAAAAGATTAACATATTTGTTACCTATAATAATGAAACCGTCGTATCTGAAAAATTAAAGTTTGTTTTTTTTAATAACAAACTTTTGCTACATATAAGTGAGAGTAGAAATTATATAAATAAGATTGTAATGTTGTTGCAAATTTAAGTGCAAATTAGAATAACAAATCTGATGGCAAAAATAAAAGACTCTATGAATATTCAAAAAGAAGAAAGAGTGGAAGATTCTTTTGAAAAAAGTGAAGGAGAAGGAGAAATAGTTGAAGAAAGAGTGTTTCTTAACCTATAGCAACGGGGTATTGAAACATCAATTGCTAAATTTTATCTATATCAACTATTTTTTCTGCAGTTGCTAAAAGTGACCGTTGCTATATGGCAAATTTCTTGTAGTGAATCAATATATCAATGGTGGAGACTTTACCTTTCCCATCATGGGAAAACTTAAAGTTTCTCAGGCTAAATGCCACCGTGAATCAATTCACCGAGATGATTCATAATCAAATGAATAGGAATCGATTTACGGTGGGATTTAGCATGGGAAATGATAGTTCTTTCCCACCATGGGAAAGATTTTTTTTTACCATTAGATCAAATGAGGAACACATTTTAATCATACTCTCTAAACACTATATTTTCCACATTATCTTCTACCATAACTCTCTCTCCTCCATGGTCACTCACCCACCACCTCCACCACTAGCATAACACTTTTTTGTCTAAGCTCTCATCAACATTCTTCAATTCTTCTTGAATTGTAAAAGAGGGATAAATCAATAACAGTAATTAAATCTCCGACCTCTTCTCCTTTCTCAGCCGTATAATGGGAAATATTTAATTTTTTTTACTTCAAAATTTGATACAGAAGCTACTTAAAAGCTTATCAAAATTGTAAACTTTACTACTTCAGATCCTACTTGTTGTTCCAATTAGAGAACTCATATAAATAATCATGTTTTTTCCTTTAGAAAGCAATTTGGTAGCATGAAATTGAACTCCAAATCTGTCTAAAACATATTAATGGAAATATCAGTATATACGACAGGTCTTGTTTACTGCATAATAATGAGTAATTACGGCAATTAATGGGTCTAGAAAACTGGAAAGACAGCTTCCAAAGACACTATGAATCATGAACTTAAAATCACAAAAAAAAAAAAAGGCAAACATTGAAGATGGGTGAATTTTATGTAACTGTGTTCGAAACCAGTAGTAAGGTGGAAGATAGTAAGGTTGAAGATGACAATGTGTTTTGGTGGTGGTGGTGATGGTGGTGAGTGAGTGGAGACATGAAAGAAAGAGGATGGAAGATAGTGTATAAAATAATCTAGTGTTGAGAGAATATAATAAGAGTGTGTTTCTCATTTGATCTAATGGTCAATTTTTTTTCCATGGTGGGAAACAACTCCCCTTTCCGATGCTAAACCCCACCTCGATTCACTATGCATGTGTGAGTCAATCACTTTGTTGATACCCACTTCCAAAAAATATTAGAGTGTCGGAATCGATTCGTAATACAATATGAATTGATTCGTTTAGTGAAAAACGTAATTTTTAAATGTTGGCCCATCTTATTTTCAAAGCATTATATAAGTCATATATATCTCATTTTCTGAAATATGAAACTTTCACATAATCATTGATTCTCAAATCCTTTGTGTAACTCTTAGAGGTTTAATTGTCATAGAACTTTCTCTGAGGTGAATCATTGTAAGCAATAATGAGATTTTTTAGGGTTCTTCAATTGGAGAATCAGAAATCTTAAGTAAATATTAATTAGGGTTAATCATTCATCTTCAAAACGAGTTTTTGGGGATGTCCATGCATTCTAGTTGGTAACTGACAAAGATCAGAGAAAGACGTATTAATCAATGTTTTTAAAACCAGACCGGAGATCGAACCGGTAAGACCTTCGGTTCATGGTTCAAATGGTTGAACTGGTTCAACCGGTTAAGCCAGATAATTAATTATGAAACAAAGAATAATAAATAAATATAGTGTTAAAGAAAAATGAATAATTTTAGGCTAAATATGACTAATGTTTTTTTTTTTTGACGTTAAATATGATGAATGTTGATAAAAAGGATTTAGCTATTTTTATAGTAACTTGACCCAACTTTATATTACAGACCCAAGCCCACCATTAAGATGTTATAACCCTAAAATTTGTCATAAATTGCTTACTGCTCATTTGCCTCTTCTCTCTCTCTCCATGCCGCCTCCTGTCTCTTATTCTCCTCTTCTATGCTAATTTTTTTTTTCTTTCTTCCTTTTGACTATTTTTTCGGCCACAGATCTTGAATGAAACATGAAGTATTAGAAAAGACTATATTTTCAGTCATTCTTTTTATCAAAAGTTTACCTTCCTCATGTGATTAGATATGAACTATATGCTCAATAGCAAGAGAGGACAAGAATCGCTGGTAAAAAACAAAGGAAGAAAACAAAAAATATCTCAATCTGAATATAATCTATGAACCGAGTGGTTTTCCAAAACCGGATCCGGTTCAATGGTTTTTCCGGTTCAGAACGGTTCCTACCGGTTTTTCTGATTATTTATCCGGTTCTTTAGGCTGCCGGTTTTTAGGCCTATCTAGATCGGCGTGAGCTTCGGTTCACAGCTGAACCGATCGGTCAGTCTGGTTTTAATAACATTGATATTAATAGATGATTAGTCAGTATCATGGATTGTGCAAGTTGAACAAGGTGGTGGATTCGAGGGATGCTTGGGGTGGAGGTTGATGTTTTTAACAAGATAATCGAAGACTTGAAGATTATAGGGTTCAAATATCTTAGATTAGATATTATATTCTACCCCCTTAAAAATGAATTTCGTCATAGAAATATCAGGATCTGACTAATATATCCAAGTTTGCACTATGTTGCCCTGCTAAATTTCTAATTATATTCTGACAAGATATACAAGATACGGTCGAGTCAACTTAATTTTCTACAATGCTTCTAAAAGGTTTCCTATTTATGTAGTTTTATCCGTTGTCCTCTATAACTAAACTAGTTTTTAATTTGTCACATCGTGCATATTTTAGCACAAAAACCAACTTACATGCAGTAGTACACATTAAAAAAAACACACACACACACATACATATATATATATATATATATATATATATATATATATATATATATATTTTATGTCAAACACTGTAATTGAAGCATAGTAGGTTTACTATTTTAATTAACAACATGCAACTTAAAGCGACATTTACAAATAAGTTAAGTTCAATTTTTCATCAAAAGACGTCTGGTGTTAATCACTACACGACCTTTAGAAATTTAAAACTTAAGACTGAACATATAATTTAAGTTAAAGATCAAAGAATATTTAATAAAAAAAATTAGAATTCTCTAAATATTTATATTGAACTAAACGAGACAAGTCATTGATTCAAGTTCAATTTAGTTCTAACATGAAAATCCAATAAAAATTTGGAATTTTCCCCATATATCTTCCTCGATGGAGGTATATGAAAATACAATAGGTGCTAAGACCACACTACTTTTCTTATCCAAGGCTTTACAAGAAATTCAAACTATTGAATTTCTGAGAAAACCGACTCACAACGTATATGGGGAAAGGACAATTTAGATCACGTGTTACAGACGACGACCACTCCCTATACCGATGATCACTCTTCGCCCTTGTCAGTCTCAGATGTTATAGACGACGAAATAAATAAAAAAAACTAAACCGAGGTGAAAATCGCTTATTTAAATAAAAGGGAAGAGGAAAAATGAGTTAGAGTTGTGATTTAGGGTAAAAAAATTACCATAAATCACCCCTCTTTGATGAATGAAGGAGAAAAAAATTAGAGTTGTAGGTGACGGCATACAATAGAGAGGGGAGAGAGAGCAAATTCTGAATTATTAGTGTGCAAGAAATTTTTTATAATTTAGATATTGATATAAATTTGAATAAATCTACCATGGAAAAAGAATATTTATGTTTTTATTTATTTATGACTAAAACATTTACAGGTTCTTGCCAATGAAATTATTTGTATTCAAATTTACTTTTAAATTGTAATTCAAGTTATTTACTTTTAAGGTTGGTAATACATTCAAATGAAATTTATTTATCCCTTGAAAATATAGAAAATATGGATATGCAGCTTAACCACATTAATTTTGATATCATTAGTGTTAATTCATTTCAATTCAGAATGTAGTCATGATTAGATTATTTATGAGGTGAAGTAGACATAAATGTTCATTAAAAAAGAGAGATGACATGTGTTCTTGAGAAATTTTGCAAGTCATTTGTTTATTGTTTATTATATAGATAGATATAGATTTTTAGTTTTATTTCCCTGATCTTTTTATTTATTTATTTATTTATTATTTCCATGATTTTCTACGAAGGCGTAAGTCCCGTAATATAATTTTTCTCTTATAAAAGGAAAAGTCAAGAGCAACGACTTAAAAGACTTTGACACTTCAATACAATTTGTCCTTATATATGGGATAATAATCCCGTGGCTATAAAAATCGAACGGCAATTTTGGGCACGACTAATGTAGAGAGAAAAATCCTTCTCCTGCTATGTGGAACTTCACTGTGACTTTCACGCAGAAAAAGACAATTTTTTACTTTGGACTAGTCTCTTTTTTTTTTACATTCGAACTAGTCTCTGATAATGAAAACAAACTTGAGAAACACATATTGATAAGTTTATGTTAATTGGTTTTATGTATTTTTCTCTTATAAATAACTTATGCATAAGTTATTTTAACTTGAGAAACTTATTAACAAGTTTATGTATTTTCAAAGAATAACTTATGTAAATAAATAAGTTTTTTATGTTTTATTCATAAACTTGTTAATGCAGTTTATAAAATACAGTCTATGAAAATATAAATTTTGTTACTGAAAACCTCAAATTAACATAAAAATTTATTTATTTGTATAACCTATTTTTAAATAATGTAGAGAGGAAAATCCTGCTCCTGCTCCGTGGAACTTCACGGTAACTTTCACGCAGAGAAAGACAATTCTTTATTTTGGAATAGTGTCTGATAATGAGTATACAGGGACGAAAATATTTGTATGCTTGCTTCGAAGAATTGATCTATCAAATAAATTAGGGTCTGTTGGGATAAAGGAGGAGATTATCAATTAAGATAATCTATGAAAATAAATTTGGAAAACAAATTGATAAGCTTATGTTAATTGGTAATCTCTTCCCTGTTATGTATTATTCAAAGTTGTTTATCTTCAATGCAAAGCAGTTTATGGAAATAAGTGAGTCTAATTCTTTATATATAACGTGCTTCTTTTATTTGAAAAAATAGTTGAAAGTGAGGTAAACTAGAGTTTATCAAAAGAAATAATTCTTAGGAAATCAAATGCTAAGGTTGGTTCCTTTTATGATATATAGAAACTACGGTTTGGAAACACTTGAAAAAACAAATTGGAGATAAATAATTGAGTCTCTTGGCCACTAGAAGATATTTGGCTAAAGAATAGAAATTAGAGTATTTGTTGAAGACTAATTTCTTGTAACCCTTGTATTTTTTTTGTAAGAAACTCTTTGATAATGAATTAGAGAGATCGCTCTCCACCAAACGTAAATCAAATTCAGGTCAAACCTAGTGAACAAATATCGTTAGTGTCTTCTTACCCATTGCCATCTTGTCGTGATGTATACTGATTTGCTTCAAATTGAGTTATGTGGTCACGTACACCTTCTTGTTGTTTTTCCATTTTGGGTTGTTGCTTTTCCTGAGTCCCCCAAATTTTTGTAATTTTCTATTTTAATCTAATTGAGTTAAGGTCTTTCATATCCTTCGATATTAATGAAAATGTTTGAGTTTTCGTAAACCATCTTTAAGTTGTGATGATTATTTTAGGCAAATTATATGGTACACCAAAAAATTTAAGTGTATTTATTTTTTTGGACCAAATTTAAGTGTATTATTAGTACACCAAATTTTTATATTAATAGTTAAATGAGTTTTATATTAATAGTACACCAAATTTTCTATCACTTATAATAACTAAATTTTATTTACGAAAAATGTCGACGAAATAAAATTTAATAATTTTTTATTTTTATTAGTTATAATATAGAATTTTGATTATTTTTTATGATAAAATATAAATAAATTTAGCATGATTTTTATAAAAAGTGATATTTTCGGACTTATAAATAGCAGCAAATAGCTCTTTATCTTGTAAAATGATAGTTAATTTATAAATTTTTGAAGCAAGAATATCAATACACTTTAACTTATAAATGTATTGTAGAAGTTCCCTTACTTTTTACGATTGTCTTTTAAATATTTAGGGCTTACTTTTATGCGACCGTGCCGTGTTAATCTTCCTTTCAAGTCAACAAAACTTAACTAGCAGTCAAAATCCCAAAAAATTAAATAAAATCATATATAAATAAATGAAATCCTCTTCTCATTTGCTTCAAATCAATGCAAGGAACTAGTCAATTGAAATACACACAATGAAACTGAACACAAACCTCACGCAATTATCCACAATTTTAATAGTTACAGTATCCATGGTAACAATAGTATTTGCATCCAATGAATACTTTCCTTCATCCCTACCCGGTTGCAAAAACACATGTGGTGATGTAAAAGAAATTCCATTTCCATTTGGAATATCAAATTCATCAATACCAAATCAAGGACCTTGTTTTATAGACCCCATTCATAATCTCACATGTGAAAAAACACAATTATTGTCGGGCAATCTACAAATTTCCAAATTCAAAAAAAATCTTCAAATTACAAGGATGAAATTCAAAAAAAATATTTTACAAAGAAAAAACCAGAAATGACTTATATTACAGGGGTAAAACACTATTAACCTTTAATTTTATTTATTGAAAACATTCGGTACATGCATGAAATAATAAGCTAAGTCTTTGTAATACTTTCATGGCAAAAGTTATTATGCATAAGGATTTCCTTATGCACAATGCATAAGCTAATCTGAACCATTAGATCAGGGACAGGTGTTATAATCTGGTGCTTCAGCTCAAACATATCACAACTGTTAGATGTTGCAGACGTGTTCGAATCTTGAGCTTCAGGGCTTGCTACAGTGTGTTGTTCCCTTTCACGATCGCGTTGTAGAATTCCGTCGCCGGCGCCGTTTCACGATCACGTTTCTGACTGTTCCGACGTGATTCTCAGCATTCTCGCTTCTCCGACGTGATTCTCACCTTTCTCTCCACGTGATTCACCCTCGCTCGCTTTCTCCATCTTGATTCGTGCGATTCAGAAATCTATCGCCGGCACCGCGATTCTCACCGTTTCTCGCTGCTCCAACTTGATTCTCAGCCTTTCTCGGTTCTCCGACGTTATTCTCACCTTGCTCCGACGTTATTCGCTTCGACGTTTTTCTCCGGCGAGGTAATCATGTATACGAATTTTAGGGATAAAACTGAAGTAAATGATCAATTCTTTGATAAAACTGATGATTGAATCATTGCAAATTACTATTGTAGTAAGAATTTTACTTGATTGAATCATTGCAAATATGTGATATTTTACTACTTCAGTTGTAGTAATTTAGTTTACTACTCACCAAAACCATATCAACAGGCCAATGGTTTTGGAGTAGAACTCACCAAAACCATATCCACATGCCAATGGTTTTAGCATAATTTTTCAGAGTTTTTCAGTGGTTTCAATTTATCATATCTAATGGTTTTTTTGTTCTTAATAGTGTTTGTTGCTGTTTTCAATGGATTTGATATCAACTTCATCTGAGAGTGGACAATTGACGGTTGAAAATTCAGTTATTGATGTGGATAGTTCTCAATGTTACTCCCCTAGTGATAAAGAATCATGGAAGTCTTTGGTCTTTAAATCTATAGAAGAGATTGAAGATTTTTATTTTGATTATGCATATAACACTGGATTCTCTGTTAGGAGTATGTTGAAGTCCAAGAACAATTCACAAAATAAGAAATCGGATAAGGTACATTATGTGCGTTATGCTTGTAACAAACAAGGTTTCAAGAAGGGAAGTTTGCTTAATCCTAAAAACAGGGCAACATGTGACAGTCCAGTTCTTGTTGAGTATGTGAAAGTTAAAGAAAAACCAGAGGAAAGGGTTGGTTGTCAAGCTGGAATATATTTGAAGCTGGATGAAGCGTTGAATGTCTATAAGATATATAGGTGGGAAGTTGCTCATTGTCATCCATTACATAAACCAGAGCATTTGCGCTACTTGAGATCATTTCGAGAAGTAAATGAAGTTCAAGGACAACTTGCTTTAATAAATTCTAAAGCTGGAATGTCGATGAGAACTTCTTATGAAGTTATGGGTCAAGGAGTTGGAGGCACGGAGAATCTTCCTTTTCGATTTTCGGACTTAAAGAACTATCTAATGACAACTCGTCAAAAGGAGATGGTGGCTGGTGAAGCAACTGTGATTCAAGAATTCTTTAGAAATGAAGCTCTCTCGAAACCAGGTTTTTACTATGATATCCAAGTTGATGCTGCAGAAGACATAGCTAGTATTTTTTGGTCAGATGGAATTATGCAACAAGATTATGCTCTATTTGGCGATGTTGTCAGTTTTGATACAACTTACCGAACAAACAATAAATATCGCCCATTAGGTTAGTATTTTGTACTTCTCACAGTTTTTAATTCTTATATTCTTGAATTTGAGAATTAATTTCATAATAAAATAGCTTTTTTCTGTGTTTGCTAGTTTAGACAAGAAGATATGGTTTCGTGAGACTCACCCTCAGTCAATGTAACCATTATTAGTTATGTTATATTTAGATTGAGGAATTGATCACAAGTTCACAACTGACGCACTCAAAATGTAGGTGGCTTTAAAATGCAGCTTGTTTTGATTTTTTACTGACATTATTCCTTACAATCACTTGGCACATTGCCTAAATTAGATTTCTGTTTTGTTGTTGGCTTTTTATGATTTTGATTAGTCACGTGGCATGTCAAAGTTTTGTTGATGCAAAATCAAGCTTTGTGATTATCTTTAGTTAGGAATCAAGTGTCAATGCTAGTCAAATTTTTTTTGTGGATAAGTCGCGTCTAAAATTGTATTATTATTAGTGTAACTTTGTTCATTGTTAGTGTAATTTTTAGATATGTTGTATTTTGTTCTGTAGTATAGCCAAATAAACATTTACATTTTGACTCATTTTCTCCATCATCATCATTATCACCTGGATGATCAAATAAAACCATTAAATACAGCAAATGGTTTTGGAGTAAAACTGACCAAAACCATTTCCACAGCACAATGGTTTTATACTTTTTAGATATGTTGTATTTTGTTCTGATTTGGTTCATTTACATTTCAGGTGCCTTTATTGGTTTTGACAATCATCGTAAGAGTGTGTTATTTGGTTCTGCGCTACTGTATGATGAGACATCAGCTACTTTTGATTGGTTGTTTACAACTTTCTTGAAGTGTATGTCCAATAAGAAACCTCAAACCATATACACAGACCAGGCTTGTGCGTTGTTGAAGTCAATTCCGAATATTTTTCAAGGTGTTTTTCATGGTCTTTGCTCATGGCACATGGGAGAGAATGCAAAGAAAAATCCCGGCTCTCGTGCAAACAGTGCATTTTTTGATGAGTTAACTAATTTGGTTTCAAATGTCGAAGATGAATCAGATTTCGACTACAATTGGGATCAGATGATGAAAAACTGTTTTAATGGAAGACCTACTTCGGACTTTAAGTGGCTTGTCCAAACCCATGCAAATCGTATGCATTGGTCTTCAGCTTGGGTGAGGTCACATTTTACAGCTGGTTTGAAAACGACTCAGTTAAGCGAGGCTTTCAATGCTTTTCTTCGTGGATTTTTGCAGCCAGACCATTCACTTGTTCGATTCTTTAGTCATTTCAACATTATGGTTCAGAGAATGAGGGATAATCATGCTGATTTGGACTTCAAGGCTGCAAACACTAGAACAAAAAATAATTATCCCAACAGTCAGCTTATGCGGTCCGTTGTAAACAAGTATGCACCATCTTGCTTTGCATTTATTCACAGGCAGTATGACCTTTCCTTCAAATACTATTATGAGGAGGACACAACAAAAGGGTCTGAATTGAACAAGTTCTTCAAAGTTTTCACAATTGAGAAGGTTGATGATAATTATGATGATGTTGATAATGATAATGACAAGGTTTCGAATGTTGATGTTTTGGATGTAGAACTTCAAGAAAACCTTTCCCCAAGGTTTGAAGATCATGATCGACTTGATGAAAGGGTTGTCACAGTTGACATTAGGAGCAAAAGTTTTACTTGTTCATGTCGTATGTTTGAGAACCGGGGTTTCTTATGTCGACATGTTTTCAAGATTTTGGAGGTCTTAGGTGGTCATGTGCAATATCATTTTTTGAAGACTATACCTGCACAATATGTTTTAAAGCGGTGGACTAGAGATGTGCGTCCGTCTATTGATAAGCTGAAATCTACCATGAATGTTGGCACTAAAGACACCACTCAAGCACAACGATATCAACAAATTTGTGCTGTTACGGTTCAGCTTTCTACACGTGTTTGCGCAGATCCGGAGGCATCTGAAATATTTCTCAACGGTGTTATTGAAGCAGGGAAAAAGGCAGAGGAGTTTCTTCTTGCTAAAGGTATTCATACAGATCGACCATCCGTTACGCCTTCTAAGTCTTCAAAAGCAGTTGCTGTCTGTGAACCATCTGTTGGGACTGCACCAAAGTTCAAAGAAAGACCAAATCCAATTAGGTCAAAGAAGCGACTTAAAAGTGATTATGAAAAAGTTAGAGAAAGACAGAAATTCCTTATAGCTCGGAAGAAGCAAAAGAAAGATGATGAGGCTTTAACAAATTAAGCGGGGCACTGATTGTTTTTTATGTTTTAAGTTAGGAAAGATGATGAGGCTTTAACAAAAAAGGCAGTCACTTATTTTATATGTGATAAGTTTGTACTATATTTTATATCAAATTCTTGATTGTTATGTATTGGTTTGAATATTATCTTATGGAAACTATACATTTTCACATTTGTTGGTTTTTACGTATTTATGATTATATTTTGTTACAAAACCATTAGACAGGTAATTTGGTTTCATATAGTACACTATCAAAACCATTAAACCATACTTATGGTTTAGTTAAGATTTTCAAATCTGAGTTAAGTGGATAAATTACTGAGTTTTCCAATTTGCTTCAATCTATTCAAGTGATAATAGTAATAGTAAATGATGTCAATTTGTTTCATATAGTACACTTTCTCTCTCCATACCACGACTTGATTGTATTTCTCCTCCCATTGAACAACCGCATTCTGCATCCTTGTGCGTAATCCTCCCCGCTAGTTGCGAGTGATGAACCCTTGATCCTCAAAGTCTCTCCCGATCTCCCTTTTTCTTTCTCTTCTGCAAGCGCCTTCTCCAAAACTTCGATTCGAGTATCAGAGTCATGCTTTTGCAATGATAGTTATGTCATTGCTTTTTCAGCAGCGACAAAATCATCATTGAGCACCCTCCATTCTTCTTTGAACACAGCAGTTTCATTTAGTTTCAACTTCCCAACAAAACCTTAGTTAACTCTGACTCTTCCATTCTAACTCTGACTTTTAAATTAGTTGCATTTTTCAACTGTCAATGACTCTGACTCTTCCATTCTAACTGTTATTATACCTTTTCCCCGTATTTATCTTGGTGGGGTCGTGGAAAATTACGTGTCTCTAATATTTTGTTACAAAACCATTATGCATTTATTTTGGTTTCACAAAGAACACTATCAAAACCATTTAACCTTACTTATGGTTTCAGTATTCCATACATCTAATTTTAATAAAATAAAATTAAACTGAACATTATTTGGCCAAAAATTAAATAAAATGAACTGATTATGTTACTTTTCTTAGAAACTTCATATGTTTAACACGAAAAAATAACATAAAATAAAGCAAAAGTATAATTTCATTTAAAACCTTAAGGAAGTTATTTTGGTTTCACAAAGAACACTATCAAAACCATTTAACCTTACTTATGGTTTCAGTATTCCATACATCTAATTTTAATAAAATAAAATTAAACTGAACATTATTTGGCCAAAAATTAAATAAAATGAACTGATTATGTTACTTTTCTTAGAAACTTCATATGTTTAACATGAAAAAATAACATAAAATAAATTCTAACATCCCCTGCATTTAAAAAGAGAGGCAAGCCCTTCTAAATTTCAAAGCATGGAAATATGGAAAAACAAACATAAATTCAAAACTAGTGAAACCATAAGAGGTGTACTGCTGGTTTCACATACAACACTAGTCCATAAATTCATCAACAACAGAAATTACATGTCATGTTCAACTTGCTAGCTTTCGAAGCTTTTTTTCATAGTATTTTTTTGCTTTATTCTCCACAAGTTTTCTTCTGCAATTGCTTGTGTCACTTAATATTGTTGAACAAATTCCAATCCTGAGATCCATAATCTTTGCAGCCTTCCCAATTTTTTTCATTTTTGACCAACCTTTGAAAGAATCCAGTTGCGTGTTGTCACCTCCCCATTCAGCAAGGAATTTCATGCAGAAAACTCCACAACTGTCTTTATCACTTTGACTAGGCATTGTTGGTGTATCCCACTTGAATGTGGTAAACTTGAAGGGCATTCGGATTTTTCTTCGCTTATAAATTTCTGCCACAAATACTTTCACCTCGTTCAGCCAGACATCAAACATATCCTTGTATACAGTGGGTGCGCCATTCTTTGTGTGCAATTTATCTCCCGTCAAGCTGTTCAAGAATTCAAATTTTTGGGTCTTCAAATTCACGACGAAGCACACATAATGACTTCCTGGATCCCCAATTAAAGCTGGTGTCATGATCTGCAGTTCCAATGAGAAAACTATTATTTACTATGTTAAATGCATCAAATGAGAAAACTGTAGTCTATGTTATATGCAGTTCCAAAGAAAACTATTATGTACATCAAATGGTTTTGTAAGACAAGTGTCAGAAATCATTGCTTTTGTTAAATGGTTTCAGACGTACAACTCCAATAGTATTTCAGAGTATTACTGCAGATCCAAACATGCACTAAAATTAAAAAATCATATTGAACTGAAACTTACATATTCTAGACTGTTAGGGTCGATAGCTTTCCAATCCAAGTATTTGAACTTGCTTAGTCTCTCGATGAATCTTGTGAATGAAGCTGGGTTATTTTTGTCAAAGGCACCAGGTTTTTCGAGGTCAACCTATTTATATAAAAATAAATCAGTAAAATCAATTAGTCAGCTTAATGAGTAAAATAAACCATTAATATTCATGGAATATAATGCATACATAGTTAATCATGGGTGTAACCAGTCTTGTCATCCTGTCTCTTTGTTGATTCCAGTTTAAGCAGTTGACCCAGGCATTGATCACAAAGCATGACACCCATTCGTCTTGCTGCAGCGACCACAAGTCTTTCCTTTCCAAAGAATAATTATGAGCCCTATTATCCGAGCAGTACAGAAGCTCATTCCTATACAGTTATTAAACATTTTAGGATTAACTATAGTATATAGATATATATGCAGATAGATACATTTACATGAATTCACTCATCAAAGGCAGACACAAACATCCAAAAGATCAATTGCGAAATATCATATATTTTGGAATGAACAGTAAAGAAAACTATAGTATATATATGCAGTTCCAAAGAAAACTATTATTTACATCAAATGGTTTTGTAGGAAAACTTTATGAAACCATTCATTGTGAAAACTGGTTTTGACATACAAACAGCCAACATACAAACATAGTTGTAAACAACAGCTTACAAACCAAATTAAACATGACTATAATTAACATGACTATAATTAATACTCATCTCACTTATGTGAACTATGACATTGTACATTAATGACTCGGCAAAATGCTTCCTCATAACAGCTAAATAAGAAATTTTTTTCACTTACTGATCAAGCTCCGAGCTCCATGCATATGTTGATAATTTTTTCTGCAACTCAGTTGCAGTAGACTCGTGGATAGCATCATCATACGGGCTGTCAAGGTACTTTGATTTCTTCACTGCACGTCGACGCTCAGGGTATGTCCTATCAGAGTAAAGCATAGTATGCTTCTTTCTTTTCTTTGTCGTGACTGTTTGGACATTGTCCATGTCAATTATTTCATCTGGCAGCACTGACTTTAGTGGAATTGCACTGTCAAATAATATTACATAAGAGTGTTTATTTTTGCAGATTTTAATTAATATTGTTATTGTGCAAAATATAATTAATCAATTCTAAAGTAAAATTATCACATTGCTTGATTCTTACTCTATAACAACGTTTGAGTCACATTCTGTAGGCTTCTCCTCATCTGTCACATCTGCAACACTTTGATTGCATTCTTTCTTCGTTGAATCATTATCAAAAATCTCATGTGTCGCTGAAGCTGGAGTCTCTGAATCATTTGTATTGAACCTGAAACCATTAAAAAACATTTTAGTTTTCAGACATCACATATCAAAACCATTGACAAACACTTTAAAAGTTATGGTTTAAGATGGCTTCTTACCCTGCATTCGATGCTTCAAAAAACTCTGGAAACTTCAAGATAGTTTCCTGTGTCAATGTCATTCCCACATTGCATGCTGCTTTAACTGAATCATCAATGATCTTCACATCAATCTCAACTTCTTCATCATCAGTTTCAGGTACATCCACCCCCATCTGAGTACCTGAACTCTTATTCTCCTTAGTTTCAGCTTCCTTGGTTGTGCTTGGTTCTTCTGAAACTACATCATTTTTCTCAACTTCTTCATCACCAGTTTCAGGTACGTCCACCCCCTTCGGAGTACCTGAACTCTTATTCTCCTTAGTTTCAGCTTCCTTGGTTGTGCTTGGTTCTGGTGAAACTATATCATTTTTTGCAGAAGTAGAAGCATTTGCCTCCGCTATTCTCCTCTGCAAGGTTTCTGCGGTTCTAGTGTAGACCCGTATGCAGCCCCTACAATAATTTAGATGCTCCTCTGCCTGCAATCGGGTTATGTACATGTATTGTTAGGATTTTTGAAACCATAAAAAGACAATATTATGGTGCAAAATAATTAGCAAGTAGCAAGTAAAATTATTTAACAATACTAATGGTTTTACTGTATAACATCTTAAAACCATTTAAGATAAATTAATGGTTTATACATTAACATTGCATGAATATCATTAATTTTCTCTCACCTTAGATAGTGGACATGTATCTGCATCAAAACACATTACAAGCAGACCATCATCAGTGCTCTGCAGTCTTTTCACCCCAACTGTCAATCCTTTATCCAGCCCCATAAGCTCATGCACCTTCTGTAGGTCTTGGTTTGCCGACTTGACATCCCAATCACGAAGCGATGGCTGCTTATATTTTCCTGTAAGGAATGGGCTTCTCTTCCCCATTTTATCCATGTAATTAATCTGCAAAATAATTAGCATCATCTTCTTCATCATGATCCTATAGTCTATGTATGCATGCAGTTCCAATGAAAACAATTATTTACATCGAATGGTTTGAAGCTAATGGTTTCAGCCAACATAAAAATCGTACACATCTAACAAGATTAAATTAAGATGTTTCGAAACAATTCATGATCAATGAGAATAAAACCATTAAGTTTAGTGGCAAGTTGCAACTAGGGTGTTAGTATAATTGATTTTGTTTCTAAAATTAGTTATGACTTAAAGTTTGACTCTACAAATCATTTTCTTAGCTTATTCATATTCAACTGATCAATTTTACATGGATATATATAAACATAAATAATTTTACACTGAATTCATTTTTCATCAATTCAAAATCATGTCTGTTCACAGCAGAATAAAACAAACATTTAAATCCTGACTCATAATTTTAAGTAGTAATTTGCATATTCACTATACTATAAGAGCTAAGCCAAACAAACAGATAATCAAACAGATAATCTTCACTAACAATTTTAAGACCAGTACTTAGTATAAGGCAACCAAAGTCATATCACAATTAAGGTGGGGTTACCAACACCTCCTCACGGTCGCAGCGGGATTTCCAACAAAACAAAATTCTTGATATTGATACTCCCTCACATTATCAATTTATTGGTTTTTGCAGAAACTACAGTGTCATAAAATTGATACTTCTCAATGCATTGTCACTTTATAAAAATAAATTTGTTTCAAAAGGGATAATGTAAATTATAATTTTTTCTAATAGTATTATTTCATTGTTACCTTTTTTAATATTTGTGAAATGGATAAAAGTGACCCTTTTTATAATTGGTACCATGAAGAGTACAAATACAAATATGGGAGAAAGAGAGAGAGAGAGAGAGAGAGAGAGAGAGAATGATTACCATTAGGAAGTGGAAGTCCGCTAATGGATTTGCCACTTCCGGATTTTGCAATCCGTCTTTCATATATTGGAGAACATGGGAGCACCAGTTATAAGATGAAGCCTCTTCTAATACTTGAGCATAATGTAGAGAAACTAAGCTGCTGTTAGTGGGGCACAAAATGTTGTGAATTATAAGACAAATTGCACCCTTTACCCATGCTTTTGGTTTCTCCATTATCTTCAATCTTATCTCCAACTCTGTCGCCTTGACAAATGGAGAATAATCACCATTCAATCCTAACTCTACCCTGAGTCTCTTTATTGCTGCTTCTGAGCAAAGTTTAATGTTGATCTGCTCCCCCGCCATTGGTAGATGATACACTCTATGCACATCTTCTTCTTTCAATGGGAGCACATCTGTCTTGCTCAGTCTTATCCACATATTCTCCTTTTCAAAGTGTCTGACAACCCATTCCACAAAGAATGTGTGGATTTTTGTCCATTTGCATATGTGTACCATTCCTCCAAACCCACTGTCATTCAAAAGTTGAATTATCTGGTCTTTTCTTCTTTTTCCATCTATTGACTTCATAAGGTCGTAGACCTTAGGTATGCTAAGCTTGTGCCTCAATCGTTGATCGACATCCAAGTTTTTCTTTCCATTTTCTTCATCAGAACTTGCGTCATCAGATTTGTTAACCTGGATAAAAAAAAAACAATTACCAGCATCAAATGGTTTTATTGTAAAACTTTCTGAAACCATTCCTTGTGCCAAATGGTTTCAGACAGTATTAACAAATTCCTATTGTTTTTAATTTTATAGTATTAACAAAGTAAGAATATGTATACAAAAATATTCTTCTTTTCATTAGATTCTTCTCCAGCAGATTGTTGTTTTTTCTGATCCGCCTTCTTTTTCATCTTTTTACCACTCTTCTTTGCATTTTTGTCATCTGAACTTTCTTCATCAGATTGTTGTTTCCTTTTGCCACGGTTTATCTGATCCGGCTTCTTTTCCATCTTTTTACCATTCTTTTTTCCATTATCGTCATCAGATGCTTGCTCTTGCTCTGATGGTGTAAGTCCAAGACTGAAGTTTGGAATTGTCCCTAGGTTGTTAGATTTGTTAACCTGGATCAAAGAAAACAATTACCAGAAATCATTTCCCAAGCAAAATGGTTTTAAAACCAAATCTACGAGATACCTAAGCTATATTTGAACAAAAACATACTATAATAAGCACATTCAAGAGGGACACAGATCAATCACCAAAATCGAAAGGAAATCAATGCAAACTACAGGAGGTGCAAAAAGGCGACAGGGACATTATATAATTGCAAAACCTAGTGCCAAAATGGTAGGCAGGGGGGGGGGGGGGGGGAAGAGGACCCTGCTGGGAAATCAAATAGAATCTACTTTATAAGTGCAACAATGGCAGGCGAGCCAAGGGGAAGTTAGATGCGTGCAGAACAGAGGGGTCATGAAAATGAAATAAATAATCTAAAGTGAACATGACAAATAAAACCAACAAACTATAGCTAAAATGAAGACCTGAACTTGTGCGATTTTGTACTGCAAGGCAAGCTATATTTGAGCAAAATTTAATAGCATAGCTTCCTATGTGCAGCGTAAACAAGCACCAGATCACTCTAAAACAGAGCACCTGGGATCCATTGCATGGCCTGCCCAATAGTCTTCAAAAATAAACAAGGCCTAAAGCAAATAATGAAAAATAAATTTTTGTTTGTAGGCCTAAAGCGATGACTTTAGTGATCTTACCCTAGGGCAGGCCCTGATTCGTTGAACTACACTCTACTGATGCCACTGTTCTAACCCTAGCTACTATTAAAAATAGAATACACAAGCTTGATAGTAGTAATAGTATACACAAACTAGACCTTGCATACAGTAATAGCATACACAAACCAGACTTGGCATTTACATTAAAAACTTATAATAAATCAAGAAAATATACTTGTAAAATCCAAAAATGGTTAAAACATAAATCAAGTTTAGTTTATAATAGGTTATAAAATAAAATGACGTAAACTATTTTGCAGCCAGTATCTCATTTCCATCATGCAACTAATGAAACATCTAGGGAAAAGGTAGCACATTCAAAACTAAAATCTATTGTTTATCAGAACAAAAAAACTACAATCTATTCAACAAATGAGAACAAAAAGTAGAAAAAAACTCACAGCAAAGCACCAAAAGCAACTGAAACGTAAGTCATTTTTTCCATTTTAAAGAACATAACATTCTTATTTCGATCCTTTTCAACAAAAGAAAAACATACAATCAAAATGCCACTGAGGAAGCACACAAATCTTCCAATTAAAACAACATTTAGAGAAAACAGAGCTCATATCAAACTACAATCCATTCAGCAAATAACTAAAAAACAAAAAATGCAATCAGATTGTAAAAAACCACATTAACACACCAAAGGAACATAATCCATTTCTTTCATTTTCAAATAAGATAACATGCTTATTAGAATCCTTTTTTTTAAAAAAAAAATAAATAATCAAAATGCAACTGAGGAAACACTTTAAACACTGAATAAGCATATTGTTGAACACTGAAACCATTTACACAGCATATTGGTTTTGGCATAATTTTTGAACAAAAACATACTATAATAAGCACATTTAAACACTGAAACCATTTTTTCCCCAATTCGAAATTAAAATCTCCATTTAGGGTTACACAGATGCAATTATTTCCAAACTAAACAAAAACCATTGTAATTACTAACAGAAACACTTTGTAACTACATGAAAGCACACGATAAGTTCAAACCTTTTTAAATTTCATTTTTGATGAGTTTTGTTGAGAACGCTGAGAATGCTTGCAATGCGGTGATGATGATGATGATGAAATGCCACGGTGATAATGATGATGACGACGGTGATAATGACGGTGGAAAACGACGACGGTGATGAAGGCGACGGTGAGTTTGTTACAGGCGCATGAAATGAAAAAGGTTCGGTTCCGTTCTTTTTGGTTTTGTTTTGCTCTAGGTGTAGAAAGCAATTTTCTGTGGTGGAGAAAGCAATTTTCGGTTGGGTTGGTGTTAGTGGGCCGGATCCGGTCTGGGCTTATGCATGGTGAATAAGTTTGGCTTATGCATGATAACCACACCCTACTTTCATTATTGGATCAATAAAATCTCTATGATATCAATTTTTTATTCATGTTATTGTTGCAGAGTATCCACTATTTTTGTCGTTACCTAATCACATCGTTCACCAATTTACCAAATAGAGTTTTAAAGTTCAAAGGGCTAGATATAATTGTGATTCCTTGATGGCGGTCACCTTTGGCAGCCATTCCCTAGTTAAACATTTCAAAATTTTGTTAGCATTTTTAGCATAAGATAAGGTTTCACTAAGTCCAGCAAGCTTATTCACACTATGAGAAAATCACCATTTTGCATATCCGCAAACAATTTCATTGTGCTTCATACGAAAGAGCTCAAATTTGAACAAGTGTATTTATCTTCGATTGTTTTACCTCATTTGTCTCCTCGTGGGTGATCTGTAAGGTAACCTAAATCTCTTTAACATTATCTCATTTGCTTACTCACACAAGAAAGAGACTTATACTAGTAGAGTTTAATTCTATAAAGAAATTTAATTAAGTTCAGATGACTTCTAATACTTCAAAAATTCTAAGATATAAAAGTTTGTAAGAATTTCTCTGTGTTTGTGTCCTATATAATTTGCTATATAATTTGATAGATAGTAAGGGCACTAGTAAAATGACATAAGTCTTGTTATAATTCTTCAATTGCTCATGTCTTTATGTAGGCATAGTTATGAGAGTCGTTGTTGAAGAGTTTCAACGCATCAAATGAATCCTTGAGAAGATTGATCAAAGATGTTAGAATATTAAATGAATAATGTCATTGAGTAGTCAATTGAAATTCCTTTGCTTCTAAAAATCAAGGTTTATTATAAAAGAGTATTTTGTGATTTTTGTTATTTGAATGTTTTTGTGGTTTTTTATATTGTTGTGCTGCAAAAAAATGTATTTTAGGTTTTTTATTATAGTGCTGTAAGAAAATGTTTTTGAGTTTTTTTTTTTATTATTGTGCTTGACAAGAGTTTCATCTTGCTCCTACGTATCTCCAGGTGCGATGGAGAAATCAAAGCTATGTAGTTCTGGGGCAAGAAAATGTTTTTGATTTGGTCGCGCTTGGCGACAAGTTTGTTTAAAAAAAGAAAGGGGGCAGACTCGCATTAGAGCGATGGCAATCCGTTTGAGAAAAAATTAAACGCGCATGGCGTTAAAAGAGGTTTGCTAAAAAAGAGAGACGAACTCGCATTTGAGCGATGACGATCCGTTTGAGAGAGTGAAAAAAAAATTAAACGCGCATGGCGTGAAAAGAGATTTTTGGTTTTTTGTTGTTAATTTAACAAAATAAATAGTATTATATATATATATATATATATATATATATATATATATATATATATATATATATATATATATATATATATATATATTCTGGAGAAATATAAAGTAGAATAATATTACTAGTAAATATTGGACCAGAGAACTCTGGAATAATTATTAATTAGGACCAAATTATTCTGGAGAGTAAATATAATATTGATAGCTAGTTAGGACCAAAACACTCTGTAAATAAATAAAATAAAAAAATAAAAAAAGATTTAAATATGCATATGATAATGATAGTAACAATGGAATATAATGCAAAATAAAATAAAAATGCATGAGGATGATAATGAACCAAAATGGAATGCAAAAGAAAAGGAAAAATGCAAGAGAAAATAAAATGCATGAAGATGATAATAAACATAGCATAAAAGAAATGGAATGCAACAAAGAGAAGGAAAAATGCAAGAGAAAATAAAATGCATGAAGATGATAATAAACGTAGCATAAAAGAAATAGAATGCAAAAAGAGAAGAAAAAATGCATGAAAGAAATAAAAATAAAATGCAGAGGGGGGGTATGCAAGAAATAGAGGGGGTGCAGGAATTAAAAAAGTTGAATTGGGCCAATGGGGACAGCAGGCGCGTCTGGGCCTTGGGGGAAAGAAAACCGAACCGGTCTGGTTCAAGTGAACCAGTCAGGATTAATTATATAAAGGCCTGTTCCGGTTTTTTAATCATTTTTCCATTTTCTTTCTCTTTCTTCCCTCTTTCTAGAGAGAGAGGCTCTGCCCTTTCTCTAGAATTCCGGTCTTCTTCTCCGGCTGGATGGCCGGTTCCAGCACGGTGGCCGACGAGCCATCGCGGCTGCGCCACCGTGCCGGACGCGAAACAATCCCCTTTTTTGTTTATATTTATTTGCTCTTTCTCCTCTATTCCCTCTTCTCTATACGTTTCTTGACCTGAAATTATCACAAAACAAATCAGTAGCCCTAGATCTAGAAAAAACAAAACGGGCTACGTTTTGACGTTTTGATTTCGGATTTGAGTGAATTTTGGTTAACTGGTTGCTGGATCCGGTTGAGTGGGTTTTGAGGTTATGGCCGATTGTGTTGTTTTTGGCGACGGCCGAAAACGGTTTGGATTTGATATTACTGTGCGTTGTTTTTTCTGTGTGCTGAACGTATGTTGTATTGGCTGGAAATTGTTTATGCGTGTTTTCGCAGGTTTTTGCCGTAAAAAAATTCCCCCCCTCATGTGTGTTGTGTGCTGTTTTTATAGGCGTTGATTGAGACATGGAGTCTGTCAAAATAGGGACAAAAAATACCTTGGCTTGGATTAAGGGAACATGGCAGACTGTGTGCAGCTGGTTTCCTCCTATTTGGATATTTATCGGATAAATTTTGGACATAATTTAAAATAGAAAGACTAAAAAAATAAAAATAAAAGTGAGATAAAATAAAAAATTTAAAAAAATGAATCTGAAATTAATTAAAAAAGATTTTAAATAAAGGATGGAAATAAAAAATTAAATACATAAATAAAAATTGAAAAATTGAGAGAAAAGGGCCCGACTCGGATCCAAAAAATGAAGTATTTTAAAATATCTCTCTGCCGATTTTTTTTGGAAAAATGGCTGAGATTGGTCGATATTAAAAGGAACGTGTCAGTGGTGTGTCAGTGGTATCTTGGGTTAAAAATTGGGGTATGACAATCACCAACATAAAATCCTACAAGTCATCAACCCATAATCAACCAAATCGATGAGCCAGTCAAATAGGAGTCTCCTCAATCATAACATGAACCAGAGCTTGACCTTGATCTTGATACAAATTCTTGCCTTTATCTAAGACATGAAACTTTACTTTATGGTCGAGAGTGTTGACCATAGTCCATAACGTTAACCATGTTTAGAAGTAGAACTTCAATTACTTAGAATTTCTTTCACACTTAAACACACATTGGAGTATCTTAATTGTTCTCATATATGCTTTGTTATTACCAAAACTTAAGGTCTTGTGATCTTTAAGCAATTTTGGTATAACAAACAATCTCTATGAAGATGATAAATTACTACTTACTACATGGAACAATTTGGTTCACTTTCCAAATTTTTCATCATCCACAGTACACAATGGCTCAAGGACAAACAGGAAAGGTAGAGAAAATAGAGAAACTCTCTAATACTCTCAAATAAAGATATTAGTATTTGAATGCTTCAATACTTGAGTATGCTTACACATTTGGTGGTGAGCCTTATTTATACTACACTAGATAGGCTCTCCTTTACAAACTTGAAATATCTAGAAACAAAGAAGAGTCTAAAGATATGGATGTTCTAGTTTATATGACTAAAAGGATTTAGAAACATCAAGATTTTTTTAGTGCTTTATTTTATTTTATTTAGTAGAGTATCTAGTAGCTTCCTTATTATTCTTTAGTATTCTAGAGAATTTCTTATTATTATTTATTGTTCTAGCTACTTTCAAACTATTCTTTGGTATTCCAGAAACTTCCATATCATTCTTCATCATTCTCGATCATTATCTCTAGGTTGGAAGAGACTCGTCCTCGAGTCAAGATTTTCTTCTTCGTCCTAGAGTCAACATTTCTTCCGTCGTCTACCATATGATGAAATGAACCATTTTTGAAGACTTGTCTTCGACTACCTTTTTGGAATCCTTCAGTTTTTGAGTCCAAAGTAATCCAAGGGAAAAATCAATAGTAACATCTTCCCAAGCTCGCTTAGGAACTGGACGAGGTATGTATAACTTTGTTTTCTTCTGAATGGTTCCTTGTCGGCTAAAATTCAAGTGGTTTAAATTCCTCTTTCCCTTCATTAAATTCATTGAGTAGTAGTGGTGCCAACTTAATTTTAATCACATCATGAAATTGTAGGTGTTGGCATAACCATTGTATAATGCACAACGATCATATTGACAAGGTCTCCCAAGAATAATGTGGCAAACATCCATTGGAATAACATCACACCATAAAGGTTCTTTATAATTTTTGGTAATGGAAAATAAGATAATTGCTAAGGGTGTGTTTGGATTGAGCGTTTACGAGAGGATGGAAGGGGAGGCTTTACTTTTCTTTTATAAATTACAAACTATATAACAAGTTCTTTAAAATAAATTAAGTGTGATTGAACTATTATATGATCGTTTATCATATTAAAAACATTTCCTAATGTCCATAATTCAAAAATGAAAAGTAAACATTGCCCTTCCTTCCACTCCTAAACCCTGCATCCAAACACACCGTAAGAGTTGAGTATGTTTTTCAAGTTTATGACGGTCTACAAAATAGTGACATGTCATCCACATCTGATATCCACTAACTACAACATCTTATTATAATTTGTCACATTAGTGTTGGTTATTTTAAGTGTTGATTTCAAAAATTGAAATAATCCTAGGCTGAAATTGTGTATTTAAATTTTTTTTTACTAAAATTGAGAAATTAACAACAATAAAAGACACAATTACAATTAAGCTTGAAATGTATTTATAATTTTAAAAAGGTAAAGTTACTCTCATCGGTCCTTAACATAATGTCAAGTAATGATTGTGTTCTTTTTACTTTTTTTTGCGTCATTTTCACTCTTTTAATCAATATACAAATGACTTTTTAAAATTTAAATCTATCTTTTATTTCGATATGAGATCTTAATATTCAAATTTATAAATTAAAACTTTATTCATGTTTTTATTTGAATTTTTAATTTGATACTTGAAATTCATATGAAAATTAACCAAAATAAGATAAATGCCGTAAAAATAAAAATAAATGACAAAATAGTTATAAAAATGAAGTTGAAGAATGACAAAGTAACAAAAGACAAAGTCACACTAGTTACTTTTATGAGAGGATACCAATTCAATCTTCCTTTCAAAGTCAACAAAATATAATAATAAGTAACAAAAGACAAAGTCACAAAGAAACCATAGAATAAGACTTACTAAAAATCATATATATATATATATATATATATGAAACCCCATCCCAATTGCAATAAAGAAATGCAAGGAACTATGGAACTGAAAACAAAGATATCACAACTATGCAAAATTCTAATTGTTACAATATCCATGGTAAGAGTATTTGCATCCGATGAGTCTCTTCCTTCATTCCTACCCGGTTGCAAAAACACATGTGGTGATGTTAAAATTCCATACCCATTTGGAATATCCAATTCATCAATACCAAATCAAGGACAATGTTTTCTAGAGCGCAAATTCAATCTTACATGTGAAAATAACACAAAATTATTTTTAGGAAATTTACAAGTTTCCAACATAAACATCCTTGAAGGACAACTTGAATTGTCGTTTTTTGTCGGAGGTTATTGTAATAGTACAAATTACAATCGACCCACTTTAAGAACTGCCGGTTACACCATATCAAGCAAGGAAAACAAGTTTGTAACTGTTGGTTGTGACAGTTATGGTTATCTCAACAGCATTTACAACAAAGAAACATATTCAACCGGTTGCTTAACAAGATGTAACGGTAATCGAAATCGAATCGAAAATGGAACATGTTCTGGTATTGGTTGTTGTCAAGTTGATATTCCACCTATGATGAGGAATATAAGTGTACAAGCTTTTGATTTTCCTAATTCCACGGATTCTTTAGGGTGTAGTTATTCATTTGTTGTTAAATATGGATTTTATAATTTTTCCGTTGATCATTTGGATATATTTCCTTATAAGATGCTTCCTTTGGTTCTTGATTGGAGTGTTGGAAGTGAAAATTGTAAGGCTTCAAAGGGTAAAGAAGGTTATGCTTGCAAGAAGAATAGTGATTGTGACGATGAAGACATTGGTTTTGGTTACCGATGTAAATGTAAGGAAGGTTATGAAGGAGACCCATATCATCCAGAAGGATGCATAGGTAATTTAATTCTTCCTATTAATTTTTTATTTTTACTTTTCACTTCCATCATCAAAGTATTAATCTATAGTTCTATGCATAATAAGGTATACTTTTCATCCCACTAGCATACACGTTTCTGTTTGGTTGGTTTTAGACTTTTAGTACGTCAAACATTGAAAAGTTTATGCTTTATATAATTAATTTATATACATGGTCCATAAATTAGTCAGCATACTAGACTAATTACATATTTTATAACCTAATTAAAAGTGATATATATATATATATATATATATATATATATATATATATATATATATATATATATATATCTTTTATGTACAATTTGATTGCTGAAACCGTCTTCATATTTAAGTTATATTTTTTTTTTCTAGTGGTTAGAATTTACCTTTTTAACGTGAATAAGCGGGTGTCCAAGGTCCAAACTCTGATCTCTGCATATATTATACATTATCCATACCCACTGAACTAAGCTCACGGGGTCATATTCAAGTTATATCAAATATAACTTAAATGAATCTAAGATATTTTTTTTTTGAAAGGAAATGAATCTAAGTTATTAAGTGGAATTTTAAACCTCAACTCCCACATATATTATGCATTGTTCCTATCAACTAAACTAAACTCATAAAGACATATTCAAATTATATAGTTTACCTGAGAATGGCCCCACAAATGAATCTAAGTTTTTTTCTTAAAGGAAATGAATCTAAGTTATTAAGTGGAATTATTCTTCAAAGTTCCTTTCTAAACACGCGGTTGTAACAATATATAGTATACTTACAATATAACATATTTTGACAAGGGTTATGATATCTCTATCTAAGGACACATGATAAGAAACCAAAAATTAGAAACATTCTCTTAAATTCTATCAATTCAGTTAATCAAAAGTTACAAATTAAATTCAAATACATTGATTACAACCCAACATTTCTATTTTTAACTAATTAATTTGTGTCTTAATTTTTAAATGTACAAGTTATCATTTTCCTTTTAACAATAAGCTAGTTCAACTCTTCAAAGTGATATTTATTTTTGTTCTTCTCATATAGTCATGACATGTTTTTCTGTTCTTCTCATATAGTAAGTTATTTTAACAGTGCAGTTCTAAAAATTCGACCCATTTTAAATCGGAAGGAGTATTAGCTAAATTGATTTCACTTTTTCTGTAATATAGTGATTTTGCTTTTGACGATACAATCATTTCTGTTATATACACCTGCAGACATCGACGAATGTAAGACATCAAATAACACATGTATAGATGAAAGTCATTGTCGCAACACGGATGGGTTATACGAATGTTTTTGTCCCGATGGACAATCTGGAAATGGAACATTGGAAGGAGGTTGTCATAGACGAGATATTGTTACCAAGGTTGCCATTGGTAAGTCACTAAGCATATCCCATATATATTTTCTGTTAAAATTAGTAACATGTGTAGTATTTATGTATATATTTGTCACTATGAGTTTAATTAAGAATGAATTAATCGATAATGGTTTTAGTTAAGTTTACTTAATTTTAAGTCGAACTACAGATTATCAAAGTTCTTCCCCTGAAGAACTTAATTGTTAAGACCGGCCACAAAAATTTGCGATTCAATATATTAGCTATTGATATTAATTTATAGGACAATATATGAATTACCTTCAACACAACTGAATTGCAGGAGCAAGTGCTGGAATCATTATTCTATTTGTGGCGATTTCCTGTCTATACTTGACATACCAGAAACGGAAACTCATCAAACTAAAGCAAAAATTCTTTCAAAAAAATGGAGGTTCTATTTTGCTACAACAACTACCAACAAGAGAAGACACATCGCAATCAGCTCAAATATTCACAGAAGAGGAACTTAAGAAAGCCACCAAAAACTACGATGATAGCTTAATCATCGGTAGAGGAGGTTTCGGTACAGTTTTCAAAGGAGTTTTGCCTGACAACAAAATAGTCGCTGTGAAAAAATCCAAGATAATAGACGCAAATCAAATCGAGCAATTTATTAATGAGGTTGTTGTTCTATCTCAAATAAATCACAGAAATGTCGTCAAACTGTTGGGATGTTGTTTAGAGACGGAAGTTCCTTCCTTGGTTTACGAATTCGTTAGCAACGGTACACTTTTCGATTTCATACACAGTACTAAAGATAAAGCAAACAATCCAACATGGAAAACGCGTTTAAGAATAGCAGCAGAGACAGCCGGAGCTTTATCGTATCTACATTCATCTGCATCAATACCTATTATCCATAGAGATGTTAAGAGTACCAACATTCTCTTAGATGAAAATTACAATGCAAAAGTTTCCGATTTTGGAGCTTCAAGGTTGGTTCCACTTGATCAAACCGAGATAGCAACAATGGTGCAAGGAACTCTTGGATACTTAGATCCGGAGTATATGCAAACACATCAATTAACTGAGAAAAGTGATGTTTATAGCTTTGGTGTAGTTCTTGCTGAGCTTCTAACAGGGGACAAACCTCTTTCTTTTAATAGGCCAGAAGAGACTATTAGTCTTGCTATGCACTTTTTGTCTTGTTTAAAACAAGATAAAATTTTTGAAGCTATTCAAGTAGGTATTTTGAATGATGAAAACAAGGAGGAGATTAAGGAGGTTGCTATTCTTGCAGCAAGGTGTTTGAGACTTAGAGGGGATGAAAGGCCTAGCATGAAGGAAGTGGCAATGGAGTTGGATGGTATCAGGTTAATGGAGAAGCATCCTTGGAATGATACAGAGCAAAATTTTGAGGAGAGACAACACTTACTTAAAGAGGCATCTTCTAGTATTTATAATGAAACTGGTGAAAGTATTAACCTTGGATATAGTGGGTATGATAGCTTGAAAGATCAACCATTAATTGCCTTAGATGATGGAAGATGATTGTGATATGTCAAAATATATGTAGACTTTTTTTGGTTTTATTTAGTGATTAGATTTTGTTTTATGTATGATTGACCCATATACATTTTTGTCGTTTTGTTTCCATTTATTGATTATATTCATTACATGTATGTAATTCAAAATAAGTCTTGGTAATGTTTTGCTATACAATCAATATGAAACTCAATGCAATTTTTTCTAAGTAACATCATTGGTATGGTATAAAGCATCCATCATAGTTGTCGATAAAACACATTAAGGTTGGCCTGGTGTTGTTGATTTAGAATCTTGGAGCTTGCTCCTCTCTAGGTTTTAGATAGTGTCAATTTTGGTTGGCCAGTTTGATTTCTTCAAAAATTAAAAGTTGTTGCTGACTAATATTCATCAAAGAATCTAGTTGATCATATTTACTAGAATTTCCGCTCTCAAACATGTTTTTCCATCTGCAAGTATTGAATCTGAGACTTATTCAAGGGTTCTGAGTAGAATTCTTCATAGATCAACGTAATATCAAAATCTCGATATAATAGGAATAAAATCCTCAAGATGATTTCATCTTATTTAATCATATAACCAAGAGCATTGCTATAGCTAGCGACAAATATTATGAAGAAAGTCTAGCGAATAAAAATTTAACCAATATAAGAGCAGGGCTTTCTTGAATTCACGGAAATTGGTGGAAAAAAATGCTACTACCTCCGTCCCTAATTATAGGGCCCTTTTAGAAAAATAACGGTAATTAAGAAAATTAAAAATGATAATAAATTTGTTTGTAATTACTATTGTTTTTACAAATTTGTCCTTTAAGAGAGAGGATTAGTGTATGTTTTCAATGTAGTATTTAATGTTGATTGAAGAAAAAAATATAAAATAAATAGGGGTATGTTAGTAAAGAATTAATTAATGTATTTGGAAATAACAAAGGGGTCTTATAAAAAGAGACAAATTTTTTTCTCAAAAGGGTCCTATAATTAGGGACGGAGGTAGTAGTAAATAATACTGAGTTAGTGAAACAAAGGTTCGGGATATTTTCGGTAAGCATTCTGTCGCGACATATATCATTTCCCTATAACAAAACTCCTAAATAAGCAAATATCCAAACATCTCTCCATTGCCCCCCAAAACATACGGGGTATGCCTACGTGCTTGATTGATGGTTGCTATATCATTATACATGAAATGATTCAAAGGAAATTAATAGCAAAATACAAAGCATACAGAACATAGGTAATATAGCCATGGTCAAGAAATTAAGCCCCATTCACTTCATTAGATCACATTCGGCCAAATGAGATTATCATGATAATAACAGCACCAATTTTCCATGCGTTGAATGTAACTTCAGTTACATAGATATTACCACCCTTTGTTTGCAAGAAATAGCAGAAAATTATTCTAAACAATACAAGACCAATAATGAAATTATTCTAAACTGATTTAAATATTATCTAATTTCAACTATTTGAGAATTCACATCTCCACATGTTACATGGAATTCTTGTTTTAAGTTAAATGAGTTTATGAAATGCTAAAAAACATCTTAAATCACAATACTTATATTTTCTTTTATGTATATGTAGAGTCATATGATTCAACTCAAGTACGATTATAAAAAAAAAGGGTGGTAACTTTTTTTATTAGTCATACGATTACTAACTTGTTTTTTTCACAAACTAGGAATAACTTAAAAGAATTCATTTTAGCTTTCTTCTTGAGCCTCAATATGTGTTGAGTCGACCCTGCTAAAAAAATGATTAAACAAAGGTCTAGGTTCAAGTCTCTCCGATACTAATTTCGATGAAATAATTTGTCTTTTTCAAAAATAATATTTAAAGTACTTTAAATCTCGGACGGCAAAATCTGCATTGATTGCATGACTGCATAATGCGATCTAAATCCCACTCTAATTACTTTAATCACAGGAGACTAGTTCAATGTTCCTTCCAAAGTTAACAAAATTTAATAAGCAACGAAAGACGGCAAAGTCACAAAGCAACCATAGAATAAATTTTATTAAAAATCATATAAATTTATAAAAACCCTTCTCTATTGCTACAAAGATATGCAACTAACTAGTCCATTGAAATAAACACAATGAAACTGAACACAAACCTCACTTACTTGTGCACAATTTTAATTGTTACAATATCCATGGTAAGAGTATTTGCATCTGATGAATCCTTTTCTTCATCCCTACCTGGGTGCAAAAACACATGTGGAAATGTAAAAATTCCATATCCATTTGGGATATCCAATTCATCAATACCAAATCAAGGACCATGTTCCCTAGAGCGCAAATTTAATCTCAAATGTGTAAACGACACCAAATTAATTTTTGGCAATTTACAAGTTTCTAACATAAACATCCTTGAAGGACAACTTGAATCGTTGTTCTTAGTCTCGGGTTATTGTAATAGCACAAACTACATTCGATCCGGTTTAAACAGTCCTAATTTCACCATATCAAGCAAGAAAAACAAGTTCGTAACGGTTGGTTGTGACAGTTACGGTTATCTCAACAGTGTATACAACAAAGAAACATATTCAACCGGTTGCCTGACAAGATGTCATGGTAATCGAAACAGAATAGAAAACGGAACATGTTCGGGTATTGGTTGTTGTCAAGTTGATATTCCACCTATGATGAGGAATATAAGTGTAGAAGCTTCTGATTTTCCTAATTCCACGGATTCTTTGGGGTGTAGTTATTCATTTGTTGTTAAAAATGGGTTTTATAATTTTTCTATTTCTCATTTGGATAATTTTCCTTATGAGAGGCTTCCTATGATTCTTGATTGGAGTGTTGGAAGTAAAAATTGTAAGACTTCAAAGGGTGAAGATGATTATGCTTGCAAGAAAAATAGTGATTGTGATGATAAGGACATTGATTTTGGTTATCGATGTAAATGTAAGGAAGGTTATGAAGGTAACCCGTATCATCCAGATGGCTGCATAGGTATTTTTCTTCATCTTGTTCTGCATATTAATCTATATTTTGAGAGGGAATGTTAATCTCTTTGTTTAGTTATATACTTTTAGCGCACCAAATATATTAAATTTTATTGTTAGTCCTTTAGAAAAGAAATCTTCAAACAATGGTACTCCAAATATTTGTATAGTCAATATTTTTTTAGTTCATGTATTTAAGTTATACATGTGTACTCTTCTAATTTTTGAATGAGTTTTTGCAAGCATGTTTTTAATACGAGATGGATTAAATATTAACTTTTAAGTTTTTGCCACTTAAAATCCATGTTTAATTCATCTAATTTTTTTTATGAGAAATTTTATAATAGTATAAACATGCTTTCAAAGACACATTACAAATTTGAAGGGTACACATAAACTAAGGTACAAACAGGGATTAAAAATGTTGACCGAAAACATTTGAAAACCATTATTTGATGATATTTTTAATGCGACTAAAGTTTTTTTTAGAAAGGGACTATAGATGAAATTTGATATATTTATATGGATCAAAACTTATTTAACCCTTACCTATTTATTTATATTTATCCCATTTAATATTTCCAGACAACATTTTGATTCTTGAAACCGTCCTAACCATTTTTATGTAATTATTTTTCAAATATGTTGGAAAATTTAACCCCTTACATGAATATAAATTATTTCCGTTATATACACATGCAGACATCGATGAATGTAAGACATCAAATAACACATGCATAAATGAAGATCATTGTCGCAACAAGGATGGGTTTTATGAATGTTTCTGTCCTGATGGACAATATGGAAATGGAACATTGGAAGGAGGGTGTCATAGACGAGATGTTATTACCAATGTTGCCATAGGTAAGCACCTAAGCAAAACCCTAATTTATTTGGTTCAAATTATTAATATCCGTAGTATCGATATATTCGTCAATAATTTTATTTAAGATCAAATCAATCGAGAAAATACCCGAGTTCAATCACAATGCTAGATCAATCTTTAGTCTCATTTACATAACTTTAAATTTTCAGTTTTCTTCTCCGTGAAGAATCGAAGGGTTACGACTAGAAATTATTTTGGATTCAACATGTTAGCTTTTGATGTTAATTTATAGAACAATTAATGAATTGGCTTCAAACACATTTCCAATGCAGGGGCAAGTGCTGGACTCATGGTCCTGTTTGTGACAATTTCATCTCTATACTTGACATTCCAAAAAAGGAAATTCATAAAACTAAAGCAAAAATTCTTTCAACAAAATGGTGGTTCCATTTTGCTACAACAACTATCTACAAGAGAAGACACTTCACAATTAGCTCAAATATTCACTGAAGAGGAACTTAAGAAAGCCACCAAAAACTACGATGAAAACTTAATCATTGGTAGAGGAGGTTTTGGTACAGTTTTCAAAGGAGTTTTACCCGACAACAAAATCGTTGCTGTCAAAAAATCAAAAATAATAGATGCAAATCAAATCGAGCAGTTTATTAACGAGGTAGTTGTTCTATCCCAAATAAATCACAGAAATGTTGTCAAACTCTTGGGATGTTGTTTAGAGACGGAAGTTCCTTCCTTGGTTTACGAATTCGTTAGAAATGGTACACTTTTTGATTTCATACATAGTACTAAAGATAAAGCAAACAGTCCAACATGGAAAACGCGTTTAAGGATAGCAGCAGAGACAGCCGGAGCTTTATCGTATCTACATTCATCTGCATCAATAGCTATTATCCATAGAGATGTTAAGACTACCAACATTCTCTTAGATAACAATTACACAGCAAAAGTTTCCGATTTTGGAGCTTCGAGATTAGTTCCACTTGATCAAACGGAGATAGCAACAATGGTGCAAGGAACTCTTGGATACCTAGATCCAGAGTATATGCAAACTCATCAATTAACCGAGAAAAGTGATGTCTATAGCTTTGGAGTAGTGCTTGCGGAGCTTCTAACAGGAGATAAACCTCTTTCTTTTAATAGGCCAGAAGAGAATATTAGTCTTGCTATGCACTTTTTGTCTTGTTTAAAACAAGATAGAATTTTTGAAGCTATTCAAGTTGGTATCTTGAATGATGAAAACAAGGAGGAGATTATAGAGGTTGCTATTCTTGCTGCACAGTGTTTACGGCTTCGAGGTGAGGAAAGACCTAGTATGAAGGAAATAGCTATGGAGTTGGATGGTATAAGGTTAAAGGAGAAGCATCATTTTAATGATTCAGAGCTGAAATTTGAGGAGAGACAACACTTGCTTAAAGAGGCATCTTCTAGAATTTATTGTGAAATTGGTGATACTATTGACCTTGAATATAGTGGGTATGACAGCTTGAAAGATCAACCATTGATTGCCTTGGATGATGGAAGATGATTGTGATATCTCAAAATATGTATACTTGTTTTATTGATTTTAGAAGGGTTAGTAATTAGATTTTAGAAGTCTTTGTAATGTTTTTAATATAGGATCAATAAAATCTTAAAGCTCTTTTTTCTATGTTTTTGGTGTAAAGTATATATCGACGTTGTTGATAACTAATCTTCGTAAGAGAATCTTACTGGTGATATCTAGTTGTATCTCCACGCTCGATCATATTTTTCCATCACAAAGTTTGAATCTGAGACATTATTTAAGGGTCCGAGTCTAGCTCTACTTATTTTAGGTAAACCAAAAGTATTGACTTGCATCAAAGTGATAGTTCGACATGGCAACTAGGTTGGCACCCTTGAATACCTCAAATAAACAAGCATACTCATAATAACAAGAGTATCGAGTGTAGCTCTACTTAGATCAACGTAATGTTGAAATCTCAATATTATAGGAATAATATCCTAAAGATCATCTTATTTAATCCTAAAACATAACTCCTAAATAAGAAAATATTCAAAACATCTATTCAATGCCCCAAATTATATCGGTTATGCCTACATTCTTGATTGATGGTTGTTATACCATAGTGTATGAAATGGTTAAAAGGAAATTAATGGAAAAATACAAAGCATACAAAACATGGCTAACATGGCCATGGTCAGGAAATAAAGCCCCATTCACTTCATTAGATCACACTATGCCATATTAGATTATCATAATAACAACAGCACCAATTTTTCATGGGTGATATTGGTAGGACACTGTTAAAGAAGATGAATTTGTGAGGGAAAGGATTGAAACAGAATTGAATTGCATACATGAAATACTTCACTAAGTTCTATTTATACGCAAATTTTGCTAACTTTCTTAACTAACTAGGAAGTTACCTTGTTTACACCCATAGTTCCTGCAGCATGAATATTTAGTGAGTCAATTTACGCTACCATGAATAGATTCATACAAGCATGCATGGATCGTTTATTTTGGAATTAAGATATTTATCCAATCTAATAACCCTGAAGAACAAATAGCACACCATTTATATCCTATATGGTAAAACATGCTAAATTACCATGAAGGTTCACATTAGAATCTGATTTTAATGTAACATTATACATATAGAACACTCAATATAGAGAACACATGATAAAAGATATATAGACGAATGAAGCATTATACATAAGAACAGTGTAGTAAACAAAGTGGATACAAAAGATTGTTATTGTGAACATTCAAGCAATATTCTCTATCAGAGAATTAGGTTCTCTTTCCACAGAATCATAAGAACTGGTGTAATCATCACTCGACATTGTTTGGTCAAGGTTGGTTCTTTGATCGTCTACAACCGTTTCATGTGGATAAAGGGTTGGCCTTGGAGGCATTTCAAGGCTTTCAACATCTCCTTCGAGCATCTCCACTACTTTGTTCATTGAGGGACGATCATCTGGTTTCAACTGTATACACCAAAGTGCGACAACGATCATCTTCTTAAGTATTTTATTTTCCTCTTCCGTGACATCTTCTATTTCTATTTCTCCTTCTTGTCCAAATTGATCATGAATCCAAAAAGGAAAGTAAAGCTGACTTGAATGCTCTGCTTTGGCATTTAGATTTTTCCTTTTACTTGCCATCTCCATCAAAAGCATCCCAAAACTATAAACATCGGCCTTATAGGACACTCCCCCAATATTTTTGTAGAACAACTCCGGAGCCATATATCCAATTGTACCTCTTGCTGCAGTCATTGTGACGATGCTATTCTCTAGCGGATATAGCTTTGCGAGTCCAAAGTCAGATATCTTTGGAATAAAGTTCTCATCAAGCAGAATATTGTGGGGCTTGATATCAAAATGTAAAATCTTCATTTCACATCCATGGTGGAGATAGGCAATTCCTCGAGCTACTCCAATTGAAATATCATGTATTTGGCTGCAGCTTAATTTTTTACTCCCTTCTTTAGAGAAAATGAACTTATCAAGAGATCCATTGGGCATGAATTCATAAACAAGAGCACGTTTTGATCCCTCAATACAAAATCCAAGTAATTGTATTACATTCAAATGATGTATTCTTCCAATACTTGCGACTTCATTAATAAAATCTTGCCCATTACCTTTAGACTTAACCAACATCTTGATTGCCACACAAGGCCCACTACGTAGGTTTCCCTTGAACACAGTTCCAAACCCTCCTTCGCCCAATTTTTCTTCGAAACCTCTAACCATTTTCTTAATTTGTTTATACGAATATCCAATGGGCATGAGGTTGTTTTGTTGTAGATATAGTTCAATACATTCATACATTGACCAATGTCTTTTTCTCCATTTGTATATCAACAGTGAAATGAAGAAAGTTATCCCAAACAGAAATCTAGCCGTCAAGAATGATGGTAGAACATAGTGTCCTATCGTCAATCCTACTTTATAATCGGAACATAGTTCTCCATTTGCACCATCATAGATTGAGTTTTGTCCTTTTATTATTTCAACCAGTCCTGTAATGTTATACAAACATGATAAATATTGATAACATTTAACGACAAAATTTAGGCATATATTTATTAAGACTTAAAAGTTGTTATTGAATATCGTACACCCAAAAAAGGGTGTGTTTCTTAAGCAAAATAGTATTCAAATATCCAATCTCAGCAATCCGGTAAAAATAGTCAAATATCGAAAACATTATGAAATCTTTAGTGAATAAATTTTGTTGATTGTACTTACCTTTCCAAATAATGGTGATAGTATCTGCAACAAAAGTGGTGATAGTACCTGCAACAAAAGTTTGACTTAAGTGAATAAATTGATGACAGCAGAATGATTTAATTCATATTTATAAATACGATTGAAAATAATACATGATCTAGCGAAGACTATTTTACACAATTAATATAACTATGGTATTGCCTAAATATTCTTTCATAATATATGAATTTAAACCTTACTAACAAGATGGTTAATTTGAGCCCAAATTAAGATGATAAACTCTTACCTTTAGCATATAATGTAATTCGAGCCCATGTATCTGCATCACCAAAATATGATTAATGAGTAATAAGAAATTTATAATCTGATTGAAAATTTATTACTTGTAATGATCTTTACTTTACCAGAACTACTGCTAATTTTCCGAAGTCCCATCATAGTTAGGCAGTAGAAATCACCGCATTGAATTATCTCCGTGGAAGTGTTGAAGAAGCAAACTGATGAATATCCGCAAGTATCTTTGCACTCAAGACGCAGCCATGAAACCTCAAATCCATAGACTAGTGCCTTATGAATGACTTCATAGGAAAGTACTTGATTTGTTTGCAAACCCGACCAAGAAGTTGGAGTAACCAATATCACATGACAACCATCTTCAAAGTCTTCAACAGTTAAATGAATAGCCATAGCATAAATATAATAGTCTTTGGAAGAAGGCCAATTTATGCAGGGAGTAGTATTCACATATTTAGGATTGTTAGTTACTGGATGGGTACAGTTCAAGTATATTATATGCTCCCAAAGACGCTCACCGGAATCCGAAAAAATTGATCGGAAATAACCTCTGTGGATCATGGCGTGGTATGGGTCATTGCAATTGAGATCGTCAAAACCGTTGAAGTAGGTATCACAGAAGTTAGATCGAGACAAGAAATAGAGAGGAAGTGAAGAGCAATTAGATTGTTGAACACCAGGATCAACCAGTCTGATTGTGAAATTGTTGTAGTTGATGGATTTCACATAATATTTTCGGGAATACAAATATAAAGTTGTCACATCATTTTCACAAGATAGCTCGTAACTCTTGTTCCCGCAATTATCTGGCTGATGTTTTAATCGAAATGGGTACTTTATGTTGGAAATTTTGCCACAAGATGAAGGGGGACAAGTATGTTCTTTCTCATTAGAAAGATTACTGCTGCTACCTTGTTGGTGTAGAAACGTAAATGAGAACAAGATCACCAATACCCACCACATGATGGGGAAAGAGAGAATATTTTTTATTTTATTTTTTGTTGTGGGGAAAGAGAGAATATATTGAAGAAGTATACATACATTTTCTCCATTTTTTCGTTTCATTTTTCAGCTCCAATAATAAACATAAATTCAGTTCCTTTGTGCATATTGAAACCTTGCTAAATGATGTGTGATGCTAGCAAGAAGTCACTTTACATCCTCGAGAGTACTAGCTGTTGAATCTACTGCATCGGATAACTGACCTGTGGTGACGAAATATTTTAAGTCAAGTGCATTTGCACGCCTTAATCAACAAAATTGTTTAGTTTTCTTATAATTTAATTATTTTATTTAGAGTCAAGTTATTTGTGTTAATGTTTCCTTTTGATTTAGTACTTAATAATAATAATTTTATATCTAATTTTTTCAATAAAAAATAATAAATATATCTAGTAAGTTAAAAATGAACTGATATCCTTATTTATTAATTTTGTTAAGTTTGCAACAACTTAACCTAATTTTTTCCCTCTACATGGGGTAATAATAATAATGGTAGAGCTTATTAGGAGGCAAGTTTACGAGACTACACCAAGTTGTATGATTTTTTTTTTTATGTACAAGTTTTATTCATGATTTTATTCTTAATGAAATTATAAGTTTGCTTGCCTAAAAAACAATTCAATTTCTCCAAGTAGCATAAATCTCTATTCTTTTTTTTTTTTTACATAGACTATAAATCTCTATTCTAACTTCATATTCAATAGTTTTTTTACATTCATGAACAAATCTTATAACATTCAAATAGAATCTATAGAAGAAATTGAATATATCCAAAACATTAGTGTTTATTATATTTGTTATTTTTGCTGTTCTTTTTAATCCTCACTTGCATAAAGATAGGCTATGGAAAAGAAATATTATTTTGATTGGAACAAATTTAAAGAAACAAAAATAATATTTATACCACGGGATACCAATTATTTCATCTCTTATATTTTACTTTTATATATTACAGTCTATTCGACACGTGCGGCGCACGGGTCAACAATCTAGTTAAAGGACAAATTTTTATATATAGAGAGGGAATAAAGTATTAATTTTTCAACAATTATACATATACCATCTTAGGTGGCATGTACCACTTGTACATCCACACACAATTGTGACATGTTTTCGCGAGGTCCCACACACAAAAAAACACTCAGCTTGTTTGTCTCTCACACACTCTTACATAGACGTGGTACATTGTGCGTATGAAAAAAAAGGTAATTTTTAGCCAAGTACACCATGATTCCAAAAACAAAACAAAAAATACACGTGGTGTAAGCTTTATCAAAAGCTATATGCTTTATTGAAAAATGAAAAGAAGACAAAGTTGTACTAGACTCTAGTAGCCATGTAGGTCCTTCATCATCGAGTGTGTGATAATACTTCAACCTTTAAGGATAAAATGTCATATTTTCACACACACCGTTCACTAGCATAGTATATTTTTAAAAAGGAGCACAGACTTTGTTTTAAACAACTTAAACTTTGCATAACTTGGATGGCAGGAGAACATATTACTTTGATCACGCTACTTCTTCTGATCTTGCTTATCAAAAGTGGCAGTACTCACGACGAGTGCAGGTTGGAATCGTCTTGTGGACCTAACGAACCGGGTATTAGATTTCCCTTCCAACTCGTGAAGGAGCCACAAAATCAATGTGTTTATCCTAAAGAGTTCTGCCTATATTGTACTGAAAATAAGAAAACCATGATAGTGCTCCCTACCACTTCAGGTCCAATCAAATTCTATGTCTCTGATATTGATTACATATATAACATGATTTCAATGTCAGACCCAGACAATTGCCTTCCAAAAATGTTTTTGATACTCAATAATTCATCATTTCGACCTTACCGATTTTATCCAGAAGCAGATAGAAAAATTACCTTTTTCAACTGCTCTTCAGTTAGGAAACGACACCTGAGAAACAAATATCAGACATCCCAAGAGTCACAGGATATGAACACTTGTCCAATTTACGCTACTGAACCCAACGAAGATATTGTTGATTTGGACCTTGTATCTTGTACCAAGATGTTCGACGTCAACACGTCTATCCTTGCATTAAACCTGATGTATAATTTGCTACATTTAAATTGGTCCAAACCAAGTTGTGCAAAGTGCAAAGCAAAAGGCATGAAATGCAAATGGAAGAGCAACCACACCAAGCATGGCATTGAATGTACTTATTGCAACCACAATCAGAAAGTAATTCAACTTCCAAAATCTATTATTTTTTCAGCTATAGGTGAGTTTACTTGATACTTCAAAGTATTATTTGTCTCTTCTTAGTTATTCTATTTATTAATGTTGGGAGGAAAAAGTAACGGTTAATGTGCTACTACAGGTTCAATTATATTGGGGTTGTCCACTATTGTATTTATTAAGATTTATTTACATTTCCGAGAAAAAGAAGAAGATCAAGTTAGAATTGATAAGTTTTTAGAGGATTATAGAGCACAAAAGCCTGCCAGATTTTCATATTCTGATATAAAAAGAATCACTAGCGGGTTTAAGGAAAAGTTAGGAGAAGGAGCTCACGGAACCGTGTTTAAAGGAAAACTGTCAAGCGAGATTCGGGTGGCTGTGAAGATTCTCAACAATACACAGGGAGAAGGGAAAGAGTTTATCACTGAAGTGGAAATTATGGGAACAATTCACCACATTAACGTGGTTCGTTTGCTTGGCTTCTGCGCAGATGGAATCCATCGAGCTCTTGTATACAATTTGTTTCCAAATGGTTCTTTACAGAGTTTCATATTTCCACCTGATAACAACGACCATTTCATGGGATGGGAGAAGCTACAACAAATTAGTATCGGTATAGCAAAAGGAATTGAGTATCTTCATGAGGGTTGTAGCCATCCAATCCTCCACTTTGACATCAACCCTCACAATGTTTTGCTAGATGAAACCTTCACTCCAAAAATTTCAGACTTTGGACTCGCCAAATTATGTTCAAAGAATGTTAGTGTGGTGTCCATGACTGCTGCTAGGGGAACCTTGGGATATATGGCACCTGAAGTTTTGTCACGAAATTTTGGAAATGTTTCTCGTAAATCTGATATTTATAGTTATGGGATGTTGTTGCTAGAAATGGTTGGAGGAAGAAAGAATGTAGATTCGTCGTCTGAGGAAAATTTCCATGTTTTATATCCAGCATGGATTCATAACCTATTGGAAGGAGACACACATATAAATATTGAAGATGAGGGTGATGTTAAAATTGCAAAGAAACTCGCAATTGTCGGACTTTGGTGCATTCAATGGCAGCCAATAAATCGTCCCTCCATAAAAGGTGTGATACAAATGTTGGAGACAGGAGATTACAGTCAGTTAACTTTTCCACCCAATCCTTTTCATTCCACTACTTCCGTTAATACTAGTGAACGCTCTTTGATCAGACAAACTTTTCAAATGGAAGTGATTCAAGAATAAGAAAAGATCATCATTTTAGATTAATTTGAGTTAATCACTTACCACTTGAAAAGATTAAATTGTTTGTGGAAAAATAGCTTATGTATTTTTTGAGTAGTTTGCTCACTTCAGAGTGTTGTTTTTTAAATATTTTATAACTTTTGTGGAAAAATTATGTTGCTGACTTTCTCTTTGTATCGTTCTTTATTATCTATCAATTTTTTGTCTGAAAATAGACTGAAATCAGGCATGAATTGAAAATGTGTATTACAAAGAAGGAAAACAGAAGTAAAAGAAGTTATATTTTCCTTGTTTTCACTCTGCCATACATACACATCTTGAGGTAACACATCCCAGGAGTGATACTTCACTAGACCTTCATTGGACTTACAACAACATATAACATGTAGAAGATAATTGAGAATACCAAATAACTAACTCTGTGACAGTGTAAAAATGTCAAGACAAGAAGTAAATTATCTTAACTCACATTGAAAGAATGTAAAATAAATTAAACACAACGAATGAAATGATTTATTAACAATTTATCTTTATTTTCCACGTAACCTTCGCATTTATTCTTTGTCATATTGAATTATAGCCTTCCTTTATAGTTTATAAGATTTCCACTCAGTAGTAAGAATTGCATACTGGAAATACTTCACTAGGTTCTATTTATACACAAATTTTGCTAGCTTTATTAATTAACTAAGCGGTGAACGCTTACACCCATGAATAGATTCACACAAGCCTGCATGAATTGTTTATCTTGGAATTAAGATAGTTATCCAATCTAATAAGCCTGAAGAGCAAATAGCATACACCATTTATATCCTATATGGTAAAACATGCTAAATTACCATATAGATAGGTTCACAGTAGAATCAGATTTTAATTTAACATTATTACATATTTAGGGACTTCAAATAACGAGAAGCTTTTTTTAACACTCGATAAAGAACACACGGTAAAAGATATATAGACGAATGAAACGTTATATAAGAACAATGTAAAAGACTAATTGGATACAGAATGTTGGGATTGTTAGTTACTGGATGGGTACAGTTCAAGTATATTATATGCTCCCAAAGACGCTCATCGGTACCCCCCCGAACTTGATGGAACTTGGCGTGGTATGGGTCATTGCAATAATTATAGGTATCACAGAATATAGATCGAGAGAAAGAATAGAGAGGAAGTGAAGAGCAATTAGATTGTTGAACACCAGGATCAACCACTCGGATTGTGAAATTATCGTAGTTGATGGACTTCACATAGTATTTTCCTGAATACAAATTTAAAGCTGTCACATTATTATTTTCACAAGCTAGTTCATACCTTTTGTCCCCGCAATTATCTGGGTCATCTTTTAATCGAAATGGGTAACTTATATTGGAAATTTTGCCACAAGATGAAGGGGGACAAGTATGTTCTTTCTCAATAGAAAGATCACTGCTGCTACCTTGTTGGAGTAGAAGCGTAAATGAGAACAAGACCACCAATACCCACCACATGATGGGGAAAGATAGAATATTTTTTAATTTTTTTTTTTTGTTGTGGGGAAAGAGAGAATATATTGCAGAAGTACACATACATTTTCTCCATTTTTTCGTTTCATTTTTCAGCTCCAATAATAGACATAAATTAAGTTCCTTTGTGCATCCAAAAAGTGGTTATTGAAACCTTGCTAAATGATGTGTGATGCTAGCAAGAAGTCACTTTACATCCTCGAGAATACTAACTGTGAAATCTACTACATCGGATAACTGACCTGTGGTGACGACATATTTTAAGTCAAGTGCATTTGTACGCCTTAATCAACAAAATTGTTAAGTTTTCTTATATTTTAATTATTTTATTTAGAGTCAAGTTATTTGTGTTAATGTTTCCTTTTGATTTATTACTTAATAATAATAATTTTATATCTAATTTTTTCAATAAAAAATAATAAATATATCTAGTAAGTTAAAAATGAACCGATATCCTTATTTATTAATTTTGTTAAGTCTGCAGCGACTTAACCTAATTTTTTTCCTCCATTAATCCCTTATTAGGTTTGCAACAACTCAATCCCAAAATTTTGGCTCTAATCCTTATCCTTATTTATTAATTTTGTTAAGTGTGCAGCAACTTAACCTAATTTTTTCCCTACACATGAGGTAATAATAATAACTAGACTTTTGACCCGTGCGACGCACGGGTATTCTCGACTATAATAGAGACCAATAAATAATCTTTAATCTGTAAGATCGTCGGTCGACCAATAAACGCAAATTAGATTATTGGAGATACAATATTACAATCAAATGATAATAAAAAAAAATATAAAAAAATTAGATAAAAAGAATACAAAATTATATTGTTGCACAGGTCAATTTTATTTATTACTTTTATAGTTAAACATAAAAAATTAATGTTCATGGTTCCTAACAAATTATTTAGGGTAGCCGAGTTTGCATGGAAATTAGGGTATTCTGTTTGTTAACGTATTAAATAATTGTATAACAACTTGTCAAAAATAAAATTTACAGAAAAAATATGTTAAGTTGTTGCAGACTTAATAAAATTAATAAATAATAAGGATAAGGATTAAAATATCTATTAAATTTTTTCTTATGATGTAAATTTAGAGCCAAAATTTTATGATAGAGTTGTTGCAAACCTAATAAGGGATTAGTGGAGGGAAAAAATTAGTTTAAGACTTAACAAAATTAATAAATAAGGATAATAATAGAGCTTACTAGGAGGCAAGTTTACGAGACTACACCAAGTTGTGTTCATGATTTTTTTTTTTTGTACAAGTTGTATTCATGATTTTATTCTTAATGAAATTATAAGTTTGCTTGCCTAAAAAAACAATTCAATTTCTCCAAGTAGCATAAATCTCCATTTTTTATTTTTTTTATTTTACATAAACTATAAATCTCTATTCAGCCTTCATATTCAATACTTTTTTTACATTAATAATGAACAAATCTTATAGCATTCAAATAGAATCTATAGAAGAAATTGAATATATCAAAAACATTAGTGTTTATTACATAAAGATAGGCTATGGTAAAGAAAGATTATTTTGATTGGAACAAATTTAAAGAAATAAAATTAATATTTATACCACGGGATACCAATTATTTCATCTCTTATACTTTACTTTTATATATTACAGTATATTCGACCTGTGCGGCGCACGGGTCGACAATCTAGTTAAAGGACAAATTTTTATATATAGAGAGGGAAAAAGTATTGATTTTTCAACAATTATACATGTACCATCTTAAGTGGCATGTACCACTTGTACATCCACACACAATTGTGATATGTTTCCGCGAGGTCCCACACACCAAAAAAACACTCGATTTGTTTGTCTCTCACACAAACAAAAAATACACGTCGTGTAAGCTTTATCAAAAGCTATATGCTTTATTGAAAAATGAAAAGAAGACAAAGTTGTACTAGACTCTAGTAGCCATGTAGGTCCTTCATCATCGAGTGTGTGTGTAAACTCATACGGAAAAGGTCACGCATATAGTTCTCTTTTTATTACCAGACTTGAAAAACTTCGTAATAGGGCTAATTGAAACCGAAAAGTAGAGGATTTAGATTCTTTATTTATTGATTGATTGATTTTTATTTTTGATCCATGTTGCTCTACCATTTGAGTAATCTTGTGGCCAATTGGATGAATGAGATTGAGAGTGGAGATTTCATGTGGATAGAATTTGAGATCATGGAATGTGGTGGATCCATTGCAAATTTGGAGTTATTGTGTTGTTTAAATTTTTTGAGTGGTTAATGTACAGGATCATAATCACATGAGTAAAAAAATGAGTAAGTAAATATACAGTTTCTACTCATCAAATGGTTTTTTTCTCAAAAAAAAAAACTCATCAAATGGTTTTGATTTTTGTTTTGACCCCTGGTTCTGATTTTTAAAATTTATTTATAAAAAATTATTCCAAAATTATTAATTAATTTCTATTTTTCCGGTCAAATGAATGGTTTTTTTAATGTAATAGAGGCTAAATGCGTTAAGGTTCAAGGAGTTCATAATGATTTAAGTATGCCGCAAGATCTCCTCAACTTAAGTTGGGAGAAATTCTTTTTTTTGTTACAAACACAAGCAAATTTTTTATTTTTTTTTAGGAAAAGCAAAAAGTTTTTAGACACAAATAATTGAATGATATGACTATTTTTTTTTTTCATTTACTTTGCTCTATTTGGGTGGATGTGTCTAAATATTTTTTTATTTGTATCTGTGTTCAAATAAGTCTTCTTGATTGAGTTGATAGCGGGAGTTGAACTCATATTCTTACAAGAAAGGGCCCAAACTCCTAACCAACCTTCATTGGGATATGAAACGTATCTCCTTGTTAAAACTTAAAGAATTTTGCTCTTCGCGCCCTGCAGCCATGTCAATTTTACCCTTGCGCTAGTTAACTAACGCACGTGTAAATGTATGCGTTAGTTAACGCACGCTGCGCCACTTAACTGCCGCATGTGTAAAACATTGCGTGTGTTAACTGACGCATAGTGTTAACACTTGCGCAAGTTAAGTGAAGCATTATTGAACGCTGCATTGAATGCAAGTTATGTGTCATCAAAGACCCGTAACCTCAAGATGCCCGTAATTGAACCTACTTACGCTAGTTTAACAATATTATTGGATAATACGACACAATCGATCAAAATTACATTAAAACATCCTTTTTTTCACAATCACATAACAATCGAAACGGTGTAAATTACACGAATTTGCCGGTAATGGCCCGTAATCATTTAAACACACTTAAAGCCACGTAAACGGTCCAAATAACACAAATTTGTCCATAAATTTATAAAATTACATAATCTCACATAAACGGTTAAACATTACACTATTACACTTAAATAAGGATTACACTTCAACGGATCGGACAAAAAGATACAAAGTATTATTCTCAACCATTACACTAAACATGAAATCAACGTCGCTATCGTCTTAGAGGAGTTGTGGATGATACACGGTCTTCCAAAAGTTCTCTTCCTTATCCTCCCCCAAGTCCAGGCCTGGCACATTTAATATCACATCACGTGTTTTATGATTTGAACCAATATAGATAAAGAAGTCGTCAAGCTTTATCTTCAACTCATCCAACTTGTCGGTGGGGTTTACAGTGAACCAAGCCCTCTTTTTCACATCTACATAACGGATTTCAAGTTTAACCGGAGTTTGTGCATCTTCAGACATGTTTCACCTCACAAACTTCACAAAAATATAATGAAAAACAAATATGAGAGAAATATAAAATAAGTAGTTGAATAATTATTGACAAAGTAAGTAATACGAGCAATAATTGGTGTGACATAACCGGCCACCAAAAAATATTTCATTTCATTTAATATATATATATATATATATATATATATATATATATATATATAATATTAGTTACATATTGGCCACAAATATCCAAATTACATAACCGGCCACCAAAAAATACGTCGGGGTGTAATACCACCAAAAAATAGGACGAACACCGACCGACCTATAACTGTCCTAACCTATAATAACCTATCTAAGAGGTCTAGTGACATTCCTAAATTATCGTCTTCTTCCATGTCTTCCGTCCATTCAACTTCTTGTTCCTTTTTTTGCGGGGTGGGAGTATCATCACAAACAATTGGATTGTGCTCATTTTTGGTTTCTTTGGCGGCTTCGGCTCCTTGGACATGAGTTCATTGCAAGCGTCTTGTCTATCCAAAAACGCAAAATGTCAATTCTCCGCCTCACCAATCTTGTTGTTCATCCACTCCTTGCAACTCGGTGGTAGCAGACAACCTTCCTTCAAAATCACATGAAGATAGTGGTCGGGAATTAAACAAAGACACATGATGTTGGAATGTGGATTAAGTGGAGGAGCACTTCGGATTGGAAAATATGTCTCACATACACCACCCGTTTCGGGCAAAGTAAATAGAACAACGGGTTTTTTGTAGCAAGAAGCAACAATGTGACCCATATCCGGAGTGGTCATCCACTTATCTACCGGTGCAACACCAATTGTACGTTTTGGAGGGTATAAACCATTCAAGATTTTGTTATAACGCTCCTCCGTGTCGTATATCGGCATGTAGTCACTCTTGTGATTTTTCAACTCATTAATAAGTGCATACCGAACCAAAACATGATCTTCCTCATCCTTCCCCAAGTGCCTAGCTATCACCCGGAATCCACAATGACCATCCCCTTTAATATTCACAATGTCTTCAACAAAAGGTCTCATGAAGTTTGAAATTTGTGAAATGTATGAGATATTCCGAAGTGGTTTTGAAGTAGACGATGAAGCTTGTGAGCGGGAGTAAGTGTCAAGGCGTGCATCTTTCCTCTTTGGAAGTGAATTCTTTAGTTGTGAAGGTTGACTATCCGGATTTTGAGAATCAATGGTCTCCCACCTAGAGGGGATTCGTCCCGATGATGACACTTTGGGTGTAGTCCTCTTCCTTTTAGGTGCTCCCTTGGTTACCACCTTTGTCGAAGGCGGAGACAAAATTGTGGTTTCCGGAAATGCTATTTGACGCATCATCTCTTTGATGCGGAGTTTCATATTGTAAGGGTTTTTCTTGAGAAGTTCTTGAATGCCATTCCACTCCTCCACCACGGAAAATCATCATCAATCTTTTCTCCTTGTACACACAACCTTTTCCAATGAGGGTATATATCATCCAAGACAAGAGGCAATTTTTGCTTGATCTTCATGACAATAATACACGCACAAGGTAGCCCGTACGAAGTCTTTTGCACACAACCACAATCTTCCTCACGAAAGTCGAATGTCTTGGAGAGTTTCAATTCATCATAGATAAATCTCAATGCTTTTCTAGAAACATAACCCTCCAACTCTTTCATCATCTTGATTTTTGAGTATTTGTGTTCAAAGACCTTTTTTTCCTCCCAAAACTTCCTTGTATCTCACCAAATTGCACGGCCAACATCTTGTGAATTTCATCCCAACATAATGCCAAATCACCCACGCTACTCCTCAAATATTTTTTCAAAACTCCATGAGCCGATTCAACAATGTTGGTGGTTCTACACCCTAGATGAAAGACTTTATTCGTCCATCCCTCATAAATTTTTCCTTAAGGTTCAAAACCGTTTCTTCGACATATTTAATGAATTCCGGAAATGGCATGCATACCTCTTTGAATTTCAATAAATTACTTGCATATGATTCCTCTGTTGGAGATTCGACCAACTCTCTTCAGGCGATCACAACTTTCTCAACAACTTCTCTATTATTCACCTTGTTCTTCTTCAATTCTTCCTTGTCAACTTTTGAACCCTTAGGAGGCTTTGGGTGAACTCTACAATTCGTGATGCACTTAGCCCTTACATTCTTCCCAATATGAAAATAACAAAGCATAGTGTATGTTTCAGGGAAAACTGTGCCAACGGCCTTCATTAAAGCACCATCCCTATTGGTGACAATCACCTTAGGCATGTTGTCTTTTGAGGACAAGAGACCTTTCAAGATAGTGAGTGCCCAAGCAAAGTTATCCTCTAGTTCAAAGTGAAGAAAAGCGAAACCAACGGAATACGTCATTTTTGTAGAGGTGCAACCAACTATCTCAAACAACAACATTCAGTGGTTGTTGGTTTTGTATGTGGAGTCCATGACCAAAACGGTCAGAAAGGTGTTGAGCAATTTAATTGAATCCGGATGAGTAAAAAAGATGTCTTCAAGAGTGGTTTCCTCACTATTGCATCTTGTGTAATAGACGTATTTATGCTCCACCAACTTCGAAATCAAGAATTGCAACTCCGTCATGTCACCTCTTTCCCCCTTGCGCCATCTTGTTCGCACATTGTACACTTGCTTGATTGTTGTCACACTTTTGTTGTTATTTTCCTTCAAATTGGTGAGAATATTCCGAGGCACCGCCAAGCTTTTTGTCATTTCAATAACTTTTTTCTTCTCCTCCGCACTAAGTCTACCCGCAATTAGGTGTCCTTGTAACTTTCCTTCCTCCACCTCCAAGTCATGGTTGTGCATTCCACAAAGCATTCCAAGCCACCAATCATTTGTATCTTTATCAAAGAAACCTTTCAACCTAAACGAACAATTACATTTCCTTGAGCCGATGCTTCCAAGGTTCGGTTTCTTCCTTGTCTTAGGTGGCTTGTATATCCCACTCCTTTCACATTGCATCGTCAAGTACGGCCTTTTTAAAACGGATTTATCTATACAAACACCAAATCTGGCCTTTACCCCTTGTCCACGAACCTAAGTAAGTAACTCTTCTCGCTCTCTCCATCTTGCATTTGTTGTAAAAAATGAGGCGGTGTCGCGAGCTTTACAAATAACACCGATAGGTACCGGTTTAGGTTCTACAATTTTACCAATTCGAGCTTGCATTGTAATTTGGACTTTAAACAGTTTCAAATTAACAGTTGGTTTGACATCGCCGGAACCTTCACCGGAACCTTCATTTTTGGCCGGTTTCGGTTCAACGTCATCATCCGCGACATTGTCAACCATCTCCCTATATATCTATTGAATAAAAAAAAACAAAGGAAGAAAATATAAATTACTTGTGGAACAAGCTAACCAAGAACAAAAGTGACAAAAAATTCGAAAAACAGGACTGTGCACCGGGGCGTCACTTAAGTGACGCAACACATTAACCCTTGCGTCACTTAACTTGCGCACCCTTACCAGTTGCGCAACTTAACTTGCGCGTCTAGCCCTAATGCCTACAAAAATCAGACGAACCTACCACAAAAACCAGCAAAATGAGATGAGTTTTGATGATACAATACCTGATATTTGGTGCTTGATGAGCGTAGAAACTTGCTTCCTGACGATTTGCAATGATTTGGGATGAGGATTTTGACCCAAAAAATCGCACTTTTTGGGTTTTTGAAGGTGGAGGGAAAGAAAATGGTGCTTGGAGTTTGGACTGATGGGTATTGTACGAAAACAGTAACACTGCGTTACTTAACTTGCGCCGCGCTAGTTAAGGTGCGCAGCGTCACTTAAGTTGCGTGGCGTTACTTAAGGTGCGCAAGGGCAAAATTGAAAGAGCTGCAGGGTGCGAACAAATTATACAGGGTAGAGAGCAGAATTCAAACTTAAAAGTGTATCTTTACTTATTTTTAATTAACTTCTTTGAAATAAACCTAATAAACTTGTTGTTGTTTGTACATCATTCCTAATGTTTTATATGAAACGTATCTCCTTGTTAAAACTTAAAACTGATATTTTTAACGAGACTAATTTTCTATTCTTTTTTTTTTCTTTCAAATTCTATATATATCTTAACAGGTCCACTTTTCAAAAGAACGAAACTTTCTCACTTTTTTTTCTCAACATACTAGATGCACCATCCCTACCCGAGACCGCCTAATCAGAAATTTGATCACCGAAGAGCAACCTCCAAGACTACGTTATTGCAATCACACGCAAAAACATCATAAGGGTGAGTATTTGAAAATCATGAAAGAGAATGTGTAACTAAGAAAAATAAGAAATTATGCACATATATCATATGAAAATTGATAGACATATTATCACGATTGACCATGTTAAATATTTATGTCATATAATGATCAAATTGATGCATGATAACATATTAACACTCTATCTCAAAGGAAGATGTTCTGAGTTTAACGAAGTTTGAAGAATACATTCAAAACCTCTGATGACAAGAAGTTTCACAAGACTCTAGAAGAAAGAACAAACCGAACCTTCACTGACTCTAGGAGAACCCAATGTCTAGAAAATCATTATTGTCAGGTCCTCTTGCATCAAAGTCATCAAGAAGACATGCATACCGGAATATCATAAATAATCATCTAGAATTCATTCATTCCCTACAAGGGCTGACATGAGTTTATCCTCCAATTTCACTTCAAGTACATGTGTACAACGACCATACTCATTGTAATGTATAATTCAACCGGCTAATTCGAACAAATAATTGTAGAACCTCAAACTATCATATTTGTACGGCCACCTCATGTATTTGTATTCAGTCTCAACGACTATATCCCAACGAATACCATAGAGACGGTATTTCTCATGGTATCGGAGGACCTGATCCAAAATACATGTATTGCTGTAAGTTGGACCATAGGGTCAATTTTAATATTTTGTTTATTTCACACCGGCTACGACCAAAATGTACTTTTTATTATCTTCACTTTCTTGTGTTAGAACAAATTAACCCTTGCATAATATTTTTAATTAGATGGCAGGAGCACACAGTGAATCTTCTAAATCTCCTGCTTATCAATAGCAGCAATGATCATGTCGTTTTTTAAACAGAATCATCATTTTGTGACGATTGTTCAAATTAGCTACGAATCACTAAACACTTACATTTTCGACCCAGACAATTGCATTCTGAAAATGTCTCTGGAACAGAAACATAAGCGTTCATCATATCTATCTTTTTACTGATTTGATGCAGAATTAGAAACAATGATATCCTTTTTTAATTGCTCTTCAGATCAGAAACGACACTTGATATACCGAGAATGGATTCATAACTGATTGTAAGGAGACGTATAAATAAATATTGAAGGTGCAGGTGATGTTAAACTTGCAATTGCCGAACTTTGGTGCATTCAATAATGGCAACCAATGAATCTTCCTTCCATAAAAACTGTCATACAAATGTTGGAAACAAGAGATCACAACCAATTAATTTCATGCCACCAATTCCATTACCATTAGTCCATTAGTGCAGGCTCTTTTAGAGGACGATCTTTTAAAATGGAAGTGATTCAAAAACAAGGGAACGATAATTATCTTAGATTAAGCAAAACAATTTCTTTATGTTAAATTGATTTATTTTCTTTGAACACGCGCTAATCCTCAAATTTACCTTTAGCTCAAACATAGCCACATGAAGGAATAACAACAATAAATTTTTAAAATCTAGTTTAAAAAATATTTACTCCTAAAATGAGGATTAATTAAACTTAGGCACTCAATTTTGAAAACTGTTAATACCCCAACCCAGTATAATACAATTTATCTTACACCAAAACATGTTAATATTACAATTAGATTTAAGTAGAGTGAGCTATTAAGCTTTTGATATTCTAAGAGGCACTGAAAAAAATGTTGACTTAGTACATATTTGTAACATTCGAAATAGAAAACATTATGGAAGAGTAGAATTAATAAATAACAAGTGTCTGGATACGATGGATTCTAACAAATCACATTTTGTGCAGTGTCAAGAAGTATTCTCTAACAGAGGATTAGTCATGTTTTTCCCCGAATCGCTAGAACTAAATAAATCACCCAATGTTGTTTGGTCGAAGCTGGTTGTTTCATCTCTTGAAATTGTTTCATCTGGATACATGGTGGGCTCTGGAGGCATTTCTATGCTTTCAATATCTCCTTCAAGCATTTCAACTACTTTACTCATTGAGGGGCGATCATTCGGCTTCAGTTGTATACACCAAAGAGCAACCATGATCATCTTCTTTACAATTTTCATATCTTACTCTGAGATATTTTCCATATCGATTTCTTCCTCTTTTCTAAGTTGATCATAAATCCAAAGGGGAAAATATATCTAACTTGAATGTTTTGCATTGGTATTAAGGTTTTTTCTCTTGCCTGCCATCTCCATCAAAAGCATCCCAAAGCTATAAACATCAGCCTTATAGGACACTCCCCCAATATTTGAGTAGAATAATTCAGGAGCCATATATCCAATTGTACCTCTTGCAGCAGTCATTGTGATGACGCTATTCTCCATCGGATGTAGCTTTGCCAATCCAAAGTCAGATATTTTAGGGATAAAATTAGTATGATTTTTATAAACAATGAAATGATGTTTTTTCTTATGAAATAACATTATCTAAAATATAAATATCAACAAATAATTCTTTATTCCATAAAAATAATAGTTAATTTAAAGATTTTTGAAGTAAGAGTACCGATACACCTCAATCTACGGGTGTACCGTAGAAGCTCCATAAAATAAAATGTTGACATTCTATAAAGGTCGTAAGCTCTGTGATTCATGAATTTCCGTGAAAAATAATTCGTTGGATATAGCAGCGTCATAAATAAATGGAAAATTTTATCGTGAAGTCATGAGAATGACTTTTTTGGTGAAGTTAAATGACCAATCATTGAACATTTATGTATTTAATTTATGTCACGTCAGATTATATGGTGTATTGCACAATTTGTCTATAAGGTTTTGCAATTATGTTCTTGATTAAATCAAAATTAAAGATAGGTTCTTATTTGTGTATTAAGATTGAAATTTCTCTTAATATTTTGTATGAGGATTGATTTGAATAAGGTGAAGTTTTTAAACATTATTCCAAAACAAAAACAAAAAGGGCACGTGGTTTATGTCCTTCGTCATCGAGTGTGGGTGTAAACTTATTATACTGAAAAAGTCACGCATATAGGTTTTCTTTTTATTAACAGGCTTGATTAATTTCCTAATAGGGCTAATTGAAATCGTGAGGATTTAGATTCTTTATTGATTGATTGATTTTTACTTTTGATCATGTGGATAGAATTTGAGATCATGCAGGGATGTGGTCCATTGAAAATACCTGTACTTGGAGTTATCATTATGTCGTTTAAATTTTTGATTGGTTAATGTGTTATCACGTGATGCTGCTTAAATTAGATAGTAGTACTTTTTTAACCCGTCTTTTCATATTATGACGAGTCATCTTCATAAATTCATCAACTTCGTATTAAAACAATAGTACATCTTTAATTAATTGACGTACTAGAAGAATTTGCTGCATTCTTGAAATTGCGCGATGATGACAGTTTCAGGATCATAATCACATGAGTAAAAAAATGAGTAAGTAAATATACAGTTTCAACTCATCAAATGTTTTTTTTCTCTGAAAAAAAAAACTCATCAAATGGTTTTGATTTGTGTTTTGACCCCTGGTTCTGATGATTTTTTTTTTTTGCCCTATTTTTTGTCAAAAAATACAAAACTATCCTACTTTTTAGAAAAATTGCAAAAATACCCTACTTTTAGGTACCACGCAATTTGCAGTTGCGAGGTACCCTAAAATTTTAGGTACCACGCAACTTCCACTTGCGAAGTACCTTAAAAATTTTGGAGGTATTATACCTCGCTACTCCAAGTAGCGATGTACTATTAAAAAAATTTGGAGGTTAATTACATCGCTACTTGGAGTAGCGATGTAGTATGTTTTAGTTTTTTTCAAAATCATACCACGCAACTCCAAGTTGCGTTGTATTTTGGTGAATTTTTTTTTTTTTTTTAAATACCTCTCAACTTGGAGTTGTGAGGTATAATAAGGACAAAAAAATTATAAGATAGGGACACACGTAAATTCATGCAAAAAGTTGAAATTAATAAAAATAACTTAATTTAAAAAACTTAATTAAAAATATATAATAAATAAAATATACAATTATTATGAAACATATATTGTTTCATCTACTATAAAGACTACATTTCTACTGATGTCTAATATTAATGCAATCTTTGCGAGAATGACCAGGCATCCTACAAACGCCACATCTTCTCTTAGTTTCTACATCGTCCATCTCGGTCCTAATGCGAGTAATTGGTGGACGACCTTTCTTTGCCCGACGCATGGACTTGTTGGGAACCACCTTCAGTCCTTCATAATCAGGCCAATATGTCTGGTGGTGAACCACGTCGAAGTGGATGTTGTATACGGCGTATACACACTCATTCGTGAATTTTTTATCGACAAAAGTCTTGTAGTCGTGACAAAAGCTAGAACATGCGGCAATGACATGTGAGCATGGTAGGTGTAATGCTCTGAATCGTCCACAGTCACACCATATATTTTGCAGGTCCACCTTGTATTCTCCCTTTGGGAATCCTTCTTTATGGTCGATGGTTTCACGGACGGAGAAGGTATACCGATCCCGGTCAAACTGAGTGACATGATGACTGTTGGATTTAATCACCTCTTCTCTGAGATATTTCATGATGTTTTCTGAGAATGGCTCACCAGAATTTACCCTTGCCGCTGCCTCATGTCCTCTTTTAGCAAACAACGCCGCCAACCTGTAATATGATGCCTTGACAATAGCTGTGATCGGGAGTCCTCGAATACCCTTATACACGTTGTTTTGTGACTCTACCAAGTTACTTGTCATGTGGCCCCATCGTCGACCATCGTCATGTGATTGAGTCCACTTATCTTTGGGAATATTGTCAACCCATTGTTATACCCTCATTTTGGACCTAAAAATACTCATACAAATTTCCCTGCTATTTTCTAATACTTTCAAATTCACCGTGTTTTCTACTGTGCTTCAACTGCATACGTTACTGCTTCAGTCTTTTAAATTTTTGCATAAGATCATACAAAAGGGTATTTTGGTCATTTCCCGCAAAGGAACCCATTTTAGTCCCTACAATTTGTCCCTGAGCCTTTTCAATTTGTCTACATGAATCATTGATCAAATTTTGTACAAAATCATCTTAGTTTGCATCTGAGTCAGTCTGAGTCAGTTTGAGTCGTTTTGCCCCAGGGGCATTTTAGTCTTTTCACATTATTTAAATTTTGGGCAGAGAGGTATTTTAAAATACCTCATTTTGGTAGTTTGTTCGTTTTTAGTCCATTTTGTCAATTTTAACTGTTTCACTTTACGTTGCATTTCAGATTACTTTTTTAACCAATTTTATTATTATTGCATTTTAGTCCCAATACTTTCAAAAATTGCAATTTAGTCCAGATTTTACATTTTATTGCAGAAGTGTCCAATTCCAATTTTTAAAACAGTCCCAATTCTTTTAATTTTCAAAGCTGTTCAATTCTTGTTTAATTGCAAAACAGTCCCTTTAGTTTCATTAATTGCAGATTGGTCCAATTTCAAGTCCAAGGCCACACAAGCAAAGTCAAGGCCACATGTCACTACCTCATTGGTCAGGATACACTTGGCAGCCTATAAAAGGCCGGTTACTGTGCAAAGTGCCAACAGATCCATTTAGTGCAATCCACATCATCACAAACAGATTCCATTCTTCTCTCTCTTGGCAGTTAGGATCAAAATCATAACAAACTCAGAAAAGCTCAAGAACACGAAAAAACCCTAATTTCCCAGAACCAAGATTCAAGCACAATGCGATGAAATTCACTGCAGTTCTCAGAGATTCATCACTGAATCATCATCATTGAACTGTGTCTCTGCAATTCGAGCGCCAAATTCATCGCCAAGAAGCAATGAATCCGGCACGATCACAGAGGAAGAGTTGGTGAAGAAGAGGGAAAGAATTTCACGGTTTTGAACCAAAGAAGAACGAAGAATTCACCGGTTTATTTCCGGATTTCAAGCCAAAGATCAGCCACAGAATCAAATCCAAAGATTTCCGAAGACTCTAGATCGAATCTCCGAACAAAACCAGGTGAGAATCAAAGAACTTACCTCTTCATACTCGTAAACAACAATGAATCCCAACTGATGTAGATTCGTTACAGTTTCGAAGAAGTTTTGGTTCAAAAACGTAAAAAACCCTAAAATTTCCAGAAAACCATAATGATTCTAGGGTTTGCAACGAATATCAATCATTGTAAACCGGAGAATCCATAAACAAGTTCGTTTTGAAAGAAGTTTGAATCGAAAGCTAAAGAACCAAAGCCATTCGAAACCGTGACAGAACCTTAAGATCTACCTCATTTCGAACGGTGTGTGTGTATTTCAATGGCATATTCGTGATAAGAACAACTAGACGAAGCTTTTAAGCCATAATCCATGGCAATCTAGGGCGGATTACGAGAACTAGGGTTAGGGTTTGTGAAGGGAGAAGAGGGAACGAAGGGAAGAGAGAGAACGGAGAAGGAAGAATGAGGGAAACCGGGTTGAATGCCCTTTTATACAGGCTTCTGGACCGGGTCGCTCCATACCCGGTCCACCCTCCCTTAATGACGAGCGTTGGATCAAGATCCTGATGGATCCGGATCAATCTGACGCTCCTGAAGCGTTAGTTTGATCCAGACCCATCAGTATCCGCGGGTTTGGGTTTCGTGAGTATGGGCCCTGAGATTCTTGGTGTTTTTTTGATTTTTGTTGCTAATTACGCCTTTCTCTCTTGCTGTTTGAACCCCTGGCATGCTTTAATTTTATTGAATACTTTTGTAATTTTTTCTATGGGATTCTTGGTATATTCTTGACTGTTTGATGATGATTTTTCATGTTAAGATTGATAAAAAATGATGGGGGTAAATTTCCTTTTTATTGGTATGTGTTGTTGTTTTTTTTTTGTGAATTTCTTTGTGTGATTTTTAATTCAAGCTCGTATCATGTGATTTTAGTGCTTGGCTTCGATTCCATGGTGATTTACCCCTGTTCTCATAGTAGCTCCTTGGATTGTGTTAAGTTTGGTGCTTTTGTAGTATCTTCAATCTTATTAAAACTTGAATTTTGCGATATTTCTCATGTTCTTGTTAAAATTGATGCTTGATTACAATTTTGTGACGTTTTTTCAACTTTGTCAAATTTGATCCTTGATTACAATGGTGATATTTTACAATGTTGTTAAAATTGATTTTTGATACCAATGGTCATATTTTGCAATCTTGTTTAGTTTGATTCTTGATACCAATTTTGTGTGATATTTTGCAATCTTGTTTAGTTTGATTCTTGATACCAATTTTGTGTGATATTTTGCAATCTTGTTTAGTTTGATTCTTGATACCAATTGTGTGATATTTTGCGACCTTGTTTAGTTTGATCTTTGATGCCAATTTTATGATATTTTGCAATTTTGTTTAGTGTGATTTTATGCCAATTTTTGTGATAGTTACCATTTTGTTTAGGATTAGTATTTCATTATTATTTTTCCTTGTTTTACTAACCACTTTACTCTATGTTTCATGCATACTAAGCATCTCATCTCATTCCCATTTCTTCCTTTAACCCTTTCATGCAATTTCCTACTAATTCATGTAATATTTTTAGGTTAGTTTTAGTTTACTTTCTTTAATTTCATGCAAGACCATAGAATGTAAATTAGGACCCGATGTAAAGGACTATGGACTATAATGATGTACACCGACACACGCACCGACACGCACACACGTTGCATGAGCTAACGCTAGGTGTATGTTTAGGATGCGCGATACTTAGAGAAAATTAATCTTTTTAAGAAACAAATGGCTTCCATCACTTCAAATATTTTCCAAATAAACCTTGGAGTCAAAACTCCGAAGGATTTTCCCTTTATTTTCTTAATCAAATCAAAATGCAATTAATTTCCAACTTTAACCGTTTTCATTAACAATTGAATCAACCGAATGCTTTTTTCTTCTTTTCAATTCTAATGCCTATACGGCCTCTTTCCCTTCTTCAAAATCTTTTTCAAACTTAAAAAACAAATTAAACCCACAAAAACATTTTGAAAGAGAACTACAAGGAATTTTGATCCCTTAAAAGGGTATGTAGGCAAGAGACTCAAAATCTCTCCAAGTCCAATAAAAACAAAACTCAAAATCTTCTTTCTCTCATTCTTAAAATCAACCCCTCTTTTTCACAAATAGCAATAAAAGCAAAGCATATACGTAAAGCATAGTAAAACGGTTCCTATAGGATACTATAGTCATTGCGGGTGCCCAACACCTTCCCGTAGTGAAATCAGCCCCGAACTTAGAGTTTCTAAGGTTTTCTCTCGATTTTACCTTCCCCAAAAAAAATAGAGATATCAATGATTGAAAGGTTCAAATCTAATTAATGATTTGACACCCGAAAATCGTGATAACAGAAATGGCGACTTCACTGGGGACTTTTTTTAGGGCTACGCCTAGTTTTTCATGCTTTATATTTTATGCTTTGCTTTATTGTTACATGTAAAAAAAATTCTTATGTACGTATGGGGTGAGAATATCAAAAGCCCTATACTCGGGCTGAGTGAACCTAAGATTAGGGAGAGATATAATCGACAATCCATTCCGGGGGTTGCCTCGTGCATTGGATTACGCGATCAATCTCACATAGCTGAGGCATTTTGGAGGTGATGTTGTCGGCGTGTGTTGTCATGCTTAGGCACTTTACTTCCAATTGACCGATGAAGGCTATGGACCGTAGTTACCAAACCCATCCTTGGCCTTCCTTAGGACGTAGTGCGGTGGCTAAACCGAGCGTTGTCTCGAAATTTAGTCGTCACGCGATACTACACCCAAACTAGACCTTCTTACGGATAATCATGGACAAGCGTTGCTTTGCACTACCATGATATACGTAAGAGAGGTTGTGGTTTGGGAACTTTATAGAACCTTGGTTACTACTATCAAAGCCTTAGTTTCACCGGACACCGTGTCCACTTGTTACTTTAGCCCACCGTGCTTTCTTTGCTAAATAAAGCCATGCATACATGCATTCATGCATAAACCTTTTTACATGCATTTATCAAAGGGTATAGACAAACTAAAATTCTTTGCAAATATAATCAGGCATGAAGAGGACTAAGTCTTACAAGTTCAAAGAAGTTGATTTGGCTAGCCTAAGGGAGTTGGCACTCAAGGTTAAGAATCCGACTGGGTTTCGTCTCCGATACGGTGGTTTGCTTGTTATTCTCCGGACTAATGTAGAAGAGAAGCTGGTGCACACTCTGGTGCAATTCTATGACCCGGTTTTTCGTTGCTTCACTTTCCCGGATTTTCAGTTGGTTCCTACACTCGAGGCTTATTCTTGCTTATTGGGTTTACCTATAGCCGAGGGGGTACCCTTCACAGACCCAGGATCTTCTCTTACTCCTCTGGTGATTGCTAAGGATCTTTATCTCAAGACTTCCGATGTATCTAAGAATCTCATCACCAAGTCTCATATCCAGGGTTTCACTTCAAAGTACTTACTTGAGCGGGCTAATCTTGAATCTACTTGTCAGGACACTCTTTAGGCCATTCTGGCACTACTCATCTACGGGCTCGTTCTCTTTCCGAATCTTGACAACTTTGTGGACATGAATGCTATTGAGATTTTCCATTCTAGGAATCCGGTTCCTACTTTGTTAGCTGACTCATACCATGCCATCCATGATCGGACTCTCAAGGGTCGTGGATTTATTCTTTGCTGCATACCTCTTCTATATAGGTGGTTTATTTCTCACCTACCGAGTTCTTTCCATGCCAACACGGAGAATTGGTCTTATTCGCAGCGGATTATGGCTCTTACTCCCGATGAGGTGGTTTGGATCACTCCAGCAGCTCGAGTCAAGGAGATTATTACTGGTTGCGGAGATTTCCTCAATGTACCTCTTCTCGGTACCCGGGGAGGAATCAACTACAACCCCGAGTTAGCCATGAGACAGTTTGGTTTTCCTATGAGAGTGAAGCCCATCAACCTTGCTACATCACAAGAGTTCTTTTACTATTCCAATGCCCCCACCGGGCAAAGGAAAGCTTTTACAGACGCTTGGTCTAAGATTCGTAGGAAGGATGTGAAACACTTGGGTGTGAGATCTGGTATTGCTCATGAGGCCTATACTCAGTGGGTGATAGACCGAGCTGAGGAGATTGGCATGCCTTACCCTGCTATGAGGCATGTATCTGCATCTACTCTGTCTAGACCTTTACCGTTGCTTCCCGCGACTCAGGAGATGTATCAGGAGCATCTAGCTATGGAGAGTGAGGAGAAGCGAGCATGGAAAGCCCGTTACAGTGAGGCCGAGAACTTGATCATGACTTTGGATGGCAGAGACGAGCAGAAAGATCATGAGAACCGGATGCTGAAGAAGGAACTAGCCAGAGTTAGGAAGGAGCTTGAAGAGAAGGATGATCTATTGAGGAGAGACTCCAGGAGAGTCAGAGGTCGTCGAGATTTCTTTGCCAGTTATTGTGGTTCAGCTTCAGACTCGGATTCCAAATACTACCCAGTCACCCCTTAGTTCTGGATGATAGGATGGACTCTTGATTATGTTGTTTGTTCAGCTTATGTTTCAGAAGCCTACTCCCTTGGCTCAATTTATCAAAACAACTTGCTTTGAATAATTTGTTAGTCTAATAATGTTTGTAAAGAATTCTAAAAAACCCTTTGGTAATAAAAAAGAGTCGTTTTTGCATCTGCATTTGCACATATCATGCATCATATGCATCATTCATCGGTCACAAAAAACTTCCAAGTGCTCATTGCCTCCTGGTTCTTCTGCCGCAGTGTGAAAGGTGGCTCGTGCTCGAAGGACCGATCAACCTACCAGAGTACATCAGACTAGACAATACAGAAGGAGGAATCAAGTAGCTATGGAAGAAGAGAATGCGCAGCTCCGTACTGAACTAGCTCTGTGAGAGAAGAGTTAGCTAAAGCTCTCGACGCCATGACTGCCTTGATAGCCGCTCAAGAGCAACCAACCTCGTCTGCTCCAGAGACCACTGAGGCAATTCCAACATCATCGCTCGATAACCGCTTCGCCATGCCAAGGGGATACCCATACGGACTCCCGCTTTTCTTTGCTCCAGATCCCACAGCAGGTGCTTCTAGTGCTGCCAACGGTAACCAAATCCCCGTCTCAGGGCAGGCTTCTCTCCACACTACTCTGCCTCAGTCAACGGTCTTCACCGATCCGATTGTGCACTCTACGCCTCAGGGCGCCAATGCTAATGATTACCATGGAAAGACTCCTGTATTGGGAACTATGGAAGAAAGAATGGAGGAACTTGCCAGAGAACTCCGTCGCGAGATCAAGGCCAACCGCGGGAGCAGTGACCTCATCAGAACCCACGATCTTTGTTTAGTGCCGAGGGTGGATGTCCCCAAGAAGTTTAAGGTCCCAGAGTTTGACCGTTACAATGGGCTGACCTGCCCCTAGAACCATATCATCAAGTACGTCCGGAAGATGGCTAACCATGCAGACAATGATTCACTTATGATCCATTGCTTCCAGGACAGCCTAATGGAAGATGCCGCGGAGTGGTATACCGGTTTGAGCAAGGATGACATTCGTACTTTTGATGATCTGGCTACTGCTTTTAAGAGCCACTATGGATTCAACACCAGGCTCAAGCCGAATAGAGAGTTCCTCCGATCTCTTTCTCAGAAAAAGGACGAAAGCTTTCGCGAATATGCGCAGAGGTGGAGAGGGGCAGCTGCCCGTATCACTCCCGCTTTGGACGAGGAAGAAATGACTCAAACATTCTTGAAAACCCTGAAGAAAGATTACGTTGAAAGAATGATTATTGCTGCCCCAAGCAACTTCTCTGAGATGGTCACTATGGGAACTCGCTTGGAGGAAGCTGTCCGAGAGGGGATTATCGTGTTTGAGAAGGGTGAGTCCTCGAATGCACCGAAGAAATACGGCAATGGCCACCATAAGAAAAAAGAATCAGAAGTTGGAATGGTGTCTGCCGGAACCAATCAATTTGCCACTGCCGCTCCTGTCAATGCTACACAACTGCCACAACCGTACCAGTACCTATAGTATGCCCAGCATCCGTTCTATCCGCCGTTCTACCATCAGTACCCTCCACTACCGGGCCAGCCTCAGGTCCTTGTTAATGCCATCGCCCAACAAATGCAACAACAACCACTAGCTCAACAACAACCGCAACAACAACAACAAGGCCCTCAATCTAGACCATCTTTCCCGCCGATACCGATGGCATACGCTGAACAACTTCCGACTCTGTTACATAAGGGGTATTGCACCACTAGACCTGGCAAGCCTCCGCCAAACCCATTGCCTCCCAGGTTCCGCTCCGATCTCAGATGTGATTTCCACCAAGGCGCCCTAGGTCATGATGTAGAAGGTTGCTACGCTCTGAAATACATTGTGAAGAAGTTGATCGACCAGGGAAAGCTATCTTTTGAAAACAATGTCCCACATGTGCTCGACAATCCACTCCCCAACCATGCCGCCGTGAATATGATCGAAGTATGTGAAGAAATCCCTCGTCTCAATGTCCGTAATGTTGCTACTCCTCTAGTGCCGCTACATATCAAACTGTGCCAAGCTTCCTTGTTTAGCCACGACCACGTTGCTTGCTGTGAATGTCTTCAGAACCCTATGGGTTGCAGCAGAGTCCAGACTGATATCCAAAGATTGATGAATGACAACTACCTGACTACCAGTGATGTTTGTATGATAGTGCCGATCTTCCACGATACTCCGGCCAAAAGCACACCCGCCAGGAAGGACGTTGAACCGTTGGTCATACGGTTGCCTGGGCCAGTGCCATATACTTCTGCGAAAGCCATCCCGTACAAGTACAGTGCGACTATGTTGGAAAACGGGAAGGAAGTACCTTTGGTGTCCTCAAGCACAGTAGGCAGTATCGCTGAAGTGACGGCTTTGAGGAGCGGCAGGGTTCGGCCCCTTTTGTTCTAGAAGAAAGATGATGCGCCAGTTACGATTCCTGCTGATAAGACTACTCCATTAACAATCCCCCCAGTTGTTGAAAGTACCAACCGTCCAGGCCATTCCATCGAAGATTCCAATCTGGATGAGATTTTGAGGATAATCAAGAAAAGCGATTATAAGATCGTTGATCAGCTATTACAAACTCCTTCGAAGATATCCATCTTGGCCCTACTCCTTAGTTCGGAGGCTCACAGGAATGTATTATTGAAGGTGTTGGAACAAGCCTATGTCGACCACGAAGTCACAGAGGATCAATTTGGTGGAATAGTGGCTAACATCACTGCTTGCAGTAACCTTTGGTTTGGTGAAGATGAACTTCCAGAGGCAGGGAAGCACCACAACTTGGCCCTGCACATTTCCATGAACTGCAAAACAAATATGCTGTCCAACGTGTTGGTAGACACTGGGTCGTCGTTGAATGTGATGCCTAAGTCGACTTTGGATCAGTTAAGTTGTCAAGGAGTTCCTTTGAGAAGGAGTACTTTCCTAGTCAAGGCTTTCGATGGTTCCCGTAAAACTGTGCTTGGAGAGGTGGATCTCCCCATGACTATTGGCCCTGAAACATTCATGATTACTTTCCAGGTTATGGACATAGATGCCTCTTACAGTTGCCTTCTCGGGAGACTGTGGATACACGAGGCCGGGGCAGTCACTTCTACCCTCCATCAGAAGCTGAAGTTCGTAAGGAATGGTAAACTTGTGACAGTACATGGGGAGGAAGCTTATCTGGTCAGTCAGTTATCATCCTTCTCTTGCATCGAAGCTAAATCTGCCGAAGGAACTGCATTCCAGGGTTTGACTATCGAAGGTGCGAAGCCCAAGAGAGCTAGTGCTGCTATGGCTTCGTTGAAAGATGCGCAGAAGGCCGTTCAGGAGGGTCAGGCCGCCGGTTGGGGCCAATTGATACAGTTGCTGGACAACAAACGCAAAGAGGGTCTCGGTTTCTCTCCGACGTCAGGCGTGTCGACCGGAACGTTCCGTAGTGCTGGATTTGCCAATGCAATTCTTGACGGTGCTGCTGAAAGAGGGGCTAGGCCCACATTTGTGATACCAGGAGGCATTGCAAAGAACTGGAACGTTATCAATATCCCTGTGTTTGTGCATGATTCTAAGTAATATGTCTTGCTGTCTAGGCTTTTGTTTTCAAAATAACAATCCTTCCGCCCTGCCCGAGGCGGAAGTGACACTTTTGTAAAGGGCATGTTTGTTCCGACATCACCATTATCAATAAAAAACGTCGTTTCTTTCACGACTCTCTTTTTTCTTTAATGTTTTTCCCTTGGAAATAATGGTAATGCCAGAAAAAACCAAAACATCAGTATTTTCGTATTAATTTCAAAGATCTGCATAAAAACTATTTTCTAAAAATCATCCAATCATGTCACGCAGATCGAACCAAAATGAACCCGTTGAACACAGTGACCCTATGTTTCTCCAAACTGTTGAATGCCCGGTGTTTGAGGCCGAAGATGAGGATAGTGATGACATACCAGACGAGATTGCCCGGTTGCTTGAGCAAGAAGAGAAAACCATTCGGCCTCATCAGGAGGAGATTGAGCTAATCAACTTGGGTACCGAGGATAACAAAAGAGAGATCAAAGTCGGTGCTGCATTGGAGGAAGGGGTCAAGAAAAAGATCTTCCAGCTTCTCCGCGAATACTCGGACATTTTTGCATGGTCATACGAGGATATGCCAGGTTTGGATCCCCAGATTGTGGAACACCGGATACCGACAAAACCAGACTGTCCCCCTGTCAGACAAAAGTTGAGACGGACTCGGCCGGACATGGCTCTGAAGATCAAAGGTGAAGTGCAGAAACAGATCGATGCGGGTTTTCTCATGACAGTTGAATATCCCGAGTGGGTTGCTAACATCGTGCCAGTGCTGAAGAAGGACGGTAAGGTCCGGATGTGTGTTGATTACAGAGATTTGAATAGAGCAAGCCTGAAGGACAATTTCCCATTACCTCACATCGATGTGCTTGTTGACAATACTGCCCAGTGCAAAGTGTTCTCCTTCATGGACGGTTTTTCTGGCTATAACCAAATCAAAATGTCACCCAAAGACAGGGAGAAGACGTCGTTCATCACTCCATGGGGAACTTTCTGCTGCAAAGCAATGCCGTTAGGTCTAATAAATGCTGGTGCTACCTACCAAAGGGGCATGACTACTTTGTTCCATGACATGATTCACAAAGAGGTTGAAGTGTATGTAGACGACATGATTGTAAAGTCGAATAACGAAGAGCAACACGTGGAGTATTTGGCAAAGATGTTTGAAAGGTTGAGGAAGTACAAGCTTCGGCTGAACCCAAACAAATGTACGTTCGGTGTTAGGTCCGGGAAGTTGCTAGGCTTCATTGTCAGTCAGAGGGGCATTGAAGTAGATCCTGACAAAGTCCGAGCTATCCGTGAGATGTCGGCTCCGCAAACCGAGAAGCAGGTCAGAGGGTTCCTCGGGCGTTTGAACTACATTTCCAGATTTATATCCCACATGACTGCAACCTGCGGGCCAATTTTCAAGTTACTCAGGAAGAATCAACCTGTGGTATGGAATGATGAATGCCAAGAAGCTTTCGATAGCATCAAGAGTTATTTGCTAGAACCTCCTATCCTCGTCCCGCCGGTGGAAGGAAGGCCATTGATCATGTATCTGTCAGTATTGGATGAATCCATGGGATGTGTGCTCGGTCAGCAAGATGAAACCGGAAAGAAAGAGCATGCAATCTACTATTTGAGCAAGAAATTCACCGATTGCGAGACTCGGTATACAATGCTCGAGAAAACCTGTTGTGCACTAGCTTGGGCTGCCAAACGCCTGCGCCATTACTTGATAAATCATACAACTTGGTTGATATCCCGGATGGATCCAATCAAGTATATCTTTGAGAAACCGGCTGTCACTGGAAAAATCGCACGTTGGCAAATGTTACTGTCAGAGTATGATATTGTGTTTAAAGCTCAGAAAGCCATTAGAGGGAGTATCCTGGCTGACCATCTCGCTTGCCAACCGCTCGATGATTATCAACCTTTGAAGTTCGACTTCCCCGACGAAGAGGTTATGTTTTTAAAGTCAAGAGACTGTGAAGAACCACTGATCGGTGAAGGTCCAGACCCTGATAGCAAGTGGGGATTGGTCTTTGATGGTGCTGTTAATGCCTATGGCCGAGGAATCGGCGCAGTAATTGTGGCTCCGCAAGGGCATCACATCCCTTTTACAGCCCGGATTGTGTTTGAGTGCACCAATAATGTGGCCGAGTACGAGGCATGCATCCTGGGAATTGAAGAAGCCATCGATATGAGAATCAAGCATCTCGACATCTATGGAGACTCTGCACTAGTCATCAACCAGATAAAGGGAGAATGGGAGACCCATCATGCCAATCTGATCCCTTACCGTGATTATGCGAGACGTCTGTTAACGTATTTTATAAAGGTCGAGTTGCACCATATTCCCCGAGAGGAGAACCAAATGGCCGATGCTCTTGCTACCTTATCCTCCATGTTCCGAGTGAACCATTGGAATCATGTACCGATGATCAAAGTACAACGCTTAGACCGGCCCGCTCATGTGTTTACTGTCAGTGATGCAATTGTACAGACGGGTTCAGGCGGAGTCGACAACAAACCCTGGTATTATGATATCAAGCAATTTTTGCAAAGCCGTGAGTACCCGCCGGATGTTTCCAATAAAGACAAGAAGACCTTGCGCAGGTTGGCTAGCAAGTTCCTGCTGGATGGTGACGTCCTGTACAAAAGGAATTTCGATATGGTGTTGTTAAGATGTGTTGATGAATGTGAAGCAGAACAGCTAATGCACGGTGTGCACGATGGCACCTTTGGGACCCACGCATCGGGGCATGCTATGTCTAGAAAGCTGTTGAGGGCTGGTTACTACTGGATGACCATGGAGCGCGATTGCTATCAATATGCCAGGAAGTGCCACAAATGCCAAATATATGCTGATAAGATCCATGTGCCCCCGCACGCTCTCAATGTTATGTCTTCCCCATGGCCTTTCTCTATGTGGGGCATTGATATGATCGGAAGAATTGAACCAAAAGCTTCAAATGGTCATCGTTTTATCCTGGTAGCAATCGATTATTTCACTAAATGGGTCGAAGCTGCATCATATGCCAACGTAACTAAGCAAGTGGTAGTCAAATTCATCAAGAACAATATCATCTGTCGGTATGGTGTTCCTAGCAAGATTATCACTGACAACGGTACCAACCTGAACAATGACATGGTGCAAGCCTTATGTGAGAAATTCAAGATTGAACACCACAATTCTTCTCCTTACAGACCTCAGATGAATGGTGCAGTCGAGGCCGCCAATAAGAACATCAAGAAGATTGTGCAGAAGATGGTAACAACATACAAAGACTGGCATGAGATGTTGCCCTATGCTTTACACGGCTACCGCACTACAGTCCGTAGTTCAACCGGGGCAACGCCTTTTTCTCTTGTATACGGCATGGAAGCAGTCCTCCCATTGGAAGTGGAAATCCCGTCTCTCCGTGTGATTATGGAAGCAAAGTTGTCTGAGGCTGAATGGTGCCAGAGTCGGTACGACCAGTTGAATTTGATTGAGGAAAGACGACTGGATGCTTTGGCTCACGGTCAGATGTATCAAACAAGGATGAAAAATGCTTTTGACAAGAAAGTTCGTCCTCGGGAATTCAAAGAGGGTGAACTCGTATTGAAAAGAAGAATGAGTCAGCAACCCGATCCAAGGGGCAAATGGACGCCTAACTATGAAGGACCTTATGTTGTCAAGAAGGCTTTCTCTGGCGGTGCTCTGATTCTCACACACATGGATGGTGTAGAACTTCCGAATCCTGTGAATGCCGATATAGTCAAGAAATACTTTGTCTAGATATGAAAAGAACAGCGTGGTAGGTCGAAAACCCGAAAGGGCGGCCTAGGCAAAAATGCGCTTCCCGGTGGATCGAAAACCCGAAAGGGCGGTCCAGGCAAAATAAGGGACAAGAAACAAAAATGTAAAAGCTCGCTGAGATTACGTGTAACTCAGGCAAAAATGAGCGTCTCGATGAGCCGAAAACCCGAAAGGGCGGTTCATGCAAAAATGAGATTGAAATAAAAGACAATTGACTATATCTGGCAAGTTACCATTCCCCTTGGGATCTTTGCGACTGATGACTGGCTGTTCTCATCCGAGGTTCCGACACCTGTGGATTCAAGAGTTTTAGATACCATAGTAGTTACTGTGTTCAATGTACCACCAACCAATAAAATTACCATTTTCCAAGCTTTGTAAATCCGTGGAGTCACGCCTTCGGCTGATTACCACCCTTACATGTCGATTTGAGCCTATGCTTTTGTTTGGCACTCTTTTTTTTTTTTTCTATTCTATTTTCAAAGCTTTGTACAAAAAGATTTTTTCTATGTTAATAATGATGCATGTCTGGAATGAACATTCTGAAAACTGAAAACCTTTTTGAGTATTTTGAAAGCAGGCCTAAGCAACTAGGTATATTCAAATGAAACATGCATGAACAAATCTACATTGATAATCGGTTCCAATTCAAGTTGCTAGCAAGCTTTCCCCCGGTGACGGTCTGTGGCCAATGGCAAGAATGAAAAAACAGAATGAAAAGCATGAAAAATGAATATGCTCGCTAAGTCGAAAACCTGAAAGGGCGGCTTAGGCAAAAATGAGCACCCCGATGGATTGACAACCTTCAAAGGCAATTCAGGCAAAACAGGGGCAACAAAAAAAAAAGAAAAAAAAAACTATTCCTCGGTGGGTCGAAAACCCGAAAGGGCGATCCAGGCAAAAATGGGATGATGAAAATAAAAATGAAAAGAAATAAAAAACAAACATGCAAAAGCATTGACCACAGATGCGATGTCAAAGCATTTACGTAACTGTTCCAATAAGCAGCAATACCTTTCAGACTGTCCTTCTCTACAATTTTACAGCTTCCTGCCTTCAGCGATGGTCTTGATGTGTCTTCAAACGACGGCATCCCCAGAAGAGGAACTTTTGCAAGTATATGTCAGAGCGCGAGCCATTACGTACCCAATATTCCAATGTTTAGTCTGTCTCTGCGAAATTCTGTCTACAAATTGCCAATCATCATGCATTTCAAAGCATTCATACATGCATGATCATGCATCTTATGTGCTCATGCATTTGTTAAAATTGTCATGCTATTCATATGCATCTGCACTCTCAATTCCCATGTTAATCTCAATCAAAATCAATCATGTCAATTTCAAAATTTCTTCTGCTAATAACGAATGTCTACTGTCATGTCAATTTCAAAATCCAACAATCCTGTCAACTTCAAACTTTAGCTATCTTTTCAAAATTCAAGCTCCTGCCGTCGTGTCAAGTCAATTTCAATTTGTTTCTACAATACAATTCGTTTCCATTAAACGGCCAAGTGGCTAGTTCGCGTCCAAGAACAGCTTGTGCCTGTCAATTCACTCTTATTATCGGTCAAGCAGCAAGTTCGCATCCAAGAACAGCTTGTACCTGTTGATTTGTTTCTGTTATCGGTCAAGTAGCAAGTTCACATCCAAGAACAGCTTGTACCTATCCTTTTGGTATCCGCCGAGCGGCTAGTTCAGATCCAAGAACAGCTCGTGCTTTCTATTTTGTTTCCTGTCAGCCAAGTAACTAGTTCGTGTCCAAGAACGGCTTGTGCTTTCTACTTTGTTTTCTTTTAGCCAAGTAACTAGTTCGTGTCCAAGAACAGCTTGTGCTTTCTATATTCTCTTTCAGCCAAGTGACCAGCTCAAATACAAGAGCAGCTTGCGCCCTTTGTTGTCAATATTCCCGGTCAAGTGGCTAGTTCGCATCCAAGAACAGCTTGTACCTGTCAAATGTGCTATTAAGCCTCCCCAGTGAGTCTTGTTATTCTGTTAATGTCAACCAGTCCCACAATGGATACGACATACTCTGTTTTTTGCTATTCTGTTAAATGTCTACCAGTCCCACAATGCATACGACATACTCTGTTTTTTGCTATTCTGTTAAATGTCAACCAGTCCTGCAATGGATACGACATATTTTTGTTAAAATCGATTCTCAGTTTGTCTTGCATTCATAACACAAATGTTGCATGGCATACATAGCATTTACAAATGTATTTTTACGCCCAAAATCAGTGCTAATGTCGATATTTAAGTATCTTCGTCGCGTCAAGCCAAAGACTCCGTCTCTTGACTCTCCAGACAAAGAAACTTAAATAGGGGCAGCTGTTATACCCTCATTTTGGACCTAAAAATACTCATTCAAATTTCCCTGCTATTTTCTAATACTTTCAAATTCACCGTGTTTTCTACTGTGCTTCAACTGCATACGTTACTGCTTCAGTCTTTTAAATTTTTGCATAAGATCATACAAAAGGGTATTTTGGTCATTTCTCGCAAAGGAACCCATTTTAGTCCCTACAATTTGTCCCTGAGCCTTTTCAATTTGTCTGCATGAATCATTGATCAAATTTTGTACAAAATCATCTTAGTTTGCATCTGAGTCAGTCTGAGTCAGTTTGAGTCGTTTTGCCCCAGGGGCATTTTAGTCTTTTCACATTATTTAAATTTTGGGCAGAGAGGTATTTTAAAATACCTCATTTTGGTAGTTTGTTCGTTTTTAGTCCATTTTGTTAATTTTAACTGTTTCACTTTACGTTGCATTTCAGATTACTTTTTTAACCAATTTTATTATTATTGCATTTTAGTCCCAATACTTTCAAAAATTGCAATTTAGTCCAGATTTTACATTTTATTGCAGAAGTGTCCAATTCCAATTTTTAAAACAGTCCCAATTCTTTTAATTTTCAAAGTTGTTCAATTCTTGTTTAATTGCAAAACAGTCCCTTTAGTTTCATTAAATGCAGATTGGTCCAATTTCAAGTCCAAGGCCACGCAAGCAAAGTCAAGGCCACATGTCACTACCTCATTGGTCAGGATACACTTGGCAGCCTATAAAAGGCCGGTTACTGTGCAAAGTGCCAACAGATCCATTCAGTGCAATCCACATCATCACAAACAGATTCCATTCTTCTCTCTCTTGGCAGTTAGGATCAAAATCATAACAAACTCAGAAAAGCTCAAGAACACGAAAAAACCCTAATTTCCCAGAACCAAGATTCAAGCACAATGCGATGAAATTCACTGCAGTTCTCAGAGATTCATCACTGAATCATCATCATTGAACTGTGTCTCTGCAATTCGAGCGCCAAATTCATCGCCAAGAAGCAATGAATCCGGCACGATCACAGAGGAAGAGTTGGTGAAGAAGAGGGAAAGAATTTCACGGTTTTGAACCAAAGAAGAAGAAGAACGAAGAATTCACCGGTTTATTTCTGGATTTCAAGCCAAAGATCAGCAACAGAATCAAATCCAAAGATTTCCGAAGACTCTAGATCGAATCTCCGAACAAAACCAGGTGAGAATCAAAGAACTTACCTCTTCATACTCGTAAACAACAATGAATCCCAACTGATGTAGATTCGTTACAGTTTCGAAGAAGTTTTGGTTCAAAAACGTAAAAAACCCTAAAATTTCCAGAAAACCATAATGATTCTAGGGTTTGCAACGAATATCAATCATTGTAAACCGGAGAATCCATAAACAAGTTCGTTATGAAAGAAGTTTGAATTGAAAGCTAAAGAACCAAAGCCATTCGAAACCGTGACAGAACCTTAAGATCTACCTCATTTCGAACGGTGTGTGTGTATTTCAATGGCATATTCGTGATAAGAACAACTAGACGAAGCTTTTAAGCCATAATCCATGGCAATCTGGGGCGGATTACGAGAACTAGGGTTAGGGTTTGTGAAGGGAGAAGAGGGAACGAAGGGAAGAGAGAGAACGGAGAAGGAAGAATGAGGGAAACCGGGTTGAATGCCCTTTTATACAGGCTTCTGGACCGGGTCGCTCCATACCCGGTCCACCCTCCCTTAATGACGAGCGTTGGATCAAGATCCTGATGGATCCGGATCAATCTGACGCTCCTGAAGCGTTAGTTTGATCCAGACCCATCAGTATCCACGGGTTTGGGTTTCGTGAGTATGGGCCCTGAGATTCTTGGTGTTTCTTTGATTTTTGTTGCTAATTACGCCTTTCTCTCTTGCTGTTTGAACCCCTGGCATGCTTTAATTTTATTGAATACTTTTGTAATTTTTTCTATGGGATTCTTGGTATATTCTTGACTGTTTGATGATGATTTTTCATGTTAAGATTGATAAAAAATGATGGGGGTAAATTTCCTTTTTATTGGTATGTGTTGTTGTTTTTTTTTTGTGAATTTCTTTGTGTGATTTTTAATTCAAGCTCGTATCATGTGATTTTAGTGCTTGGCTTCGATTCCATGGTGATTTACCCCTGTTCTCATAGTAGCTCCTTGGATTGTGTTAAGTTTGGTGCTTTTGTAGTATCTTCAATCTTATTAAAACTTGAATTTTGCGATATTTCTCATGTTCTTGTTAAAATTGATGCTTGATTACAATTTTGTGACGTTTTTTCAACTTTGTCAAATTTGATCCTTGATTACAATGGTGATATTTTACAATGTTGTTAAAATTGATTTTTGATACCAATGGTGATATTTTGCAATCTTGTTTAGTTTGATTCTTGATACCAATTTTGTGAGATATTTTGCAATCTTGTTTAGTTTGATTCTTGATACCAATTTTGTGTGATATTTTGCAATCTTGTTTAGTTTGATTCTTGATACCAATTGTGTGATATTTTGCGACCTTGTTTAGTTTGATCTTTGATGCCAATTTTATGATATTTTGCAATTTTGTTTAGTGTGATTTTATGCCAATTTTTGTGATAGTTACCATTTTGTTTAGGATTAGTATTTCATTATTATTTTTCCTTGTTTTACTAACCACTTTACTCTATGTTTCATGCATACTAAGCATCTCATCTCATTCCCATTTCTTCCTTTAACCCTTTCATGCAATTTCCTACTAATTCATGTAATATTTTTAGGTTAGTTTTAGTTTACTTTCTTTAATTTCATGCAAGACCATAGAATGTAAATTAGGACCCGATGTAAAGGACTATGGACTATAATGATGTACACCGACACACGCACCGACACGCACACACGTTGCATGAGCTAATGCTAGGTGTATGTTTAGGATGCGCGATACTTAAAGAAAATTAATCTTTTTAAGAAACAAATGGCTTCCATCACTTCAAATATTTTCCAAATAAACCTTGGAGTCAAAACTCCGAAGGATTTTCCCTTTATTTTCTTAATCAAATCAAAATGCAATTAATTTCCAACTTTAACCGTTTTCATTAACAATTGAACCAACCGAATGCTTTTTTCTTCTTTTCAATTCTAATGCCTATACGGCCTCTTTCCCTTCTTCAAAATCTTTTTCAAACTTAAAAAACAAATTAAACCCACAAAAACATTTTGAAAGAGAACTACATGGAATTTTGATCCCTTAAAAGGGTATGTAGGCAAGAGACTCAAAATCTCTCCAAGTCCAATAAAAACAAAACTCAAAATCTTCTTTCTCTCATTCTTAAAATCAACCCCTCTTTTTCACAAATAGCAATAAAAGCAAAGCATATACGTAAAGCATAGTAAAACGGTTCCTATAGGATACTATAGTCATTGCGGGTGCCTAACACCTTCCCGTAGTGAAATCAGCCCCGAACTTAGAGTTTCTAAGGTTTTCTCTCGATTTTACCTTCCCCAAAAAAAATGGAGATATCAATGATTGAAAGGTTCAAATCTAATTAATGATTTGACACCCGAAAATCGTGATAACACCCATGCTAAAGCATTTCGGTCAGCAACAGCAATTTCAGAACGGTAGTATTCGAATGTAGGGATGTTCATGGCGTAACCTGCATTGTTTAGAAAAAAGTTAGATGTATCTTTTTAAACAAATAATATGTCGAATTTACGAGAAAAGAGATATAATTTTTACCCATGCCTTCAACTTTCTTCTTAAGTTCTACATCCTTGAATGATCGCATAAAGTTTTGTGCAATGTGTCGGACACAAAACACATGGCTTGTCTGAGCATCGTGCCATCCATTTTGTGGATCATCACACACACTGTTTATCGACACATGTCTATCAGAAATGAGGCATATGTTCGCCTGTGGGGTGACATGCTGCCTTAGATTTTTCAAAAAGAAACTCCATGCCTCCTTGGTCTCGCCTTCCACGATTGCAAAAGCTATGGGAAATATCTTATTGTTCCCATCTTGCGCAACAGCCAACAACAATGTTCCTTTGTATTTTCCATACAACCAAGTTGCGTCAAGTAACAATTGACTACGGATAACAATGACGAAGACCAACATGACTCTCAAGTAAATCGCGGAAGAAATCGGCGAAGACGAGGGTGTGGGACAGGAGGGCATTTATAATTCTTGTGGAGGCATTTATATTTTCTGTGGACTTTATGGTTATTTTCTGTGGAAGAAATCGACTACTTTGTATTTTTTTTTAATAATTCTTGAGAGGTATTTAAAAATTAAAAAAAAAAACAAAATATAACAACTTTGCATGAATTTACGTGTGTCCCTATCTTACAATTTTTTTGTCCTTATTATACCTCACAACTCCAAGTTGAGAGGTATTTAAAAATAAAAAAAAAAAATTCACCAAAATACAACGCAACTTGGAGTTGCGTGGTATGATTTTGAAAAAAACTAAAACATACTACATCGCTACTTGGAGTAGCGATGTAATTAACCTCCAATTTTTTTTTAATAGTACATCGCTACTTGGAGTAGCGAGGTATAACCTAAAATTTTAGGGTACCTCGCAACTGCAAATTGCGTGGTACCTAAAAGTAGGGTATTTTTGCAATTTTTTTAAAAAGTAGGGTAGTTTTGTATTTTTTGGCCAAAAATAGGGAGAAAAAAAATTCTTTAAAAGAGGCTAAATGCGTTAAGTTTCAGGAGTTCATAAGGATTAAAGTATGCCGCAAGATCTCCTCAACTTAAGTTGGGAGAAATTCTTTTTTTGTTACAAACACAAGCAATTTTTTATTTTTTTTAGGAAAAGCACAAAGTTTTTAGACACAAATAATTGAATGATATGACTAATTTCTTTTTTTCATTTACTTTGCTCTATTTGTGTGAATGTGTTTAAATATTTTTTTATTTGTATTTGTGTTCAAATAAGTCTTCTTAATTGGGTTGATAGCGGGAGTTGAACTCATTCTTATAAGAAATGGGTTTAACTCCTAACCAACCTTCATTGGCATATGAAACGTATCTCCTTGTTAAAACTTAAAACCTATCTTTACTTATTTTCAATTAACTTCTTTGAAAATAACCTAATAAACTTTTTGTAAATCATTCCTAATGTTTTATATGAAACGTATCTCCTTGTTAAAACTTAAAATTGATATTAGACTAATTTTCTATTCTTTTTTTTTCTTTCAAATTCTATATATATCTTAACAGGTCCACTTTTCAAAAGAGCGACACTTTTTCACTTTTTTTTCTCAAAATACTATAGATGCACCATCCCTACCCGAGACCGCCTAATCAGAAATTTGATCACCGAAGAGCAACCTCTAAGACTACGTTATTGCAATCACACGCAAAAACATCATAAGGGTAAGTATTTGAAAATCATGAAAGAGAATGTGTAACTAAGAAAAATAATAAATTATGCACATATATCATATGAAAATTGATAGACATATTATCACGATTGACCATGTTAAATATTTATGTCATATAATGATCAAATTGATGCATGATAACATATTAACACTCTATCTCAAAGGAAGATGTTCTGAGTTTAACGAAGTTTGAAGAATAAATCCAAAACCTCTGATAATAAGAAAACACCTTTTCTTCAAAAAAAAAACAAGAAAATACCTATTACCATAGAGACGGTACTTCTCATGGTATCGTAGGACCTGGTCCAAAATACATATATTGCTGTAAGTTGTTGGACCATAGCGTCAATTTTTATATTTTGTTTATGGTTAAAGTGCGCTTTTCCCCCTTAAGTTTTAAAAGGTTGCGATTTAGTCCATTTGCATCTTTGGTTCTTTTGGCCAATTTTGACTGGTCAATGTCTACGTGGCACGCCACGTGTAATTATTTAATTAAAAAATTAAAAAAACCATATAATCATTTTTTAAATTAAAAAATAAATTAAAAAAAATCAGGAAAATCTTTAATTGTGTAATTATGGTGAGAGGGGTTATTACTAGCCATTGGATTTAAAATTAACGGTTGGAATGAATTTAGTCACTAGATAGCTACTCATGTAACACCCCGTTTTCCCAACGTAAAAATTTCTCAAAAACAAATAATCAGAGTAAACACATAACGGAGCGTCACATTTCACATAAAACTCAATTAGGAATAAATAATGATTTATTCTTCAAAACACATTAGAACTTCGCAGCGGAAATGAAAATCAAATAACAACATAGTCTTGGCACGCAGACCCATCATAACGTCTCAGAAAAATCCATCACATAGTAGTCATAATCATGAAAGTCAAATAAAGAATACGCAAGGAACAGAGAAAACATAATCAAAGGTTCCCCATCCCGTTACGTATCAGAGCACCTAGACACAACCGAGGAATGCCTCACACGACTGCATCTAATCTTGGTTACCTGCACTTGCCCACAAGGCGGCAATTCCAACAGAAGGGGTGAGATTCACAATAATTATATTAAACATGTAATTCAACAATCACAGTTAACAACAAAGATATAAGCTCAACACGTCACAATTAATGGCATTTAGCTTCTAAGCATCATCATGTAAAAACACGTCACTTAGCATCATAACATCATCACAAAATCATCGTCATAGACATCTTAAACGACTCGACTCAACAACTTCACTTGACTATGCAACCCTAACATCTTAAATGCATGTGGTACCAATCCAGGGCATAAGCCCTCGTCGCTTTGAGCATAAATATACTCCAGGGCATAAGCCCTCGTGGCTGGTGAGCAAAGCTCCAAGGCATAAGCCCTCGTCGCTGGTGAGTAAAAACTCCAGGGAATAAGCCCTCATCTTTGAATGAGTATGCATGAGACTCGACACATTTTAACTTAAACAAGTTAACATCTTAAACGTCGCAAAACATCACAACTTCATGGACTCACACATGCAGCAACTATACATAGGTAAACAGCAACATGGCAGCAAGTACATCACAGGATATAACATCAACATTACAAACATCATCTCAACAACACATGCATTTCATATATATTTATTTCATATGATTCATAAATTATTAACAACAACGTAAGGTTATCACAAACGTCACTCACATTAAAAATAGCCTACTGTACCACCCAAGGTTCATCTCTCAAAGTCTCGTGCGAATCAGATTACATTAACATAGGAAATGTGACATTCTGTCACAGCACAGCTCGCCGTGGCGAGCTCAATTGCTCGCCTGACGAGAGATTACAGGTCTCTCTCGCCATGGCGGAGGGATTTCTCGCCTGGAGAAACGTTACAGGTCCGTCGCCATGGCGAGCTAAATCTCGCCTGGCGGGCGATGAAGATATGTTCGCCATGGCGAGCTAGGGCTTTCGCCTGGCGAACGATGTCAGAACAGACTACGGGATTACGAACTTTTTCACCCAAAATCCTATTTTTCATCATGTTAAGCCCCAATTACGACTGAAATAACAGCATTAAACATATTCTAGGTTCTGTAATCAATTCCTACATCAAATTCACTAATTCTACATCATCAATTCACTAATTCTCCTCTTTTTACCCTAATTCCCAATTCCTCAAAACTCACTAATTACCCTTGTTTATTATGATCAAACGAATTACATAGTAATATAATTGAATTGCTAGGCTCACCCTTACCTTAATTGTGCAGAAAATCGCAGCCCCCTTGCTCTTCTCTCCTTCTCTGGTTTTTCTCCCTTTTTCTTCAGAAACGTACGTACTGAGTTTTTCTTAACCTAATGTTCCATATTTATACTCCCAACAAATCTTATCTTATTTACTCTTTCTCCCACATAACTCTCTAAAATCTCTAAATTACCCCACATCTCTATATTTATTTATTTTCAAATCTTATTTTATTTAACAATAAAATAAGTCGCCACGTCGCATAAAATCACCAAAAATCACATAAAAGTCACTTAAATCTTATTCTCCAAATCTCCTAAAATATATAAAATATATCTAGACTCTACAGATGATTCAAATAATTAAATAAATAAAGGTGGGCGTTACAACTCACACTCTATCCTTCATCCTTTCTCTTCTCATATGTTCTTCGCATCTTCATCGTTGGGTTTTGGAGAAGCTTACAATCACTTAATTATATTATTTAATGATTAAATTCTGAAATGTTGGCAAATCCAATTGATTTGTGATTCATTGTATTTTTCCTTTCTATTATTTAAATAAAAAATGTTCCATTGAAAAATTGCGATTTACAATCCCTAAATACCATTTTCAGCAAAACAACTCCAGAAATCTTAGGTGAAAATGAATTCAACTATTGTATTAATCCAAAAAAGATGCTAGAAAGTTTTGGCTATGGCGAAAATATGGTTTTTGAATGACAAGATGAAATTACGGCGGCAAGATGGCTTCCAAAAGGGAACCCTTCTCTCTCCCTCTTTGCAAAATCAACGACACTGGCACACAGTAGAATCCAACCATCGGTATTCCGGCCGTATCTCGGAGCTTGAATTTGGGTTGTTGTGGACATGTTCAAGAAATTGATTTTGAAGGTGAGAAAAACACAAAAAGGGGGTTGAATTGTGTTAAGATTTTCTTCGATTTCTCCTAAGCTGAAGGACACTGGTCATAAGCAATTGAAGAACAACTTCTGAAGTGATGTTCAGAACTAGGTTGCAGCGGATAAAAACAGAGAGAGAAGGAAGAAAGACACAAAACAGTTATACAGATTCATTCCACAAGTCCTGATCCAAAATACATGTATTGCTGTAAGTTGGACCATAGGGTCAATTTTAATATTTTGTTTATTTCACACCGGCTACGACCAAAATGTACTTTTTATTATCTTCACTTTCTTGTGTTAGAACAAATTAACCCTTGCATAATATTTTTAATTAGATGGCAGGAGCACACAGTGAATCTTCTAAATCTCCTGCTTATCAATAGCAGCAATGATCATGTCGTTTTTTAAACAGAATCATCATTTTGTGACGATTGTTCAAATTAGCTACGAATCACTAAACACTTACATTTTCGACCCAGACAATTGCATTCTGAAAATGTCTCTGGAACAGAAACATAAGCGTTCATCATATCTATCTTTTTACTGATTTGATGCAGAATTAGAAACAATGATATCCTTTTTTAATTGCTCTTCAGATCAGAAACGACACTTGATATACCGAGAATGGATTCATAACTGATTGTAAGGAGACGTATAAATAAATATTGAAGGTGCAGGTGATGTTAAACTTGCAATTGCCGAACTTTGGTGCATTCAATAATGGCAACCAATGAATCTTCCTTCCATAAAAACTGTCATACAAATGTTGGAAACAAGAGATCACAACCAATTAATTTCATGCCACCAATTCCATTACCATTAGTCCATTAGTGCAGGCTCTTTTAGAGGACGATCTTTTAAAATGGAAGTGATTCAAAAACAAGGGAACGATAATTATCTTAGATTAAGCAAAACAATTTCTTTATGTTAAATTGATTTATTTTCTTTGAACACGCGCTAATCCTCAAATTTACCTTTAGCTCAAACATAGCCACATGAAGGAATAACAACAATAAATTTTTAAAATCTAGTTTAAAAAATATTTACTCCTAAAATGAGGATTAATTAAACTTAGGCACTCAATTTTGAAAACTGTTAATACCCCAACCCAGTATAATACAATTTATCTTACACCAAAACATGTTAATATTACAATTAGATTTAAGTAGAGTGAGCTATTAAGCTTTTGATATTCTAAGAGGCACTGAAAAAAATGTTGACTTAGTACATATTTGTAACATTCGAAATAGAAAACATTATGGAAGAGTAGAATTAATAAATAACAAGTGTTTGGATACGATGGATTCTAACAAATCACATTTTGTGCAGTGTCAAGAAGTATTCTCTAACAGAGGATTAGTCATGTTTTTCCCCGAATCGCTAGAACTAAATAAATCACCCAATGTTGTTTGGTCGAAGCTGGTTGTTTCATCTCTTGAAATTGTTTCATCTGGATACATGGTGGGCTCTGGAGGCATTTCTATGCTTTCAATATCTCCTTCAAGCATTTCAACTACTTTACTCATTGAGGGGCGATCATTCGGCTTCAGTTGTATACACCAAAGAGCAACCATGATCATCTTCTTTACAATTTTCATATCTTACTCTGAGATATTTTCCATATCGATTTCTTCCTCTTTTCTAAGTTGATCATAAATCCAAAGGGGAAAATATATCTAACTTGAATGTTTTGCATTGGTATTAAGGTTTTTTCTCTTGCCTGCCATCTCCATCAAAAGCATCCCAAAGCTATAAACATCAGCCTTATAGGACACTCCCCCAATATTTGAGTAGAATAATTCAGGAGCCATATATCCAATTGTACCTCTTGCAGCAGTCATTGTGATGACGCTATTCTCCATCGGATGTAGCTTTGCCAATCCAAAGTCAGATATTTTAGGGATAAAATTAGTATGATTTTTATAAACAATGAAATGATGTTTTTTCTTATGAAATAACATTATCTAAAATATAAATATCAACAAATAATTCTTTATTCCATAAAAATAATAGTTAATTTAAAGATTTTTGAAGTAAGAGTACCGATACACCTCACTCTACGGGTGTACCGTAGAAGCTCCATAAAATAAAATGTTGACATTCTATAAAGGTCGTAAGCTCTGTGATTCATGAATTTCCGTGAAAAATAATTCGTTGGATATAGCAGCGTCATAAATAAATGGAAAATTTTATCGTGAAGTCATGAGAATGACTTTTTTGGTGAAGTTAAATGACCAATCATTGAACATTTATGTATTTAATTTATGTCACGTCAGATTATATGGTGTATTGCACAATTTGTCTATAAGGTTTTGCAATTATGTTCTTGATTAAATCAAAATTAAAGATAGGTTCTTATTTGTGTATTAAGATTGAAATTTCTCTTAATATTTTGTATGAGGATTGATTTGAATAAGGTGAAGTTTTTAAACATTATTCCAAAACAAAAACAAAAAGGGCACGTGGTTTATGTCCTTCGTCATCGAGTGTGGGTGTAAACTTATTATACTGAAAAAGTCACGCATATAGGTTTTCTTTTTATTAACAGGCTTGATTAATTTCCTAATAGGGCTAATTGAAATCGTGAGGATTTAGATTCTTTATTGATTGATTGATTTTTACTTTTGATCATGTGGATAGAATTTGAGATCATGCAGGGATGTGGTCCATTGAAAATACCTGTACTTGGAGTTATCATTATGTCGTTTAAATTTTTGATTGGTTAATGTGTTATCACGTGATGCTGCTTAAATTAGATAGTAGTACTTTTTTAACCCGTCTTTTCATATTATGACGAGTCATCTTCATAAATTCATCAACTTCGTATTAAAACAATAGTACATCTTTAATTAATTGACGTACTAGAAGAATTTGCTGCATTCTTGAAATTGCGCGATGATGACAGTTTCAGGATCATAATCACATGAGTAAAAAAATGAGTAAGTAAATATACAGTTTCAACTCATCAAATGTTTTTTTTCTCTGAAAAAAAAAACTCATCAAATGGTTTTGATTTGTGTTTTGACCCCTGGTTCTGATGATTTTTTTTTTTTGCCCTATTTTTTGTCAAAAAATACAAAACTATCCTACTGTTTAGAAAAATTGCAAAAATACCCTACTTTTAAGTACCACGCAATTTGCAGTTGCGAGGTACCCTAAAATTTTAGGTACCACGCAACTTCCACTTGCGAAGTACCTTAAAAATTTTGGAGGTATTATACCTCGCTACTCCAAGTAGCGATGTACTATTAAAAAAATTTGGAGGTTAATTACATCGCTACTTGGAGTAGCGATGTAGTATGTTTTAGTTTTTTTCAAAATCATACCACGCAACTCCAAGTTGCGTTGTATTTTGGTGAATTTTTTATTTTTATTTTTAAATACCTCTCAACTTGGAGTTGTGAGGTATAATAAGGACAAAAAAATTGTAAGATAGGGACACACGTAAATTCATGCAAAAAGTTGAAATTAATAAAAATAACTTAATTTAAAAAACTTAATTAAAAATATATAATAAATAAAATATACAATTATTATGAAACATATATTGTTTCATCTACTATAAAGACTACATTTCTACTGATGTCTAATATTAATGCAATCTTTGCGAGAATGACCAGGCATCCTACAAACGCCACATCTTCTCTTAGTTTCTACATCGTCCATCTCGGTCCTAATGCGAGTAATTGGTGGACGACCTTTCTTTGCCCGACGCATGGACTTGTTGGGAACCACCTTCAGTCCTTCATAATCAGGCCAATATGTCTGGTGGTGAACCACGTCGAAGTGGATGTTGTATACGGCGTATACACACTCATTCGTGAATTTTTTATCGACAAAAGTCTTGTAGTCGTGACAAAAGCTAGAACATGCGGCAATGACATGTGAGCATGGTAGGTGTAATGCTCTGAATCGTCCACAGTCACACCATATATTTTGCAGGTCCACCTTGTATTCTCCCTTTGGGAATCCTTCTTTATGGTCGATGGTTTCACGGACGGAGAAGGTATACCGATCCCGGTCAAACTGAGTGACATGATGACTGTTGGATTTAATCACCTCTTCTCTGAGATATTTCATGATGTTTTCTGAGAATGGCTCACCAGAATTTACCCTTGCCGCTGCCTCATGTCCTCTTTTAGCAAACAACGCCGCCAACCTGTAATATGATGCCTTGACAATAGCTGTGATCGGGAGTCCTCGAATACCCTTATACACGTTGTTTTGTGACTCTACCAAGTTACTTGTCATGTGGCCCCATCGTCGACCATCGTCATGTGATTGAGTCCACTTATCTTTGGGAATATTGTCAACCCATGCTAAAGCATTTCGGTTAGCAATAGCAATTTCAGAACGGTAGTATTCGAATGTAGGGATGTTCATGGCGTAACCTGCATTGTTTAGAAAAAAGTTAGATGTATCTTTTTAAACAAATAATATGTCGAATTTACGAGAAAAGAGATATAATTTTTACCCATGCCTTCAACTTTCTTCTTAAGTTCTACATCCTTGAATGATCGCATAAAGTTTTGTGCAATGTGTCGGACACAAAACACATGGCTTGTCTGAGCATCGTGCCATCCATTTTGTGGATCATCACACGCACTGTTTATCGACACATGTCTATCAGAAATGAGGCATATGTTCGCCTGTGGGGTGACATGCTGCCTTAGATTTTTCAAAAAGAAACTCCATGCCTCCTTGGTCTCGCCTTCCACGATTGCAAAAGCTATGGGAAATATCTTATTGTTCCCATCTTGCGCAACAGCCAACAACAATGTTCCTTTGTATTTTCCATACAACCAAGTTGCGTCAAGTAACAATCGACTAAGGATAACAATGACGAAGACCAACATGACTCTCAAGTAAATCGCGGAAGAAATCGGCGAAGACGAGGGTGTGGGACAGGAGGGCATTTATAATTCTTGTGGAGGCATTTATATTTTCTGTGGACTTTATGGTTATTTTCTGTGGAAGAAATCGACTACTTTGTATTTTTTTTTAATAATTCTTGAGAGGTATTTAAAAATTTAAAAAAAAAACAAAATATAACAACTTTGCATGAATTTACGTGTGTCCCTATCTTACAATTTTTTTGTCCTTATTATACCTCACAACTCCAAGTTGAGAGGTATTTAAAAATAAAAAAAAAAATTCACCAAAATACAACGCAACTTGGAGTTGCGTGGTATGATTTTGAAAAAAACTAAAACATACTACATCGCTACTTGGAGTAGCGATGTAATTAACCTCCAAATTTTTTTTAATAGTACATCGCTACTTGGAGTAGCGAGGTATAACCTAAAATTTTAGGGTACCTCGCAACTGCAAATTGCGTGGTACCTAAAAGTAGGGTATTTTTGCAATTTTTTTAAAAAGTAGGGTAGTTTTGTATTTTTTGGCCAAAAATAGGGAAAAAAAAAATTCTTTAAAAGAGGCTAAATGCGTTAAGTTTCAGGAGTTCATAAGGATTAAAGTATGCCGCAAGATCTCCTCAACTTAAGTTGGGAGAAATTCTTTTTTTGTTACAAACACAAGCAATTTTTTATTTTTTTTAGGAAAAGCACAAAGTTTTTAGACACAAATAATTGAATGATATGACTAATTTCTTTTTTTCATTTACTTTGCTCTATTTGTGTGAATGTGTTTAAATATTTTTTTATTTGTATTTGTGTTCAAATAAGTCTTCTTAATTGGGTTGATAGCGGGAGTTGAACTCATTCTTATAAGAAATGGGTTCAACTCCTAACCAACCTTCATTGGCATATGAAACGTATCTCCTTGTTAAAACTTAAAACCTATCTTTACTTATTTTCAATTAACTTCTTTGAAAATAACCTAATAAACTTTCTGTAAATCATTCCTAATGTTTTATATGAAACGTATCTCCTTGTTAAAACTTAAAATTGATATTAGACTAATTTTCTATTCTTTATTTTTCTTTCAAATTCTATATATATCTTAACAGGTCCACTTTTCAAAAGAGCGACACTTTTTCACTTTTTTTTCTCAAAATACTATAGATGCACCATCCCTACCCGAGACCGCGTAATCAGAAATTTGATCACCGAAGAGCAACCTCTAAGACTACGTTATTGCAATCACACGCAAAAACATCATAAGGGTAAGTATTTGAAAATCATGAAAGAGAATGTGTAACTAAGAAAAATAATAAATTATGCACATATATCATATGAAAATTGATAGACATATTATCACGATTGACCATGTTAAATATTTATGTCATATAATGATCAAATTGATGCATGATAACATATTAACACTCTATCTCAAAGGAAGATGTTCTGAGTTTAACGAAGTTTGAAGAATAAATCCAAAACCTCTGATAATAAGAAAATACCTTTTCTTCAAAAAAAAAAACAAGAAAATACCTATTACCATAGAGACGGTACTTCTCATGGTATCGTAGGACCTGGTCCAAAATACATATATTGCTGTAAGTTGTTGGACCATAGCGTCAATTTTTATATTTTGTTTATGGTTAAAGTGCGCTTTTCCCCCTTAAGTTTTAAAAGGTTGCGATTTAGTCCATTTGCATCTTTGGTTCTTTTGGCCAATTTTGACTGGTCAATGTCTACGTGGCACGCCACGTGTAATTATTTAATTAAAAAATTAAAAAAACCATATAATCATTTTTTAAATTAAAAAATAAATTAAAAAAAATCAGGAAAATCTTTAATTGTGTAATTATGGTGAGAGGGGTTATTACTAGCCATTGGATTTAAAATTAACGGTTGGAATGAATTTAGTCACTAGATAGCTACTCATGTAACACCCCGTTTTCCCAACGTAAAAATTTCTCAAAAACAAATAATCAGAGTAAACACATAACGGAGCGTCACATTTCACATAAAACTCAATTAGGAATAAATAATGGTTTATTCTTCAAAACACATTAGAACTTCGCAGCGGAAATGAAAATCAAATAACAACATAGTCTTGGCACGCAGACCCATCATAACGTCTCAGAAAAATCCATCACATAGTAGTCATAATCATGAAAGTCAAATAAAGAATACGCAAGGAACAGAGAAAACATAATCAAAGGTTCCCCATCCTGTTATGTATCAGAGCACCTAGACACAACCGAGGAATGCCTCACACGACTGCATCTAATCTTGGTTACCTGCACTTGCCCACAAGGCGGCAATTCCAACAGAAGGGGTGAGATTCACAATAATTATATTAAACATGTAATTCAACAATCACAGTTAACAACAAAGATATAAGCTCAACACGTCACAATTAATGGCATTTAGCTTCTAAGCATCATCATGTAAAAACACGTCACTTAGCATCATAACATCATCACAAAATCATCGTCATAGACATCTTAAACGACTCGACTCGACAACTTCACTTGACTATGCAACCCTAACATCTTAAATGCATGTGGTACCAATCCAGGGCATAAGCCCTCGTCGCTTTGAGCATAAATATACTCCAGGGCATAAGCCCTCGTGGCTGGTGAGCAAAGCTCCAAGGCATAAGCCCTCGTGGCTGGTGAGTAAAAATTCCAGGGAATAAGCCCTCATCTTTGAATGAGTATGCATGAGACTCGACACATTTTAACTTAAACAAGTTAACATCTTAAACGTCGCAAAACATCACAACTTCATGGACTGACACATGCATCAACTATACATAGGTAAACAGCAACATGGCAGCAAGTACATCACAGGATATAACATCAACATTAAAAACATCATCTCAACAACACATGCATTTCATATATATTTATTTCATATGATTCATAAATTATTAACAACAACGTAAGGTTATCACAAACGTCACTCACATTAAAAATAGCCTACTGTACCACCCAAGGTTCACCTCTCAAAGTCTCGTGCGAATCAGATTACATTAACATAGGAAATGTGACATTCTGTCACAGCACAGCTCGCCGTGGCGAGCTCAATTGCTCGCCTGGCGAGAGATTACAGGTCTCTCTCGCCATGGCGGAGGGATTTCTCGCCTGGCGAAACGTTACAGGTCCGTCGCCATGGCGAGCTAAATCTCACCTGGCGGGCGATGAAGATATGTTCGCCATGGCGAGCTACGGCTTCCGCCTGGCGAACGATGTCAGAACAGACTACGGGATTACGAACTTTTTCACCCAAAATCCTATTTTTCATCATGTTAAGCCCCAATTACGACTGAAATAACAACATTAAACATATTCTAGGTTCTGTAATCAATTCCTACATCAAATTCACTAATTCTACATCATCAATTCACTAATTCTCCTCTTTTTACCCTTGTTATCGCGATTTTCGGGTGTCAAATCATTAATTAGATTTGAACCTTTCAATCATTGATATCTCTATTTTTTTTGGGGAAAGGTAAAATCGAGAGAAAACCTTAGAAATTCTGAGCTCGGGGCTGATTTCACTACGGGAAGGTGTTAGGCACCCGCAATGACTATAGTATCCTATAGGAACCGTTTTACTAGTCTTATGTATACGCTTTGCTTTTATCGCTATTTGTAAAAAAAGATTGATTTTAGGAGTGAGAGAAAGAAGATTTTGAGTGTTGTTTTTATTGGACTTGGAGAGATTTTGAGTCTCTTGCCTACATACCCTTTTAAGGGATCAAAATTCCATGTAGTTCTCTTCCAAAATATTTTTGTGGGTTGGTTCAATTTTAGTTTTGAAAAAAGGTTTTGAAGAAAGGATGAGAGGCCTTGAAGGCATAAGATTTGAGAAAAGGTGAGGTGATTCCAATTTATTTACAAAATGGTTAAAGTTGAAAATTAGTATTCATTTGAGAGATTACAGGTCTCTCTCGCCATGGCGGAGGGATTTCTCGCCTGGCGAAACGTTACAGGTCCGTCGCCATGGCGAGCTAAATCTCACCTGGCGGGCGATGAAGATATGTTCGCCATGGCGAGCTACGGCTTCCGCCTGGCGAACGATGTCAGAACAGACTACGGGATTACGAACTTTTTCACCCAAAATCCTATTTTTCATCATGTTAAGCCCCAATTACGACTGAAATAACAACATTAAACATATTCTAGGTTCTGTAATCAATTCCTACATCAAATTCACTAATTCTACATCATCAATTCACTAATTCTCCTCTTTTTACCCTTGTTATCGCGATTTTCGGGTGTCAAATCATTAATTAGATTTGAACCTTTCAATCATTGATATCTCTATTTTTTTTGGGGAAAGGTAAAATCGAGAGAAAACCTTAGAAATTCTGAGCTCGGGGCTGATTTCACTACGGGAAGGTGTTAGGCACCCGCAATGACTATAGTATCCTATAGGAACCGTTTTACTAGTCTTATGTATACGCTTTGCTTTTATCGCTATTTGTAAAAAAAGATTGATTTTAGGAGTGAGAGAAAGAAGATTTTGAGTGTTGTTTTTATTGGACTTGGAGAGATTTTGAGTCTCTTGCCTACATACCCTTTTAAGGGATCAAAATTCCATGTAGTTCTCTTCCAAAATATTTTTGTGGGTTGGTTCAATTTTAGTTTTGAAAAAAGGTTTTGAAGAAAGGATGAGAGGCCTTGAAGGCATAAGATTTGAGAAAAGGTGAGGTGATTCCAATTTATTTACAAAATGGTTAAAGTTGAAAATTAGTATTCATTTGTATTTGCTTAAGAAAACAAAGGGAAAATGGGTGAAGTTTTGACTTCACTTTATTGCAAAAAATCTTTGAGTGATGTGTTATTATTTTTTTTTTGAGAAAGAAAGAATGAGTTTTTTCTAAGTATCACGCTTCCTAAACATACATCTAGCGGTAAACATACAACGTGTGTGCGTGTCGGTGCTTGTGTCGGTGTACATCATCATAGTCCATTGTCTTTTACATCAGGTCCTAATTTACATTCTATGGTCTTGCAAGAATTTAAAGGAAAGTAAACTAACCTAAAATATTACATGAGTTAGTGGGAAATTGCATAGAATGACTAAAAGAAAGAAAAAGATGAAAATGATGCAATGCTTGCTATGAGTGAGATATGAAACAAAATGGTTAGTAATAAAGTGTGAAATGATAATGGGAGTAAACCATGCATATTAAAAGAAATGACCATAACAAGAAGTATTAAACAAAATAGCAAAACAAATGCTAAACAAAGTGATGAAATTAGACCCAAAACCTAGCCCTAAAACTTAAGCTAAATCTCATGACCTATAATTTCCACCAAAATAGCACTTTTTCAAAGGAAATATTTCAAGAACCATAAAGAAATTACAAGTCATATTCAAACCTAACACCATCACACTCACAAGCATATTGCATTTCAAAATTATCAATTAAACTTGACAAATTGGAGGCTATCAATTAAACTTGCAAAAACAAGAAATCAACAATCAAAATTGTAACATCGGGGATTGCAATCAAATTTGTAAGATAAGGAGTTAACCATTGAATTTGTGAAATAAAAGACTAAGAATTAACTTGTAAAGCAAGAAACTACCAACTAAGCTCGTAAAACAAAGAAAATACCAATTAGGCTTGCAAAAATGTAAAATCATCATGGACTCAGCAAAGAACACATCCCAAAATCAGGTACCAAATATCAACATCACGTGGCAAAAATGGGACTAAAATTATGCACGAAATTCCACCAAGAACACAAAAACATGCAAATCCAATAAATAAATTAGCGCACATGCTTTTTATTCACTTTAAATTGTAAAAATACCACAAAACGATTGAAAATATATCAAGAAACATGTGTTAATTTTTCAGGATTTTTACAAGAAATTTTAGCATGCACAGGGGTTCAGACGGCAAGATAATTGGTACAATTAGCACAAGAAATTCAAGAAAACAAAAGAAAGCTCAAAGCCCAGAGTCACAAAGCCCAAACCCACGGATCTGACGGATCCGGATCAAGCTAACGCTCCAGGAGCGTTGGATTGACCCAGATCCATCAGGATCTTGATCAAACGGCCAGCAGTAAGAGAAGATGGACCGGGTTTGGGTCAACCCGATCCAAGTGTGTATATAAAAGGGTTTGCACCCGGTTTCCTTCATTTCTTTGAACGTTTCTCTCTCTTCTTCTCTTCCTCACCGACCGTTCTCTCTTTACAAACCCTAAACCCTAGTTTCTTGAATCTTGCTCAGAAACGTATGATTCATGGCTCAAAACACTGTGTTTCATCGTTCTGAACATGAATCCACTGTTACAATTCGCGAATCCTAACTGAGGTGATGTAGATCGTGGATTTTCGTTCGCGGATTCCGAACGGTTTTGGTTCTTGTTTTCTGATTCAAATCTTTTCTAAACGTTTCTGTATCTTGATTCGTTGGTTTACAACGATTGATAAACGTTGTAAACCTTGGAATCTTGAAAGTTTTCTGGAAATCTTTTTTTAGGTTTTCTTCGATTTTGAACCAAAACTCTTCGAATCCGTGTTGATTTACATCGTTCTGGGATTCATTGTTGTTTTTGAATGTGTAAGAATGAAGGTTTCGTGTTTACCTGGGTTTCAATCGGAGATTTGAGCTAGAATCTTCAAGAACTCAGAATTTCTGATTCTGTTCCGTTGATTCTTGGTTCGGATCCGAAAATGAACTGGTAATTCTTTCTTCTTCTTCTTGACCGGTTCAGAATCCTTGCATTCTTCGTTTTCTTCTTCTTCTTTTCAACTTTTAGGGTTTCTGTGATCGCATTCGAATCCGTGGCTTCTGGCTATGGATTCAGTGCTTGAATTGCAGGAACACTGGCTCAATGATGAAGATTCAGCTGAATCTCTGAGAGTCGCATGAAAATTGCATTGGTTTTGATTCAATTGGCTTCTGAATTCGGTTATGATTTGTTCTTCATGTTCATCAATTTCTGAGTTTGTTAGGGTTTTGATCTAACTGATCAGAGAGAGAAAATTGGGTTGTTGTTTGTGATGTGGCGCCTGAATTTGTTGATTCTGACTCTGACTTGTACAGTGGTGGCCTTTTATAGGCTGCCATGTGTATCTGGACCAATGAGAACAGGACATGTGGACTTCCCTGCTTGCGTGGCATCCCTTGGACAGAACTGCAAAAAATTCATAAAGGACTATTCTACAATTTTAAAAATTTTAAGGACTGAATTGCAAAAAGTCTTCACCAAAGGACTGTTTAAACAAAAAGACCCTAAACTAAAATTTGACCCAAAATTGGACTGATTTGCAAATTTGAAAGTATTCGGACTTAACTGCAAATTTTTTTTAAAAGTGTTTGGACTAAGATGCAAAAATAATAAAATTGGTTAAAAAAATGTAATTTGAACGCAACGTAAAGTGAAACAGTTAAAAAATGGCAACAACGGACTAAAACGAACAAATTACCAAAATGAGGTATTTTAAAATACCTCTCTGCCCAAAATACGAACAATGTGAAAAGACCAAAATGCCCCTGGGGACTAAAACGACTCAAACTGACACAAGCTGACTCAGACGCAGACACAAATGGTTTTGTACAAAATTTGACAAATAAATTGCACAGACAAGTTGAAAAGGACTCAAAAACAGATGCAGGGACTGAAAATGGGTTCCATTGCAGGAAATGACCAAAATACCCTTTTGTATGATTTTATGCAAAAGATTGAGATAAAATGCAGGAAAAACTGTAAAGTGAATTTAAAGACAGAGCTAATAACGTATATAGCTGAAGCACAGTAGTAAATTGCAAAGCAATACACAGTAAATTGAAAAAGTATTAGGAATAGAAAAGAAATTTGAACGAGTATTTTTAGGTCCAAAATGAGGGTATGACAGCTGCCCCTATTTAAGTTTCTTTGTCTGGAGAGTCAAGAGACAGAGTCTTTGGCTTGACGCGACGAAGATACTTAAATATCGACATTTGCACTGATTTTGGGCGTAAAAATATGTTTGTAAATGCTATGCATGCCATGCAACATTTGTGTTATGAATGCAAGACAATTGAGAATTGATTTTAACAAAATATGTCGTATCCATTGCGGGACTGGTAGACATTTAACAGAATAGCACAAACGGAGTATGTCGTATCCATTGCGGGATTGGTAGACATTAACAGAATAACAAGACTCACTGGGGAGACTTAATAGCAAATTTGACCTTATGATCAAACGAATTACATAGTAATATAATTGAATTGCTAGGCTCACCCTTACCTTAATTGTGCAGAAAATCGCAGCCCCCTTGCTCTTCTCTCCTTCTCTGGTTTTTCTCCCTTTTTCTTCAGAAACGTACATACTGAGTTTTTCTTAACCTAATGTTCCATATTTATACTCCCAACAAATCTTATCTTATTTACTCTTTCTCCCACATAACTCTCTAAAATCTCTAAATTACCCCACATCTCTATATTTATTTATTTTCAAATCTTATTTTATTTAACAATAAAATAAGTCGCCACGTCGCATAAAATCACCAAAAATCACATAAAAGTCACTTAAATCTTATTCTCCAAATCTCCTAAAATATATAAAATATATCTAGACTCTACAGATGATTCAAATAATTAAATAAATAAAAGTGGGCGTTACAACTCACTCTATCCTTCATCCTTTCTCTTCTCATATGTTCTTCGCATCTTCATCGTTGGGTTTTGGAGAAGCTTACAATCACTTAATTATATTATTTAATGATTAAATTCTGAAATGTTGGCAAATCCAATTGATTTGTGATTCATTGTATTTTTCCTTTCTATTATTTAAATAAAAAATGTTCCATTGAAAAATTGCGATTTACAATCCCTAAATACCATTTTCAGCAAAACAACTCCAGAAATCTTAGGTGAAAATGAATTCAACTATTGTATTAATGCAAAAAAGATGCTAGAAAGTTTTGGCTATGGCGAAAATATGGTTTTTGAATGACAAGATGAAATTACGGCGGCAAGATGGCTTCCAAAAGGGAACCCTTCTCTCTCCCTCTTTGCAAAATCAACGACACTGGCACACAGTAGAATCCAACCATCGGTATTCCGGCCGTATCTCGGAGCTTGAATTTGGGTTGTTGTGGACATGTTCAAGAAATTGATTTTGAAGGTGAGAAAAACATAAAAAGGGGGTTGAATTGTGTTAAGATTTTCTTCGATTTCTCCTAAGCTGAAGGACACTGGTCATAAGCAATTGAAGAACAACTTCTGAAGTGATGTTCAGAACTAGGTTGCAGCGGATAAAAACAGAGAGAGAAGGAAGAAAGACACAAAACAGTTATACAGATTCATTCCACAAGTCCTGATCCAAAATACATGTATTGCTGTAAGTTGGACCATAGGGTCAATTTTAATATTTTGTTTATTTCACACCGGCTACGACCAAAATGTACTTTTTATTATCTTCACTTTCTTGTGTTAGAACAAATTAACCCTTGCATAATATTTTTAATTAGATGGCAGGAGCACACAGTGAATCTTCTAAATCTCCTGCTTATCAATAGCAGCAATGATCATGTCGTTTTTTAAACAGAATCATCATTTTGTGACGATTGTTCAAATTAGCTACGAATCACTAAACACTTACATTTTCGACCCAGACAATTGCATTCTGAAAATGTCTCTGGAACAGAAACATAAGCGTTCATCATATCTATCTTTTTACTGATTTGATGCAGAATTAGAAACAATGATATCCTTTTTTAATTGCTCTTCAGATCAGAAACGACACTTGATATACCGAGAATGGATTCATAACTGATTGTAAGGAGACGTATAAATAAATATTGAAGGTGCAGGTGATGTTAAACTTGCAATTGCCGAACTTTGGTGCATTCAATAATGGCAACCAATGAATCTTCCTTCCATAAAAACTGTCATACAAATGTTGGAAACAAGAGATCACAACCAATTAATTTCATGCCACCAATTCCATTACCATTAGTCCATTAGTGCAGGCTCTTTTAGAGGACGATCTTTTAAAATGGAAGTGATTCAAAAACAAGGGAACGATAATTATCTTAGATTAAGCAAAACAATTTCTTTATGTTAAATTGATTTATTTTCTTTGAACACGCGCTAATCCTCAAATTTACCTTTAGCTCAAACATAGCCACATGAAGGAATAACAACAATAAATTTTTAAAATCTAGTTTAAAAAATATTTACTCCTAAAATGAGGATTAATTAAACTTAGGCACTCAATTTTGAAAACTGTTAATACCCCAACCCAGTATAATACAATTTATCTTACACCAAAACATGTTAATATTACAATTAGATTTAAGTAGAGTGAGCTATTAAGCTTTTGATATTCTAAGAGGCACTGAAAAAAATGTTGACTTAGTACATATTTGTAACATTCGAAATAGAAAACATTATGGAAGAGTAGAATTAATAAATAACAAGTGTCTGGATACGATGGATTCTAACAAATCACATTTTGTGCAGTGTCAAGAAGTATTCTCTAACAGAGGATTAGTCATGTTTTCCCCCGAATCGCTAGAACTAAATAAATCACCCAATGTTGTTTGGTCGAAGCTGGTTGTTTCATCTCTTGAAATTGTTTCATCTGGATACATGGTGGGCTCTGGAGGCATTTCTATGCTTTCAATATCTCCTTCAAGCATTTCAACTACTTTACTCATTGAGGGGCGATCATTCGGCTTCAGTTGTATACACCAAAGAGCAACCATGATCATCTTCTTTACAATTTTCATATCCTCCTCTGAGATATTTTCCATATCGATTTCTTCCTCTTTTCTAAGTTGATCATAAATCCAAAAGGGAAAATATATCTGACTTGAATGTTTTGCATTGGTATTAAGGTTTTTTCTCTTGCCTGCCATCTCCATCAAAAGCATCCCAAAGCTATAAACATCAGCCTTATAGGACACTCCCCCAATATTTGAGTAGAACAATTCAGGAGCCATATATTCAATTGTACCTCTTGCAGCAGTCATTGTGATGACGCTATTCTCCATCGGATGTAGCTTGGCCAATCTAAAGTCAGATATTTTAGGGAAAGTTCTCATCAAGAAGGATATTGTGTGGCTTGATATCAAAATGTAAGATCTTCTCACATCCGTGGTGAAGATAAGCAATCCCACGAGCTACTCCAATTGCTATATTGTAAATTTTGTTGTAGCTTAAATTTATGCTCCCTTGTTTAGAGAAAATAAATTTATCAAGAGATCCATTAGGCATGAATTCATAAACTAGAGCACGTTTTGATCCCTCAATACAAAATCCAAATAATTGTACCACATTCAAATGATGTATTCTTCCAATAGTTGTGACTTCATTTATAAAATCTTGCCCATTACCTTTTGACTTTCCCAACATCTTGATTGCCACACAAGGGCCGCTGCGAAGGTTACCCTTGAACACAGTGCCAAAACCTCCTTCACCCAACTTGTCTTTGAAACCTTTAGCCATTTTCTTAATTTCTTTGTATGAATATCCAATAGGCATGGAATTGTTTTGTTGTTGTAGATAAAGTTCAATACATTCATATATTGACCAATGTCTTTTTCGCCATTTGTATATAAGAAGTACAACCAAAAATATTATCCCAAACAGAAGTCTAGCAGCCAACAATGATGGTAGAATATAGTGTCCTATGGCACATCTTACTCTATATAGAGGAGAATATTGCATGCTTCTGGTTTTTCCTCTTATTATATCAACCAATCCTGTAATGTTATACCAACAATATAATATTGATAACAACTTAAATTTTATATATATATATATATTTTGAGGGAATTTTTTTTTTTTTTTTTATAACACAACAAAATTTTATTTTGGATCATTATTATATTGTAGTTACGATTCTGTGCTTTATATTTTTAAGTGAATTATTGTTTGAGATATTAATAGTAGTTTGGATATTAATTACAGATGTTTAAAATTTTAATTACAATTTTTGGAATTTACTTGCAATTTTTGTGCAATTTTTATTTAATTAGAGTGTTACACTATTCATTAAAGATGAATGCTAGATACACTTGTTTTTCAACACTCTATTCAACTCTACCTCTTCAACTCTAAGCATGGTCTGACAATTTTTTTTAGGGCTAAGCCTGGCCTGCGGCCTATCATAAGCTTATTTTTCATTGTTTAAATCTTATTTCATATGAACATGTTTAAATAAGTAATGTAATATATCTTTCAATCGACTAGCGAACTAATAGATCAATTATATTATACTAATTTTTTAAATTTAACATAAATTTTTAGAGAATTTGATTATATATTATATATCATATTTCAATTCTAGTTTATAATAATACATTTAAATATGTGAAAAATCAATGTATATTAATAAACTTAAATTACTAAAAAGGTTAGCAAATTTATAGTTTAATTCAAAGTGAAAAATATAATATAATAATATAATAAACAATATTATTCATATTTAGTTACGTTGGCCAGCCTAATAGGCTTTTTTATGGCCTATGGCTTGGCCTCTTTAGTTAAATCGGCTTTTAAAAGAGTCTAAGCCTACTCTAGTTAACAAAAAAGTTTGGGCTGACCTGGCCTATCGTAGGCGAGGTTGTAGGCCCCTGTATGTTTTCTGACATGTTCTCATCTCTCTATATATGATCCATCACTTTGAGTTAAACTCATTTTCAAAGTGTGAGACTCACATTGATTTAAACCAATAAGATACGTGTTAAAAATAGTGTTGAAAAGAGAGTTTTGTTAATACTATTCTTTACGGTTTTTTCAATTTCACAAAAACTCCTTTAAGATTGATTTCAAGAACTAAAAAGAGTAATTAGTGATTTTTAGTTTATCCTTACTTGTCTTCAAATATATATTTTTTTTTTCAAAAATACACGTTACTATTTTTTTTTTCAAGTCAAAAACTAAGTTGTAGAAATTTCCTTTCATTCTGATTTGATAGTTGCATTGAATACTATTTTACACACAAAAAAAATTGTTTCTTTCGAAAATGTTTTTATTGGTTATAAGACAAAATAGTATTCAATATCAAATGTTAATCAATACTCTACTTTCATTCTGTCTAACAATGTGTTTTTATTTTATTTTAATAACAAATGGGAAATATTGTATCAAAAAAAAGGAAAAACAAATGGGAAATATAATGAACAAAATTTATATTATTAGAGAGTGGTAGAGGGTAAGAGTTTTTAGGTGTCAATCTAGCCGGGATGCTAAAGATTCTTTCAAGGTCCTCCACTAGTATGGAAGTGAACGACCTCGACTAAGATTCTAGTCCTCTACACTGTTTTTTTCTTTTTTTCTTTGAAAAAAATGTCCTCCACTCTCTTATTCAATAAAAAAATTATTAAACAAAATTAAATTAATGCTTGTAAATATTTTAAACGCGGAAAGGTTAAAGAACTCACCCATCCAGATAAGGGTGATAGCATCTGCAACAAAAAATTTATTTCAGTGAATAAATTGAAGATGATAGAATGATTAATTTCATATTTCTAATAAAATCAATGCTAATTTTAGGAGGAATTCTATTTATTGGGAAAAGGATAGTAAAATTCATTAAAATTTCATGATTTTGATATTTTTCTCTTCTAAAATAAATAATGTTGCAAAAATATTACGATCTAAATTTATTTTATCTTTCCTAAAAAACATTAGTTTATAGACTTATATATATATATATATATATATATATATATATATATATATATATATATATAAGAGTTAAATAAATGTTTTGATCCTAAAAAATTACCAAATTTTGTTTTTTATCCCTACAAAAGAAAAGTTTTTTCTATGTTACCCTTTGAGGAATTGGGGTAATTTACCCTTATCAAACACTACTAAAAATACAAAAATTAATGAGGAAAATTTAGAGAGGAAAAACTTGAAATCCCTCTCTAATTTCGTCACTAAATTTTCCGACCAAATAATTTGTGAGGGAATTTATTTTTCTGTCACTAATTTCTCTACCTCATTTTGCTTTTTCTAGTAGTGGAAAAATCTCACTTCTTCAACTTTGTTCTTAAAATTAGTAATCATTTTCATACTAAAAAATATCAATTTCTTTATCTTCTTCATTCAACATGTGATCTTCATTTTATTGGTTCTAAAATTGAATATTATTTATTACTCTACATACATATTTTCTCTTCACATAACTTTCCTAATTATGCAACTTTAGTAATTTTCTAAAAAATTAATTATTTCTTCAGGTATGTTTTGGAACATTATAAATTGTTTCTTCAGAAAATCTAAAATGTTTTTAACATAGGATAAATTCCATATAACTTTTTTAAATTTCAGAAATTCAAGATAACAGGAACAAAAATCTATATCTAAAAACTAAACTATGAGCTTCTTTCATTAGGAGTAATTTTTTATAATGTTCTAAACATGTTTGAAAAAAAAAAATCATTTAAGAAAACACATTGTCTCCCTCAAAAAAAAAAAAACACATTGTCTTTTTTTTTTTTTAAGAAAAATAACTTAATCTCAAGATTGTAAAAAGTCTCACAGTTCCCAGAGCTTTCTTTTTTTTTTTTTTTTTTTTTTCAGATCCTTCTCTGTTTCTAATTATAAATCTTTTTGAAGAAAGTTTTTATCCTTTAATAAAAGTTCTTATACAATTTATTATTAGCTGCATTTATTATTTTCTATAAACATATCTTTTTTTTTTTTGAGCAAATCTTAAACATATCTCTTATTCATACTATTAATTTATCTTAAAATATAAAAAGTTAAAGTTACACCTTATTATATAGGGTTTTTTCTACATTACCCTCTCTTGTTTAGGGGGTATTTACCCTTTTAAGATATCAACCAATCAAAATGTAATATACAAATGTAACATTAAATGTCAAATAAATGAGTCAATTTTTCTATAAAAAAAAATAATTTTAATAAGGTAACTTTTAATTTTTATTTAATTATATTTAGGTATTTAATCTTAATTAATTTACACTATAGGGCTTGTAACAATTAAAATTTCACATCAAATTCAACTCATCATGACTGTGTTTGGTGACACGAATAAACTAACTTATAGCTTGTTGGACTAGCTTATAAGCTCGTTTTGATATAATAAGATGTGTTTGATAAAAAGCTTTTTCCACTAACTTATAGCTGTTTTTGAGAAGCTATTTCAAGTATCTTTTGAGCTTATAACTGGTAGTTTTTTTTTATATTTTCTTCCAATTTTAACCCTATTATTTTAATTTAATTATTTTTTAATAAAATAACATGTTCATGGCTTAAAAAATAACGGTCAAGTTCATAGCTTATTTTTTAATAAAACAACTGCCACGTTTTCTCCTTTGAAAAAAATTTATCATGCTTTATTTTATTATATATATATATTTCTTAAAATAAATGTTTTATATTTAACTATAACTAGCCTACGGTACGTTCTAAAATTTTATATATTCTTGCTTACATTTTTTTCACCTTCCTCTTATTTTTTGGATTCATAAAAATTGAGATCAATGAGTTTTTGCCCTCTTTTGTACAAAAAAAAAAAAAACAGAGATCAAAATTGTTAGTGAAATTTTATTGGAGACTATAATTGAGTTTGATGTGAAATAATTTGTTGAGTTTGATGTGAAATTTTAATTGTTACAAGCCCTATAATGTAAATTAATTAAGATTGTATACCTAAATATAATTAAATAAAAATCAAAAGTTACCTTATTAAAATTGATTTTCTTATAGAAAAATTGACTCATTTATTTGACATTTAATATTACATTTGTATATTACATTTTGATTGATTGATATATTGAAATGGTAAATACCTCCTAAACAAGATAAGGTAATCTAGACCTCACAATTATATAGAGGTTATTATTGTTGGAATATCAACCTATAAAATAGACATATTAAATTCACCTACTACTTTTCCTAACATGTGAAAATTTGAGAAAAGGTGGAAGTAGTTCAGAGAGTTCTAATTATAAAGTCTTTTATTTTTAAGAGTAGTGTTATTTAAACAACCATTTATTTAAGAATTTATGGGATAACTATAATTTACAAAGAAAAAATAGTTTTTCGTACGAAAACCAAAACAATTGAGGAAAGTAAAAAATAATGTGAATATGAAAGAAAAAGTTGTCACAAAATAAATGTTTAAATATCATTTTTCTATTTTTAATCATGGCTAACATGACAGTTAATAATTAAAAAACTTCTTACCTTTAGCATATGAAATAATGTGAGCCCATCTACCTGCATCACCAAAAAATGATTGATGATTAATATTGAGGAAGAAATTTATAATCTCAATGAAAATTAGGGAGCATCTTATCTGAATCTGATTCAAATTTTGAATGTTAATTTTTTTAATAATTTCTAATAAAAATATTAGATCTATTTTCGTTTTTAATGATTATAATTTTTTTTTATCAAAAATAGTAATATATTTTTTAGAAATATATTTAAACAGTACAGGATTACTTTACCACAACTATCGTTGTCGTACCAAGACCCATATCCCATCGACGAAAAGCAGTCGGGATGAGTGCATTGAAGTTCCTCGGTGGAAGTGTTGAAGGAGCAACGAGTTAGATCTCTGCAACGATTTTTACAAATAACATTCAACCATGAAATCTCAAATCCATACACCAACGCCTTTTGCATTTTACCATAGGAAACTACTTGATTTTCTTGCAAACCAGGCCAAGAAGTTGGAGCAACAAATTTCACATGGCAGCCAACTTGAAAGTCCTTAGCAATTAAATCACCAGCCATAGCATACATATAATATCCTTTGGATTTGGAGTTCCAATTGAGACAGGAAGAAGTATTCACATATTTATCATTGTTAGTTACTTGATGGCTACAGTTCAAGTACACTATATACTCAAAAAGAAACTCATATAAACCACGTCTGGATTGGTATGGATCCATGCAATATTCATTGGTAACTAATATATAAGTATTACAGAAATCAGATAAAGACAAGTAATTACGAGGAAATGAAGAACAATTATCTTGTTGAATTCACATGATATTTTGCAGAGTACAAATATAATGTTGTCACATTATTTTCACAAGATAGCTCGTAATTTCTATTCCCGCAATGAATTGGGTCGGTTTTTAGTCGAAATGGGTAACTTATGTTGGAAATTTTACCGCAAGATGAAAGGGGGCAATAATGTTCTTGATCAATACTGCTGCTACCTAGTTTGAATAGAAGCGTAAATGAGAACAAGAACAACAATATCACTCTCACCCACCACATGGAAGCGAAACTGTTTTTGATTTAAAGAGTGTGCAAAGGTAAAAAATTGGACTTGAAAATTAGGCTTAAATATTACATTCGTCCCTGTAATTTTTTTGAAATCCGTCCTCGCAAAATTTTCTGTCTTTTAAAAAGGTCTCTGGGCCCATTTAGGTTGCCATTTGTCACTGTGGAGCTGATGTGTCGCATGGTGACTAGGCATAAGTGCCTACATGGCAGGTGAGTTCGTATTTAATATTTAAAAATTGATTTTTAATTTTGAAATATGTATTTTTTGTTTTTAAAAATAAAAAATGTTATTTTAATTATATAAAAAATATCGAAATTAAATTTTCAAAATATTAAAAAAATCAAAAAATACATTTTGAAATAATTTTTTCCAACAATTTTAAATGTTAATTATTTATAAATTACGAAAATTAATTTTCATATTTTTTAAGAAAATATTTTTTATTAAAAAATACAAATGAAAATTTTGATTTTTTTCTAATTTTTGGAAAATATATTTTATTTTTCAATTTTTTAAAAAGAAAATTTCCAGATTTTTGAAAATGTATTTTAGTTTTTTTAAAAAATTAATTATTTTTTTTTAATTTTGAAAGAAAATCTGAAATTAAATTGCCTAATTTTTTAAAAATTTTCAAAAAATGTTATGTAACTTTTTGTTTTTTTTTTAATTTACGAAAAAATAAAAGAATCTTTTTATTTTAATTTCGAATTTGTTTTTATAATTTTCAAAAATTATTTTCTAATTTTTTTCTTTTTAATTTGGAAAATTAAAAACCATTTTTTTTTATTTAAAGTAAAGTTTAAATAAAAATCCTGTTCAAACTAAGGGTTTCCAAACAGCTTCTCCAACAAGAATCCTCGCTCTTGTATCATCCTGTAGCTTCTAATTTCCTTAAAGCGTTATGATTTCTGCATAACAAGTAAAGTAAAGTCAGCCAAAATTGATTGGGCAGAGTTTGTATATATTGAATTTGAACTATAGCGTCATTTTATATATTTTTTTATGGGGATTGCTATATATCCCGAGAAAATGTCCAGCGAAAGGTTCACAAATTGAAAATTGCTTTGATAACATAAAAAAAAAGTTCTTCCACTAACCAAGCATGATGTCATCAATGTAACAATAAATGCAGGAGTATTTTTGGCCTGTTTGGATTAGCTTATTTTACGGCTTATATAAAACAGCTTATACAAATAAATAAGTTTTTATGTATTATTTATAAGTTTTTAAGGTAGTTTATGAAAAAACCGTTTATGAAGATATAATTTTCGTTAGTGACGGCTTATAAATTAAAATAAAAGCTTATTTATTTACATAAGCTATTTTTCATAAGCTCAAAATAAACTCAAACCAAATGGGGCCTTTACAGGAAAACTTTCGTGATTCAACTTTTCGCTTTATTAAGCATTTTCCATTTGTTATTTTCACACGGACCACAAGCTCAACATATTTTTTTTATAACTTTCCTTTATTGAACATATTAAGCGTCACTTTGTTTTAGATCTTTTAAAAATTATATTGATATAAAAAATTTACGATTATTCTTTAGAGATATTTTACAAAAACATAAACCATAAATTCAGTAAATCATTCCTAACTATTGATGTAGAGAAACTTTATGGAAAATTAAAGATTACATAAAAACAAGTGTACAGTTCTAGATAATATTCAAACAAAATATATTTTGTGCAATGTCATGAAATATTCTCTACTAGAGAACTAGTAGTGATTTCTCCATACCCACTAGAACTAGTGAAGTCACTCGACATTGATTGGTTTGAGTTTGTTGTTTCATCCCTCGAAATTACTTCATCTGGATACATGGTTGGCTGTGGAGGCATTTCAATACTTTCCATATCTCCTTCCAGCATCTCCACTACTTTACTCATCGAAGGGCGATCATTTGGCTTCAATTGTATACACCAAAGAGCGACCATGATCATTTTCTTTACTATTTTCATATCGTCTTCGGTGACATTTTCTATTTCTATTTCTCCCTCTTTTCCAAGTTGATCATAGATCCAAAAGGGAAAATAAAGTTGGCTTGAATGCTCTGCCTTGGTGTTCAGGTTTTTCCTCTTGCTTGCCATCTCCATCAAAAGCATCCCAAAACTATAAACATCAGCCTTATACGACACGCCCCCGATGTTTTTGTAGAACAATTCTGGAGCCATATATCCAATTGTACCTCTTGCAGCGGTCATTGTGACGACGCTATTCTCTATTGGATGTAGTTTTGCCAATCCAAAGTCAGATATTTTAGGGATAAAGTTCTCATCAAGCAAGATATTGTGGGGCTTGATATCAAAATGTAAAATCTTCATTTCACATCCATGGTGAAGATAAGCAATCCCACGAGCTACTCCAATTGCTATATCATAAATTCTGTTGTAGCTTAAATTTATGCTACCTTCTTTAGAGAAAATAAATTTATCAAGAGATCCATTAGGCATGAATTCATAAACAAGAGCACGTTTTGATCCCTCAATACAAAATCCAAGTAATTGTACCACATTCAAATGATGTATTCTTCCAATAGTTGTTACTTCATTGACAAAGTCTTGCCCATTATCTTTTGCCTTACCCAACATTTTGATTGCCACACAAGGCCCACTACGTAGGTTTCCCTTGAACACAGTTCCAAAGCCTCCTTTACCCAATTCGTCTTTAAAACCTCTAGTCATTTTCTTGATTTGTTTGTATGAATATCCAATGGGTATGAGGTTGTTTTGTTGTAGATATAGTTCAATACATTCATACACCGACCAATGTCTTTTTCGCCATCTGTATATCAGTAGTGCGATAAAAAATGATATCCCAAATAGAAATCTGGCCACCAGAATTGATGGTACAACATAATGTCCAATGGCCCATACCACTTCATAGTACATAGAATTTGGTTGTTCTTGTTCTTCAACATATCCTGTTATAATGTTATACAACGAGGTAAAATAAATAAGAGAAGCGCTATATATTGCTAGAGAGAATTCACGATAACATTATGAATGTTTTGATTTATCATATATTGCAACTACAACACCGATTCTAAGAATCTGGAGGCTCGGCTTTGTAATTGAAAAAGGTCCGTGATAAAATAAATATGTAGTTTTTTTTAAAAGAACAATGTTCTATTTAATTGTTTTTAGAAATAAATACAAGGTGTGTATATATGTAGTACACCCAAAGATGAAAATTGCTATCGTATACATAAAGAACCTCAAACCACCTAACACCAAAAGCAAGATGACCAAAATCAAATAGGCATAAAACAAGACAACAAAATATTTTGAGACCCATATCAATTAAGCTGTTTGCACACCCCAAAATCCGACCCTAACTACAAGTATTTTAGTCTGTATTTTCTGGCGATAAAAGTCCTTCAATTCAACACATGCTAAAGATAAACCACACTACCATATATATATATATATATATATATATATATATATATATATATATATATATATATATAGTATTAGCCACATTTACACACACTCAATGTTTTTACAACCATAAGTCACCATTGCAACTTTTAGAACCACCTTACGTGTCTATAGGTGGCTAACTTATAGAGAGAATAATAGCTCTTCCATAAATTGCACGCTATATATTATTATTTATTAACAGTCATAGTAGGTTTTGCCAATTTTATTGGTGCACCAAAAAAAAAGCGACACAAAGATCACTTATAATTATAAGGTAAATTTATACAAAGTTCGCTAATTTGCTATGTTTTCCTGAATATTCGCTACATTTAGAATTTTTCAATATATAAATACCATCAACATTTAGGCACTTTCTGTAAAGACTAAAAAAGTTTGTTAGGCTATATATCGTACACAAAAATTAAAGTTTGTATTTTTTTAAGCATTTAAAGTTGCTATTGTTAAGACAAAACACTATTCAAATACGTAAATAGTAATGTTGGATATATTAACATTATAAGATAATTTTCTGAAAAGATAAAATTAAATTATATGAATGTTTAGTATTTATTAAGAAGTTAAATAAACTCACCACCATTCCTGTACACTTGTTTCTCTTTTTGCTTAAGCCCATTCCAGAAAACTTTGATGATATCTGCGAACAAAAATTGACTTATATGAATAAGATCAATCGTAATTTAAATAGAAATGTTATTAAGTATGTACCCAAAAAAAAAAAAAATGTTATTAAGTTATGTCTTGAATGCCTTTTTGGTATATTGGGTACTAATATTTTAGTGTGAATTTTTTAGCGTGTAAATATTTACACGGTTCTTAAAAATATATTAAGAAAAAAAACAAGCAATGATTTTAATTTATACCAGATCACATACTCTTAGAAATTGTGGTTTGATCTAAAACAACCCTACAAAATCGACTTGTGAGGTGATGATTGTCCTATTTGTAAACACATTGTCAGGTCATTTCCTATCCGACGTAAGACTTTAAGACTAACTTTGGTTACAAATACTCAATTCAAATACATATTTACGAAAAGAAACAATTCATAATTAAATTATTACTATGTTTTTTACTCGTATTAAATTCTTACTAAGGAAAGCAACATTTATCATATTATTAATTTTATTTTTTTGGCAAAGACGTCGATAGTTTTAATCAACTAAATAATTGAATATAATAGACGACAAATATTTATAACATTACTAAAATAGCAATAACTAGTGGGGGAATTTTAGAGAGGGAAAACGTGAAATCCCTCTTTAATTCTGTCACTAAATTTTGTGACCAAGAAATTTGTAAAAGATTTTATTTTTCTGTAACTAATTTCCCTCCCAAGATTTTCTTTTTCTAGTAGTAAGCAGATACTTAAATTAAGGTGATCAAATTCTTACCTTTAGCTGATAAAACGATCAGAGACCATTTCCCTGCATCACAGAGAATGGAAAAAACCATCATTTTATAAAATACTAATCATTCGTTTTGTCATAATCTTTTAAGTGTAATTATGAGTTTCACACGACATTGTGCATATATAATCAAAGAAGAGCCTTCATATTGTTCAAATGAGGAGATAAAAGTTTGTAAGGAGGAGATAAAAAGTTTGTAAGGAGGAGATAAAAAAATAAAAAAAATCAAATGGATCTTTACCACAATTATTACTCTCTGAAAATCCCATAAGAGTGGAGCAGTAGTGCACATTGCATCCAAGTTCCTTTGTGGTAGCGTCGAAGTAACAGAGCTTCGACTTCTCACAGTAATACTGACAGGGAAGAGGCAACCATGAAATCTCAAATCCATAGACTAAGGCGTTGTGTATTTCATCATATGATATTATATGATTTCCTTGCAAACCCAACATAAAAGTATCAACTTCATTTCTTTTCAAACCCTTCCAAGAAGTGGGAGCAACAAATTTCACATAACAACCAACATGAATATCTTCAGCAGTTAAATGACCACCAATAGCATAAATATAATAGCTTTTGGAAAAAGCCCGATTTATGCAGGGAGTAGTTTTCACATATTTAGGATTGTTAGTTACTCTATGGCTACAGTTCATGTAGAAAATATGCACAAAAAGCTCTTCTCCATCACTGTAAAATCGATCACTGGAACCGGCATGGTATGGATCCATACAATTTTCGTTGTTATTATAGGTATCACAGAAATTAGATCGAGACAGTGAATAATGAGGAAGTGAAGAGCAGTTAGATTCTATGACTCCAGGATCAACAACTCGGATTGTGAAATTGTCGTAGTTGATGGACTGAACATGATATTTTCCCAAATACAAATATAAGGTTGCCACATTATTTTCACAAGATAGTTCGTACCTGCTATCTCCGCAATGTTTTGGGTCATCTTTTAGTCGAAATGGGTAGCTTATGTTTGATATTTTGCCGCAAGATGAAGGTGGACAAATATGGTTTTGCTCACTTGTTGTAGTACCGCTGCTACCTTGTTGGAGAAGAAGCATAAACGGCAACAACAGTAACAATATAACTCTCATCAACCACATAGTAACCAAGCTGGTAAAGTTTAAAAACTTTGGGCTTTTATGTTCAGATTTGGGGTGTTGTATAAGCAGCAAAGATTGTTTTATTTTACATGCTTGATCTGTTTGCACATGTTTTACATTCACACCCAGCAATCGCAAAGTAGAGTGCTCTTTTTTTGACTTTACCGGCTATTGTAACTTTTAATAAAATATATTTATAGAATACCTTGATCTGTAAAGAATACCAAATCTTATACAACATGCTTAAATTATTCTTTACTCAGTTTAGATAATTTAATAAAATATAACCTTGATCTGTAAAGAATACCAAGCATGTTGGTGGTCTTTTGTTGACTGTAAAATATATTCTTGATCCGCAGACACAAATAAACCTTATGAGTTATGCCACTATTTTATTATAATAATCTCGTTCAGTGTACACACATGCAGCCTATTAGCAACTCTGAATCTTTCTGTCTTTATCAATCAGTATATTATTAGTATTTGCATTATTCATATGTTCAACAATTTGGTCAATTCGAATGTTATTATTGTTTTAATTTTCACACACACCGATCACAAGCACAGTATATTTTAAAAAAGGAGCACAAAGTTTCTTCTTCCCAATCACACACTTTCATTTTCTAAACACTTAAACTTTGCATAATTTGGATGGCAGAAACACATACTACTTTGATCATGCAACTTTTTATGATCTTCTTGCTTATCGAAAGTGGTATTGCTCATGACCAGTGCAGAGAATCATCTTGTGGACCTAACCAACCTCTTATTAAATTTCCCTTCGAACTCGTTAAGGAATCATCACAAGATCAATTTGTTTATCCTAAAGAGTTCTCCCTATATTGTACTGAAAATAAGAAAACCATGATAGTGCTCTCTACCACTTCAGGTCCAATCAAATTCTTTGTCTCTTATATTGACTACGAATCAAACTCGATGTCAATAACAGACCCAGACAATTGCATTCCGGAAAAGTTTTTGATACTAAAAAATTCATCATTTCAACCTTACCGGTTTAATTCTGAATCAGATGGGAAAATATCATTCTTCAACTGCTCTTCAGTTAGGAACCGACACCTGAGAAACGAATATCAGACATCCCAAGAATCACAAGATATGATCACTTGTCCAATTTACGCTACTGAACCCAACGAAGATATTGTTGATTTGGACCTTGTATCTTGTAACAAGATGTTCGACGTGGACACGTCAATCATGGGATCGGAACTGAGGTCTAATTTGCTCAGTTTGAGTTGGTTCAAACAAAGTTGTGCAAAGTGCGAAGCAAAAGGCATGAAATGCAAATGGCAGAACAACGACACCAAACATGGCATTGAATGTTTTTATTGCAACCAAAAGCAGAAAACAATTCAACTTCCAAAGTCTCTTATTTTTTCGGCTATAGGCGAGTCTTAATTATACTTTAAAGTACTACTTGTCTCTTCTTAATTATTATATTTGTTTATGCTTGGAGGAAAATGTAACAGTTAATGTGTGAATGCAGGATCAATTATATTGGGGTTGGCTACCATTGTATTTACTAAGATTTATCTACATTTCAGAGAAAAAGAAGAACATCAAGTTAGAATTGATAAGTTTTTAGAGAATTATAGGGCACAAAAGCCTGCCAGATTTTCATACTCTGATATAAAAAAGATCACGAGTGGGTTTAAGGAAAAGTTAGGAGAAGGAGCTCACGGGACCGTGTTTAAAGGAAAACTCTCTAGTGAGATTCTGGTGGCTGTGAAGATTCTCTACAATACAGAGGGAGAAGGAAAAGAGTACATCACTGAAGTGGAAATTATGGGCAAAATTCACCACATCAATGTGGTTCGTTTGCTTGGCTTTTGCGCAGAAGGTGTTCATCGCGCTCTTGTATACAATTTGTTTCCAAAAGGTTCGCTACAAAGCTTCATATTTCCACCGGATAACAAGGATCATTTCATGGGGTGGGAGAAGCTACAACAAATTAGTATTGGTATAGCAAAAGGAATCGAGTATCTTCATGAGGGTTGTAGCCATCCAATTCTTCACTTTGACATCAACCCTCACAATGTTTTGCTAGATGACTCTTTCACTCCAAAAATTTCCGACTTTGGACTCGCCAAATTATGTTCCAAGAATCGTAGTATGGTATCCATGACAGCTGCTAGGGGAACCTTGGGATATATGGCGCCTGAAGTTGTGTCTCGAAATTTTGGAAATGTTTCTCTGAAGTCTGATATATACAGTTATGGGATGTTGTTGCTAGAAATGGTTGGTGGAAGAAAGAATGTAGATTCGTCATCCGCGGAAAATATCCATATCTTATATCCAGAATGGATTCATAATTTATTGGAAGGAGACATACATATAAATATTGAAGATGAAGCTGGTAATGTTAAAATTGCAAAGAAACTCGCAGTTGTTGGACTTTGGTGCATTCAGTGGCAGCCAATGAACCGTCCTTCCATTAAAACCGTCATACAAATGTTGGAAACAGAAGATGACAGGCAATTAACATTTCCGCCTAATCCATTTCACTCCACCAATTCCATTACCAGTAGTGAAGGTTCTGTGCCTAGACGGCCTCTTAAAATGGAAGTGATTCAAGAATAAGATCAGTTTAGATTCAGTTGATTTTTGTCCCTAACCGGGTAGAAAATTAAATGTTTCAGTTGTAAAAAAGTAGAATTAGTATTTTGAATTGTTTGTCTGCTGCGATATTGTTTTTAAAATATTTTTATGCATTTTAAGAATGAGTTATGTTGCATACTTTCTCTCTACATGTTTATTCTATTGCTCTCTTTTTTGATCTTATCTTTCTTTTCTTGTTTCGTCATAAAATAGACTAAATTCACTATATATATATATATATATATATCCCACCTCTCAACGGTATTCCCATGGATCAAATGAAATGTGAAGTATGAAGAAGAAAAACATAGGAAAAAGATTAAATTATGTTTTCAAAAACATTTTGGAAAATACATTTTAAGATGATAAGATACAAGTTATAAAAAAACAGAGATTGTTGTATCTACTAAATGTTTTGATGATGATGATGATGACGACGATGATGATACGGGTTATGAATATTTCGTTTAGGAATTACTCGTAACATATAGCACAATGTTGTTTCGTCAACCCAGTCAACATAATACCATTGCATTACATGATTTTGTATTATTGAATCATAACTTAATAAAATATTTGCTTGATCTGTACACACTTTTTTGGAAAAAGCAACAAATAATATCAATTATTTAAGTCCATTTTTGAACTGACGTAGAAACTTTGTATTTCTGTACCTTTTAACCGAGGTTAAAAATGAAGTCATCAGATTTAGTAGATTTTCTAAATCAATTCATAGCTTGAACCGATTTTAAAATTGTTTTTCAAGGTACTTTGCGGATGGACACGTTGATTTTGTGTGTCTTTGTTTACTTCGAAGGGGAATCGAATAATAGATTGATTAGGTCCACAAGATGATTTTCCGCACTCTTCATGACTGCTACCACTATTGATAAAAGTTCCATTGCCATGCAATTTAATTTGTTCTAGAAAGGACAGAGATTCAGAAAAGATATATCGAGCTTGTGATCCATGTTAAAATAAAGATATTAAAATTGATGGTATGGTGTTATGGTCCAAATTATTTTCAAAAGTAAAGAGAGATACAGTTTAATATAAACGTACAGATGGATAAGGACAGAACAAGATTATTACAATGGGCTGCATCAAGATCAAGATTATTATAATAACATAGTGGCATTAGGGATCAAGAATATATTTTATGAATTACGATAATGCAAGAAGTCAAAAGAAGATCAACCCACCATGTTCAATGATCAAGCATATAATGTATTAAATATTCTTAAACTTAATGGGCAGGGTGGACTACCGCCCAGGACACCATTTTTTTTGCACTAAAATTATTAATTATATTTAGTAGTTAGTGATGTCTATATATATATATATATATATATATATATATATATGGGCACAATTTTATTTTATATTTAAGAAAGGAAATCATTGCATTTTATTAGCTAAAATGTGTCAAATATATGTAGGTACATCATCAATAATATGGGGGTTAGGATTAGACAGGGCTGCCTGAGCTAACTCGTGAGAGTTCTGAAATCTATCTACTAACAACTGTTTACAGGCAGTGAAAATACATCCAAACTCACTGCTATCATCTAAATTAGAATGGACACAATCAACAACCTTTTTACAGTCTAGAGCAAAATCAACATTGTCAAACTGTGGATTAGAGAGCCACTTTAACGCCGTGTACAGTCCTACAGCCTCTCCCACATCTACATCACAAAGGGGGATAAACCATTCTCTTCTTGCAAGGACGAAAGCACCATAATCATCCCTAAGACATATGCCCAACCCAACTCTATGAAGAGAAGTGGAGAAGGATGCATCAATGTTGCATTTGTACCTGCCAGGTGCCGGTTTCTTCCAAATGTCTTCCTCGTATCTTCTTGGCCGAACCTGTGTGTGTATAGATTGATTGGTATTGCTAGATCGAATGGTTTGGGCTGCTCGCCATTCTTCAAGAAGGTGGGTTGCACGTTGAAACACATGCGAACTGGTCTCATTTTGTTGCTGCCATAGTTTCATGTTCTTGCATTTCCAAAGGCTCCACATAATTGTCGTCATCAGTTCACATTGCCCTGGAGATAAATTCTGTAAAAGAGTGAATATAAATGTGTTAATATTATAATCTTGACGAATCACCCTGTCAGTGTCCCATAAATTTGCATGCTGCCATACTTGAACAGCTTTACAACACTCAATGAGGACATGAATACTATCTTTATGCGAGCACAATTCAATGGGCAATAAATTCCTTTACTGTTTAGGCGAGCACGTGTTGGGAAGCATCCTCGGCATACACGTCAAAGAAAATTCTTGATTTTTGGAGGCACTTTTAGCTTCCAAATGAGGTTCCATCGGCCATTCACATGCATACGGGAGTTGTCTGCAATTTCAGTCAAACAAATTCTATATGCACTTTTAACAGAATACTTACCACTTCTTTCCCCTTTCCAAATCAATTTTTCCTCCAAAACAAGTGGTTGTAGTGGCATGTTGAGAATCAATTGCGCAATATGCGCATCAAAGAGACTATGAATGAGGGGCGCCTTCCATATTTTTAAGTCTTGGTCAATAAAATCATATAATTTCACCTGCATCAAAGACTCAAAAATTAGATTAGTTGTGGAGAAAGACAAGTCATCCTTGAGCCATGGGCGCCTAAAAAAGGTATGTTGACCCCTGAACCAATCCGCCATCGTGCACCCTGTTTTATCACAATTTTTGCGCTAAAAATGCTACGCCAAACATAGCTTGGATTATGTCCAATTTTTGATGCAATAAAATCAGAATTAGGAAAATATTTAGCCTTAAATAAATGGCACACAAGGCTACTAGAATCAGTTTGAAACCTCCATCCCTGTTTCCCTAATATAGCCACATTAAAAAGGGTCAAATCCTTAAAGCCCATGCCGCCAAATTTTTTATGAACAGACAACCTTGCCCAAGATATCCAATGTACTCCTCGACGCATATTGCCGCCGTGGCCCCACCAAAAAGCATTGATCATTTTTTCTATAGCATCAACAAGCTTATTTGGAAGTAAAAAAATGCTCATGATATAAGATGGAATAGATTGTAGTACTGATTTAATCATAACCTCTCTGCCGGCTTTAGACAAACACTTGCTGCTTCAACTATTAATTTTGTGCCAGATGCGGTCTTTGATAAAGCCAAATGTAGGGGTGCAAAAATATTGTTTTAGAGACTCTTGATTATGAAAAAATCTGTAATGATTTTGCAAGAAAAAAAGCAAAAAGAAATACATACAAATAATTAAAAGAACACTATTTTATCGGTTAGTTTCATTGTTTGTGTATTGAAAATATTATGATCGGTCCTAAACAACACACAGTCAAAGACAGAGCATTCCCCTTTGCGATAGTGCTGTGTGTAGTGTACAGATGAAGAAGACGTACTATATTTTATACTATCTTTTTTAATTGATCACATGTGTGTACGGTGCACAGACCAAACATATATATAAGTTTATATAATCCATTTAGATATTCATACAAACAAATTAAGAAAATGGCTAGAGGTTTCAAAGACGAATTGGGTAAAGGAGGCTTTGGAACTGTGTTCAAGGGAAACCTGCGTAGCGGGCCTTGAGTGGCAATCAAGATGTTGGGTAAGTCAAAAGTTAATGGGCAAGACTTTTTCAATGAAGTCATAACTATTGGAAGAATACATCATTTAAATGTGGTTCAATTACTTGGATTTTGCATTGAGGGATCAAAACGAGCTCTTATTTATGAATTTATGCCTAATGGGTCTCTTGATAAATATATTTTCTCTAAAGAAGGGGGTATAAATTTAAGCTACAGAAAATTGCACGATATTTCAATTGGAGTAGCTCGTGGGATTTCTTATCTCCACCACGGATGTGAAATGAAGATTTTGCATTTTGATATCAAGCCGCATAATATCCTACTTGACCAGAATTTTATTCCAAAAATATCCGACTTTGGACTCGCAAAGCTATATCCAATAGAGAATAGCATTGTCACAATGACCGCAGCCAAAGGCACAATTGGATATATGGCTCCAGAAATAACTTATTGAATTCATGATTGTGTTTGAAGTCTCTAAAATCTAATAACCCTAACTCGTTCTACTTGTATGTATTTAATGGTATTTGGTATATATTAGTCTCAGTTTTGTGTATCTAATGTATTCTAAAATGAATTCAAATTAAAATAACATTTAAACTATATTAAAATTGTTAATGTATACACACAATGTTATGCATAGTATTTTCTGGAATATGTTCAAATAAGAGTGTTCATTTGTTTTCAAGCAACCAAAGCACGAGTCATACACTACTATAAGTCTATTAAAAGGAAAACCTCTCATTCAAATCATAAAGAACTTATACGAAATTATCTTGAAAACACACCAAAAAACAGAGTTAATGATGCAAGAAAACTTACTAGAGAAACGATGAAATTAATAAAGCGTAATATTTCATAAACCATGGAATAGTAGAATTCATTGTGAGCAATGGGTACGGATGGGAAACCACCTCTAACAGCCGTTGTCAAGCATCAGAGGACAGCCACTATACATTCTCTCTCTTTCTATCGCCTCTGTAGTTCGCACATAGCCACCTACTCTCCTGGATCTCGGCCTTCAAAAAATTTCAGGTTTCGATCTAGTGAAGTGTATATGCAAAAACAATGAGGGCATATATTTTATAATTTGACACTTAAAGCCTTGAGCCTACCATAGTTTTAGTGAGCTCTTGGACTCGAACTCACCTAAACTTTTTTATTCATAAAAAAAAAAAACGATTAAAAATCAAAAGTCTCTGCAGTTGAATTTTGTTGCAGAGCCGAAAATGATGAGTAAAATACTAATTGAATTTGTTGTCAGGAGTAGAGCCCTCACACTTATTTTGAGAATTCTCAATTTCTCACCATGTGTGCCCTGACAAGATGTACCATAGACGACTTGGTCTGATAAAAATGTTTCTTATGGTTACTTTGTGTATCTTTATATTGTAGTGGTTGTACATACCCTTAAATATAACAGATCTAAGGTGGATATGCACGAGCAGAAATTAACCATTTTTTAAAACATCGCTTCGACTACCATTTTTGTTGAAATTTGACTCAAAATTGTGATTATGTGAAACTCAATATCGTGACGCGATTTTGAGTGGCGTGCCGCAATTTTCTTGGCAGAATGGATGGTTTCTACTGAAGGGAAATCGTGGCGCTATTTTGTACTGGTATAATGCGATTTCTGGATAAGGTCTTAGTACCTTGGGTCGTACACAATAATCGTGGCGCGATTTTCAGTGGCGCGGCGCGATTTTGTCTGTCACTGTGTACTATTTAAGTGTTTCACATCAGATTTTTGAAGTGTGGCTTTGAGAGAGAAACTTGATAATACAAAGGAGGTAACTTTAGGGTTGAGTGTCTTTGTAGGGAGGTTCTCTTTGTGAGCTCTTGTGCTAATTTCTTGTAACCCATTTGTAATCTCTTTGTAAGATCTCTTTGATAGTGGATTGGAGAGCTGCTCTCTCCCCCAGATTAGGTCATATTGGACCGAATTGGGTCAACAATCTTTGTTGTGTTTGTTCCTTTCTTTCATTGCTTATCTTGCTTGCTTTGATTATGCTTGTGATGTTGTTCTACACTAGGTTTTAGGACTGTTTGTTGTTGTTGTTGCTTGAGGCTATTTTATCCATTGATTACCATTTCCTTTGCTCCACATCTTAATAAAGCATTCATCCAAAAACAAAAAAAATACTAATGCCCAATATTTTATAAACTCTAGTATAGTAGAAGTCATTGCGAGCAATGGGTATGGATGGGAAACCACCTCTCACCGTCCGTGTCAAGAATCAGTGCACAACCACCATACGACTCTCTCTTTCTATATCGCCTGAAGTAGTTCGCACATAGCCAACCATTGTTGTAAAAATCATGACTTAAATCCTAAAATTCAAGATTTTGCGACTTTCTCACCTTCAACGACTCAAATTCAAAGTAGAATACAAAAATAGGCAAAATCCTAGTAAAACCGCATCAAAATTGCACAAAATCGTGACACTCATACAAAATCATAGAATTTTAAAGGGTTTTGAAGGATTATATTCATTTTTTTAAGCATTTATGTATAAGTATTTTGTGGATTTTAAACTGAGTCATTTATGACTATATACAGTTTATAACATATAATTAGCAATATTTTTACAATTTCTTATATGGATTATTCTACAAATGTAATTGAGTAAAATCATTCGATTTTGGTTGTGATTTTACGATTTTCGATTTAACCCTTCCGTTTTGACCTGAAGCAAAATCTCAATTTTAACAACCTTGTATAACAGAAGATGATGTAGCATAAAAGATTTGGTAAGATAAAAATATTTCAAATGGTTACTTGTGCGTTTTCATATTCCATTCGTTGTGTACATACCCTTAAATTTGACAGATCTAAGTAAAACATTAATGTTACAAAGCAAGTCAGTCATTATTTACTTTTACGGGGCGAGAGAGAGGAGCAACTTATTCCACCCTTAAACCTGAAACCAATATGTACCATAGATGTAGTAGTCGAGTACTTTGTTGTTGTACAAACGTCGTCTGTAACATGATGACTATAAAGTCGGTTGATGGGTGTTCCACAAATCATGTTAATGGACATAAGTGACTTTGATGGAATTTGCCCCACCTTCATAAATGGAGAAATGTCTAAGGGACCAATATTGAACTGGACAAGGGTGACATGCTATGATTTGTGTTCAATATAGATATGAGGGATAAAAGAGTAATTGTACACACAATCGTTATAACATATGAGTTTTGTCAGATCACATGACATGATGTTTATCAATTGGATAACAAAGATGTGTTGCTAGATCACATTATTGTCATCGTTACAAAGAACCTACAAGTCACACACAAAATGACACATAAATGAGAGAAATAAATAATACTTATTACTTAGGGGTGCATTTAGTAACTGGAGCTAATTAGTTAGCAAATCAGCAAATGAGTTATTGGACTTACATAAGCTCGGTAGCGCTTTACTTGCTGAGCACACAAGTGGTACTATGAATAGAACCCTTATGATGAAGCAAGGAACACACTTAACCTAATTCAGAAACCGTAGTTTTATGAATCCTAAAACCACCCCCTTTCTCTCTAAGCCTTCATTAGTAAGCAGGTAGCAATGTGAGTGAAGGAAGTTGTTCGTGTGGACTGAGTAGAGGTGATGTCATAGAGCAGTACTCGTGATCACTCGCTCTTTGAGTTCGACAACAAAGGATCTACGCTTCAAGAGTCAAACAAATGAATCCTTACAAGTTGTTGTTTGATTTGTGATTAATGATTTAATGAAGATTTGTTCATCGAAATTTATTCCGCTAAGAGGATTAAAATTTTGAAAGAAAAATAAAAATAAACCTTCTTTAAATCCCAACAGTGAGAACATACTAAATCATTATTTATTAAGTTACACAAAAAGTTATTTTACAACCATCTACAAGGGATTGAACTCTATATATATTACAAGACTAATATCTTATCACTAAGCTATATGTAATATCCTCTCTCACTCTCTCTTTTCAACACGATCTCTTGTTCAATATATAAGAGTTTATATAAAAATAGTATTTATTTATTACAACTTCTAATTATTATAAAATTTTACACTAGCTTAATTTGCTCAAGCGATGACTCTACATCAATCTCATTGCCACCATTTGCTTCCAATGATTCTTTATAGGTCATTCCAATGTAATTTTGTGGATTTTCATCATCAACAAATTCTGTACCTGGGACAATGAATTTGTCTAACGAAGGTCCATGAAGAGTAACAACAGAGATCCTTTGCTCCTTGTTCTTGTTTACAATAACTCGATGGACATGGCTCTTATATTTTCCATTGGTTAAGATCTACAATAAAATAAAATTAATCATTAGTGAGGATGTTTTAATTAATATTATTCAAAAGACTTAAGTTAATGGATTGACTATTCGAAAAGTAAATAGTTAGTATAATGAAAAAATTGTTTATAATCATTATCTTTGATTTGTCATGCATGTGTCTATAATATCAATAATTTGTTTTTTTTATTATCGAATGATATCATTCATTTGACATTAGTTTCCAACATAGCTAGGAGAATGAAACTAATTTCAATAAAAGTACCTCAAGATGATCACCAAGCTGAATGAGTATAGCATGATGAGGAATATTAACATTAATCCACTTTCCTTTATGTGATAGTATTTGGAGGCCCCCATTTACATCTTGCATTAGGGTTACCACAAAGCCAGGATCAGTGTGGTTAGGGATACCAATATCACCTTTGGATTTAGAATTTGGTGGATAAAGATTCATGGCCATTACATCAAACCCTGACTTCATGTTGAATGCTTTTTCTATGTAGTCTTCATCAAACCCTAAGTTTTTTGACATTGCTCTTGCTAACCCAACTACAATATTTCTCATTTCTTTGTTATATTCTTCTATAATATTCCTGATGCACATCAATAATTTCATTGTTAAATTACACAAATTGTGAAAATTATATTTCTTAAAGACTTAATTGCAGTTTTGGAAGTCAATCAAAGCTGACAAATAAGGATTCATTAATATACTTAATTAGGATTATTTGTCATGCATGAAAAAAATATATAATTGATATACTTAATGTGTATATATACCTGAGACTTGTTGGATCGGAATGAACATGATCCTTAGGATGTGCTATAACTTTGAGATATTCCCTATTTTCTCCATCATTAGCAGTTAAGCCCCATCGGATTTTATCTGATGAACCATTTTTACTGTAGACCATTCTCTCCTCAATTGTTGTTGGATCAAAGTAATCAGAAACTTGTTTCAAAATACTTTTGAGTACAACATCTGGCATGTGATGGTTTACTAGCTGCAGGTATATGACATAAACATAAACATAAACATATATTTATGAAAAGAATATCGTTTAAATAGTTAGTTAAATACTATCAAAAAAATATCATTTAAATACTATCGCTTAAAGTTGTGCTCGATCGTTGGAAAAAAACTTACATAGAAGAACCCATATTCCTCACATGCTTGGCCAAGCAATTCAAGGGCAATAGATCTTTGATCAGTGTCGTCTGATAATAATAGAGAATAATCAATTGTGGGTATTTCTTCATTTGAAGCTAGATAATTATTATCACTAGTATGGTGGTGTTCTCCTAATGCCTCATGAGATGAAGCATTAAAATAAACCGGGGTACCTCTAAATTCCGGTTGGAAAGAGTGTAATTTGGATACAAATGGTGCTATTTGAGCCATTACAAATATAAAGAGAGCAAAAAAAATTCTACCAAAAAGAAAAGTGAAGAACAATAAAATTATTTGTTATCTGATAATATATATGCAGTACATCATTTGCATATTTATAGGCGTGGGTGTGGAATACCAGAGTTTATAGCTCATTATATAAAGACCATTAAAACCAACATGGCCAATATATTTTTGGTAAATACACAACATGGAATTTGATAATACATTTTTTTAAAAAGGACAAACTAATGTTGGGTGAGTACGTAAATCTAAATAAAACTTCTAAGGACAAACTAATGTTGGGTAAGTACTTAGAATCTAAATAAAACTTCTATAAAATTGACGAGCCAGTTTTTTCGGTTAGTTAATTAAGAGAGGAAGTTAATTGATAAATTAACAAGTTAACATTGAAAAATATATAATGGCAATAAATCCATACACCAGTAGACAAAGGGAAGGATATTCTAAGCTAAGCTGGTACTCTAGTGGTTTGTAGTAAAAATTCATTATTATTATCCAAGTTGTATGTTTAGTTTTGAATATACATACCGTTTTATCCATAGGTAAAAGCTAAACAAGAAACAATGGTGGATGTCTCTTCTAAAAAAAAATTGTGTTTTGTCAAATGTTACTTAAAATTTAAATAGAGGATGTCTCTTTTAAAAAATAAACAAAAAACAAATTTTTATTAGGGTTCCATTTTAAACATTTAAATAGGACCTTCAGTTTGATTAGGTCGGCCGCGGAGATTAGACAACAATAAACAATGGTTAAAACTTTGTACATATGAGATAATAATCGAAAAAGTATATCCATCCCTCTCGTTTCATATTAATTTTTTTTTTTTTTTTGAGATAATAATCGAAAATGTTGTTTAAACTTATGTACTGTTTTTAAGAAATCTAATTTGGTGTATTTGTTTTTACGGTTAAATATATTTTTTATCTCTATAGATATTTTTAATTTTCATTTTAGTCTCTATAAAATTTTCCTTCGACTTTTGTTCCCCCAAAAGTTTTGCATATGCTTTCAAAAGTGGTGATGTAGAACTCTTGAGGGCCAAAAAAAATAATTATGGTGACTAAAACCAAAAAAAATAAAATTAGGGGGACCAAAATTATATTTAACCATATTTTTTATGATAAAATAAGTTTTTTTTTTGACAAATGATAAAATAAGTTATATTAACTAACATGATTTTATCAGTAAAAAAGTTAATAGAAAAATTATTGCATTAAGATACATAAGTAAAACTATAAGTGAAAAGATATAATTAATATTCTAAAATAACAAATAATATGTGATAAACAAATATTGGGCCCGTTTGTATTAGCTTATTTTTGAGCTTATATAAAACAGCTTATGCAAATAAATAAGTTTTTATGTATTATTTATAAGTTTTTTAGGTAGTTTATGAAAAAACCGTTTATGAGGATACAATTTTTATTAGTGAGAGTTTATAAATTAAAATAGAAACTTATTTATTTACATAAGCTATTTTTCATAAACTCAAAATAAGCTCAAACCAAACGGGGACATTGTCAATGTGACAATTAATATGAATGTGATGAGTATATTTTTTTATTCAACAACAATGTATATTCCCTCCTTCAAAAAAAAAAAATGTATATTCCCATTCCCACTCACACGTATAATATGCATGCTGGCTTTTTTTTCCTTCTTTGAGGCATGCAGTTGTGCATGTCGTCTTATAAATTAATGTATACTTGCAATTAGAATATTCTCACATCACATGCAGTAATAATAATAATTCATTGATTCTAGATTGGAATCGTTCCTTTGCTAATTAAAAATGGAGACTAGGAGTTAATGGGTAAAATTTAAAACACTAAAATTTAGAATTTGCTAACATAAAACAAATTAAATATAAGTTTTTTAAAACGATAAAAGTTAAAGATAAAAAGTAACAAAATCTGGATGTAGAAATGAAAATTTGCGATAATTTTTTGCTGAGGAACATTTAGTAATGTACTAAACATGTCTGCAAAAAATTGTTCAAAAACTTAAGAGTTTAACCATAAGTTAAACAAATTTGAATCTAGTAGGGACTAATACTCAGTGCAGAAAAAAAAAATTAGGGACTAAAAGAACTAAATTAAGTAAGGACTAAACTTGAAAGGTCCCAATTTTATATGGACTAAAAACATATTTAACCCTTTTTACTAATATATAAATACAAATGTTAGCATTTAAATTTATTTTTTTTAAAGAAATATGTAAGATGTTGTTTGATCTGTCCGATGAATATATTTTCAAAATATTAAATTTTTATAATTTTATATTATATATAATTAAAGATATTAATGGTCAAAGTTGTATATTGACATTTGTGCAATGGTTGGATACAATGAATATTTTGAAACGGATAGAGTATATTTATTTTTTTTGCATCATTTTTTTTTTTGAAAACTCGGTATTCGATCTAAGGACCGACTAATCCAAGGGAACCAATCCCACCGCCCACTTGCGGGGGGCCCGATCTAAGCCATTTTGCATCATTAGTTTAGATGATATGAAAAATGGAACTTGTTAATTGAATATTCAGCCAACGTATAAAAAAGAACATTTTAAATTGGTCACTAGTCAATCCAAAAACGAACTTTTTAAATCGGTTAACAAAAAATCTAAATAGTAAAATCATGGTTTAAAAACACATTTTTAGTATATATTTAAGCATAAATTACATTATGGTATCTCTTTTAGGCTCCTTTTCAAGCATAGAATTTCAAATCCATCTCTAATTTAAGTTATTATACATTATGTAAGAGTTGTGCAATGTTGTGATCAATTCACACCGCGACGACTGCAATCAGTAACGCAACATCAACAACTACCAAAATCGTGAAATCCTACATGCGATCGCGAACTTGACCGTGACGGTTATTTAAAACCTTTGTCATGTCTACTTATCATAAAATGAGAGAAATTGGTTTTTGTTCAAGGGATGGAATCGATTCTCCCCTTGATAAATGAAATTAAAACACACTAAAGCACTATCCCATATGATTTCATTCTTTCATATGATTTTTTTTTTTTAAACATTCTTTCATATGATTATTGATTTGTATATTACACTTGCGGTACTTGGAATTCAATTTAAATTGTGTTTTATAAAAAATACAAAATATATAAATAGAGAACTAATTCTAGCACAAGCATGTAGCTTGACCAAGAGTGTTTCAGAGTGGTACTGTAGAAGGAAATCATCATTTGAAAGGTTAGTTGTAGAGGTGGTGACCGGTGAGGTGACTTTGTGAAGGAAATTGATTTTTGTAGATTCTGTTTTAAATAACATGCAAATAAACTTATAGGATAAAATTCTCATCTATACTGATTTCCGATGCAAACATAAACAAATGCAAAAATATATCAAAATATATATAATACAAGTACTTTGAATTTTTCAATATTGTAATTATACAAATCATCACAAAGTGGAGTTTATTGCTACTTTGCTACTTCCTTCCTAGAATAACGAATGGATATCAATGTACAACGGATATATGGATGAACAAACTTTTTGATACATTATTTTTGTAAATTAAGCAAGTAAAATGTTATTTATTTTCACTGATCCTGTATGGGGTATGTGAGGACTAGGAGAGTGTGTAATTATATCATTAATTACACTATCTTAATTTGTTCAAGTGATGATTGCACCCCGATCTCATTGCCCCCATTTGCTTTCAAGGATTCTTTATAGGTCATTCCAATGTAATTCTGTGGATTTTCATCATCAACAAATTCTGTACCTGGGACAATGAATTTGTCTAACGAAGGTCCATGAAGGGTAACAACAGAGATCCTTTGCTCCTTGTTCTTGTTAACAATAACTCGATGGACATGGCTCTTATATTTTCCATTGGTTAAGATCTACACAATCAAAAACAAGTTATTTTTTTAGTTGGATTAACAAGAGAAGAAGGATTTAATATTATTCAAAAGCCCAAAGTTAAAGATCAGATTTGAATGTTCTAATTTGATCATTTCACCCATTAAAAGATTGCATAAGTAAATCAAAGAAAAAGCAGTAATTTTACTAAACATGATAAGCTATTGAGATCTTTGTCCCTCGTGAGCATAATTAACTTGTTAGAAAGATTGCATTATATATACATAGGGGCCGGGGTTCAAATCACGAATTCCTCATTTATTCACCTTAAAATGAAATTCTTGTTATCAGGCTATGTACTTAACCAATAAAATAAATAAAATAAAAAACAAAATATTGATATATTTACCATGTCCATAAATTAAAATTGAAGATAATGATTTGAAAATGATGCTAGTTGTATTAATTAAACATAAAATTGAAAAAAATGTTATTGCATTTAGAATTGAAAGGGATGACATTCATTTTGAGACAATATTGGGTTGTTAGCTCAATGGTAAAAGTTTGTCCTTATAACCCTAAGAGAAGGAGCTTATATCTCATATATGATTTGTAAAATGATTATTAATATCACGTTTATTAATATTTATTTCTCTTGTTCCAATAGTTTATTCAAAAAATATATTACTCATTTTATTATCTAATATGAAATGTTGTTCATTTCAGAGTTGTGTGATCCAATATTTTTTGGTGCAATGAGATCAACAAAAATTAGACAAATCAAGGAAATTAATTTCAATAAAAATACCTCAAGATGGTCACCAAGCTGGATGAGTATAGCATGATGGGGAATATAAACATTAATCCATCTTCCTTTGTGGGATAGGATTTGAAGACCCCCATTTACATCTTGCACTAGGGTGACAACAAAGCCAGGATCAGTGTGGTTAGGGAGACCAATATCACCTTTGGATTTAGAATTTGGTGGATAAAGATTCATGGCCATTACATCAAACCCTGACTTCATGTTGAATGCTTTCTCTATGTAGCTTTCATCAAACCCTAAGTTTTCTGACATTGCTCTTGCTAATCCAACTACAATCTTTCTCATTTCTTTGTTATAGTCTTCTATAATTTTGCTGATGCACAAAAGGACCAAAAGTACAGGAAATTAATAAAACAGTACTATAATTGATTTTTTTATGCACTACTAAATGTTTTTGAAATAATGGCAAAAAAAGAAAATGAGTTTCATTTAAATGCGTTGTGGGTGTAAATTTCGTTTGCATTGTCACGTCGTTTAACAAGTAAAAAGAATGTTAAGGATCATATTAGTTAAATGATACGGCAACACATCATAGGATATAGTGTAAAACGTTTTTGTCTTAACCATTCAGGCTTAAAATGACGAAATTTCATCCGGTGGTAACGATCTATAATAGTTATGTATCTGCAAATTAATCAACATATATGTCAGAAAAAATAATAATTAAGTATTATATGTACACCTGAGAATGGTTAGGTTGGAAGAAGCTTGATCTTGAGGATGTGCAATAACTTTGAGATATTCCCTATTTTCCCCATCATCAGCACTTAGGCCCCATAGGATTTTATCCGATGGAACCTTTTTACTGTAGATCATTCTCTCCTCAATTGTTTTTGGATCAAAGTAATTTGAAACTTGTTTCAAAACATTGTTGAGTACATCATCTTGCATGGTATGGTTTACCAGCTGCAGGTGCATAAAAAATAGATCATCACATATATTCAAAATTTGTTATATGATTTTATCCAAACTAAAATAAGTTTAATTTTGACACAAAAAAAAATGTAAAATAATTTTAATTGATAAACATGCATTTTGCGCATGACATATGATGAATTAGTTTTTTACTTAATAATTTTAATTAATAATTTAATTTTGAATGGATTGATTTCTAATACATAATGAAATTTGGATGAAGAAAATTGGAATAATTCAGAAGAAGTAACTATGTGAAAAAAAAACATAGAAAAAATTGAATTAGTGATGAAGAATATAACTAAAAATCATTTCTAAGAAAAAAGTAACTAAATAAAACATGAAATTTCTTATAAAAAAAACATGAAATTGGTCTCGAATTTTTGTGGATAATTGTTTGATAATCAAAATTGAAGACCAAGTTCAACTTTTTGTCTCTAATTGTGTAGATTATAAATTTTTCTTGTAGGCAAGCACGATCACTAACTTATTAATGTAGTTTATATAAAAAAAAATGTAAGGTTGTATAGATTTATTACATATATATATCCTCAATTTTTTTCTAAAACCAAAAATTATAAAACAACTTCACCTCAAAAAAAATATTATAAGCAAACTTAATTTAAAGCTGTGGTAAATCACATAAATAATTAAATAAACAATTTGAAGGTTCATCTTAATTTATACTTATTTTGAGAGGTCCATATATACACACCCCGTAAATAGATGAGCTTAATCAAGAAATACTTACATAGAAGAACCCATATTCCTCACATGCATGGCAAAGTAATTCAAGGGCAATAGATCTTTGATTAGTGTCATCAGATAATAATAGAGAATAATCAATTGTGGGTATTTCTTCATCAGAAGCTAGATAAGTATCACTATGATGGTGATTTTCCAGTGCCTCATGAGATGAAGCATATGATGGTATTATTTTTGCCATTTATATCGAACAATAAAACTTTATCCTGTATTTGTAAACTTTTTAGAAGAGCTTTATCTGTAAACTTATTGTGTGCAATATCATAACCTATATATAGTCGTACGTGGGTGTGAAAATCAAGAGTTTGTGGTCCATTATTAAAAGAGAACAAATACCCAACATGCAAATATTTTTTTCGTAAGTAAATACACAACATGCCATTTGATTTAGTCAAGAAAAATGGCATTTGATATTGCATTTTGAACATAAAGAATTGTCTATGATGTCATGATAATGTGTCATTCATATGTAATAAATATTCAACAGACAATACTACCGCATCATGAAAAATCAAGATTCATATTTCGACTACCGACCCTTACTATATATGGCAACTCTCAAATATGATTACTTCCGACAGAGGAAATTTGTTGAAGGAAAAAATGTTTTATATGAAGGAATGCAAACTAATGTTAGGAGAGTGGAATCCAAATAAAACTTGTACATATGAAATTGGCGAGCCAGCTTTTCTTGTTAGTTGGTTAAGATTATAAAGTTAGTTCATAAGAAAACGAGTTTCACTAAATTTTGAATAATTCGGGAGAAATCCAGTTTGTTTTATGGATGGAACAATTCTTAATCAAATTATAGTCACTTTACCATCAAACTCTGAATTACCAGAGTCCTATTCTCTTAAAAACTAGAGAGTGAGGAAATCCACTTTAAAAAGAAGCAAATAAGACCCATTACAAAGTCCGAACAAAAAGAAGACTCGACGTGCCTACACATCAACGTAAAGGGGTATGATGATGCACAATAACTACCCCCACGACATTCGAGGAAACTAACACTAACATGTAAGGGATCTAAAATTACATGTGTGCTACTACCGCTCGACATATTGAGGTGCTAATTTAAACATGATACGAGCTCCCACATATCTTTCAATTCAGTAACATCGTCAATCCAAGAATTATGCATCTCCATAAAAAGGAAGTCGCTTTCATCATAGGCATAACAACAGTAATAGGGTGTCCAGTGGCGGAACGGGGGGTGGCAAGGGGGAGCCACCGCCACCCCATCCTAAAAAAAAAGTTATTTTTGTAAAAAGCAAATTAAATCAAAACATTATACTATTTATTGATATCTATTTGAATGATGGGCCTAGGATATGAAGTGTGAAAAAGAAAAACAAGGGTTTGAGTTATGTTCCCTGAAAAAAAGTTTGACTTATGTGATAGAAATGGAAAGGGTCCATATGGATGGTTATGGCGTGAGCAACTTGAAAGGAGTAGTACGGCACAAGAAAGCAAGTGAAACGGGACGGAAATTCTATATGAGACCGAGGAGATTACATTTAAAGTGGAGTCATTCTTTGTTCTTGTCGTTTGATTTGATAAATATGGTTACTATTGATTTCATTTTCATTTTGGCAATGAGAATCGGGATATTCTTTACCATGGTTTTATACGTTAATTTTATTTTTGAATTATATGTTGGTCCCGATTGAATAAATTATTATACTAGTCAAGTGATTGAACTCAAGCAATTAATGAGTTTTTTTAGGATTAATAGTTCACGAGATTCGAGTTCAATTTTTGATGAAACAATTATTGATGAAACATTTTCAATCTCTCTTGACCAAACATCAAATTGCTATAACCCTTTCTCAAGCAAATCAAAGGGTCAACACCATTTAACTTATTGATTTATCTACATGCAATGTTTTAAAAAAAAAAAACGATTTGGTCGAGCCACTAGATCACTTATCGTCAAATCTAGTTGAATCAAATGACTACTACCTTGGTCTATACATTAGAAAATGTAAAAAAAAAAAAAAAAAATCTCCGTCGCATATGAATTGAATTTTATAATCTGTGCGCCATCCACATCCCACATTGGATATTTTTGAATAAAAATAGAAGTATTTTTCGGCCTCGAATGCAATGTTGTAATGCATTATTCAACAAAGAGATGATGGCGATCAATTGTTATGGTGACGGAGAAGAGAGATGTCGAGAGTGTGAGATATCGAAGGAGAAAAGAGAGAACTATGATAAGTGAGTTTCATATGAAAGACCAAGACTCTGACTGCGTGAGTGAAATGATTTAGGGTTTGGGTTTCTATTTATAAAAAGGGGTAATAAATTGATTTTCTACGTTCGGGACGGGTTTGAGTTTGGGTTCGGGGTGGGCACATATATCCATGTTACCCGTCCCATACCCATATTTTGAAATTGGGGAAAACCCAAACCCATACTCAAACCCAGTCAAAACAGGGAAAACCCGTCAAATTAAATTAGGTTTGGTTCAGGAGGGTACCCGTGTGTATGGGTTTTGTTGCCATGCCTACTCACTAATAGGACTCCCCCATGATTATGTTTCCGCGGATCTCTTAAGGAGGAAGGATGTCCCATTGAAGGTTTCAGCGTTTGCTTGCTGGCTTTTGCAGAACAGATTACCATCTTAGGTGAATTTATTCCGAAGAGGGATAGTTCCTCAAGAGTCTCAGTTGTGTGTTAGTGGTTGTGGCTTGCAGGAATCAGAGAATCGTTTATTTTTTGCATGTAGTATTTTGGTCAGATTTGGCAACTTGTTAGATATTGGTTAGGTGTCCATTCAGCGGATCCATCTACCCTTGTGGAACATTTTCTTCGATTTGGTACCTCTTCAGGTTATGGAAAATCAAAGTGTTCTTTCATATTTTTTATCTGGTTTGCTAGTTCTTGGGTGATTTGGAAGGAAAGAAATTATGGCCTTTTTTGTGGCAACGAAAATTCTCCACTTCAACTTTTGAAGAATATAAAGCTTCTCTCCATTTGGTGGTTTAAAGCCAAATTGTTGTTTTTCCTCGTCAGTTTCATAATTGGTGACAAAACTCCTTTTTATGTTTGGGTACTGACTAATGTTTGTCTGATACTGTTGAATGTTTGCTGTATATTTTGGCTCTCTTTTCCGACACATCCTATGCTGGAAAGATAGTCGGATGGTAGTTGTATGTAGCATTTTAATCTCTTAAAAAAAAATTGGGATTTTTATTTTTAAATGTGACATAATTTAGGATAGAGAGAGACTATGTAGTAATAAATATCATTCTTTAGTATGATTAAAGTTTGGCTTCTGAATCGACCAAATAAAAAAATTTGGTTTCTGAAGTTGATTTATATATATATATATATATATATATATATATATATATATATATATATATATATATATATATATATATATATATATATATATATATATATATACATGGACGTTGGCAATAAGTTATTTTCACGATGTCATAGTGATTGGCTTGCATTCTTTGCATACTCTTAGTTAGAGGATTGAATCCAGCAGCTTATTTTTTAAAAAAATTATAATAGTAACACATGTGAATTGTGAACGAGTCAATATGAATCAGCTGAAGAAGTTCTATGAATTATGTGGTTGAACCTTGGATCAATGACACAATGTCAATGTACAATTTTCAAAAACACTGTTTACGTGTTTCGGATGAGTGATAACCAGCTTTTGCATGTTCTACTCAATCTATCAATTTGTGATCAATTACGACTAATTGGTAGATTTTGTCAGAAAAAAAAAAAAAAAGTGGTAGATCTATTGGATAATTGAAATTATTATGCCCTTTGTATTACCAAATGAGAATACTAATATCAATACTTCATGCTCTTGGATCTTTTTGTTCTACTTTAATTACATATCATATATTTTTATATTTCTGATTACACCCAAATTTTCTTAAAATTTTACGTTAATACCAAAATTGTACCTTTTTCATATAAAATTTCTCAAAACTCATTTTTCATTGTCGCACTATAAACGGCATTCTAAACTTTCACCTCCTATTGCCCATAAATAATCATAGATGTGCAATTCATCTCAATGAAAGATTAAAGATTCTATCATAACATATCCTACGCATACTCCGATGCATGTAGGTAATTGGATTTCTTCTATTTTCCAATTTATCAATGATTTTGGGTTTCTATAGAGAAGTAGTTCTTCTATGGTGTGTGTTAACTAGCTTTAAGTGTTAATCCCAAGTTAAAGTAATTTAAATTTACTTACTGTTAAAATTTAAAATAAGGTTAACGCAAATTAAGTTTAGGTATGTACGCTTAAACTTAATTTAACATGTACAAATTATTAACCTCTTGCTTACGTAAATTAATTTTAAGTATGTACACTTAAACATAGTTTAGGTATGTACAATTGCTAACTAAAGGTTAATTTAAGAATGGCTACAAACTAAGTTTAAACATGTACATGTAAACTCAGTTTACCATTTATATTTATGTGCGTACTTTTTTACTCAAACCGAACATATCTCATTTAATAAACAAAGCACATGCCAATTAGGTGTTACCAACTGTGATTACAAAATATATCAAAAATCAAAATTGAAGATTATCTTTTAATTTGGGAAAAAGTTGCGAAGAAATGAAGAGAAAGTTGTACAATTGGGTTTTCGAAGAAGAAATCTAAGACAAAAGAACCAAAAGTAAGTAGACATTGAACATGCAGAACAACATCAACCACATGACAAAAATTGCACTTTAGGCATTTTGGATTGCACATAAACATCTGTAACTTTAAAAAATACCCCCATTTGGAGTTATGAATCGGTTAAACAACTAATCGTTGTAAAACGTTCTACCTCATGTTTATAACGATGAGGCCCCATAGGCCTAACTAAATGCTTCATTGCTACAAACACGAGGTATGAGTTTTAGATCGATTAATCGTGTAATCGATTTTTAATTAGTGATATGAATTGTACCTAACTGTGGTTCATAAAACAAACAGTTCGCAGCTCCAACTGCGGGAATTTTTGGAAGTGGTTGTGAGCAATCCAATGGGGGTAAGTAGAAATTTTCACACTTGTGAGCAATCTGTTTGATGAAAATTGTTGTTTTGACACCCATTGTTTCTTAGAAACACATGAAAATACCGCTGATGTATTTTTTGTCATTTCCATGTGTTTCTAAGAAACAATGGATGTCAAAACAGCAACACTCCTGTTTGATATTGAAGAAGGTATTCTTGCCACCATGTGTTTAGTTGGGCTCTAACCATTTAAGAAAAAAAAATAGTAAATTGATCTTCTAACTTCAAAAATTGCTCTTTTAACACCTCAAAAATATCAAGATACTCCCGTGGCAGTTAGTTGTCGTTTCCAACGGCAGTTAACTGTCATTGAGAGCAAACAAAAGTTAACTACCGCTTTGGGTATTTTGATATTTCGGGGGTGTTAAAAAGAAATTTTTGAAGTTGGAAGAGCAATTTAAAAAAGGAAAATGTTAACAAGTGCCCTATAAGAAGTTTAAAGTAGAAAAAAAAATTGGATTTGTTCATTCAACACCTAGAAACATCAAAAAGCAATTTTTTCCACATAAAAGTTATCAAATTTTTCCATTTTTGATTCCTTAACGAGACCCTTAAAAAAAATATAGTTACGAGTTGTGAATTTGGATCGTGCATTATATTCAAACGAGTATAGAAACATGGAAAGATAAATTCCCTAAAATTATTGTCTTGAAAATAAATCATAACTGAAAAACAACACACTAATGACTCTTAAAAAACTTATTAATAATGTAACTAAAAACTACTAAAGCAATTTCAACAAATCTCCTCCTTGCCTTAGTTGCTGCAAAGTCCCGGCTTGTCTTTTAATATTCCAAATCTTGCTTTTGCTAAAGCATTTGTTAACACATCAACCCCTTGATCATCGACTTTGAACTCATTGCTTTTGTTCACCAAGATCTCATTGATTCTTCTAATTGGAACATCCTCTATGTCATCATCAGAATATTCATTAGTTTTTGGCAGCGCCTTCTTTATTGGTTGATTTAGAGCATAACTTTTAGCTCTCATTTTAATCTTAAATACATCTTTGTATTTAACATCTTTAATCAAACACATATTGTCTTCAAATATGACTTTGAAGCCTTTTTCAAGAAGTTGTGGGACACTAAGCAAATTTTGATCAATGTCAGGCACAAATAAAACATCAGAAATATATTTCATACCAGATAAACTTTCAATAGCAACCGTCCCTTTTCCCTTGACTGAGATGAAATCACCATTTCCAATTTTTACTTTGGAAACAACGGTTTTGTCAAGCTCCATCAAGAGCTTATGATCATTGGTCATATGATTTGTGCAGCCGCTGTCAATTAACCACGAGTCACATGAACTATTGCTTGTAGCAAAGCATTTTGCAACAAAAAGTAAATCTTCTTCTTGCTGCTCCATGGATATCTTTGCCTCATATGATTTTGACCTGCATATTCTCTCTACATGTCCCATGTTGCCACATTTTCTGCACTTGACATCAGGCCTCCACCAACATCTTATTTAAGGATGGTTTGTTTTTTTACAGTGTACACATGGTTGAAAAATATCTTCATTTTGCATCTTATTTGAGGATGGTTTGTTCTTGTGCTTGCAATGCATTAACCAATTCTACCAAAGAAATGCTAGACAAATCTTTTGTTTCTTCCAATGAAGAAATTTTTGATTCATATCTCTCGGGGACAGAAATCAAAATTTTTTGCACAATTCTTTCATCAGAAAAATCATTACCAAGTAATCTCACCCTGTTAACAACGCCCAACAACTTATTTGTGTACTCTTTTATGGTTTCTGCCTCCTTCATTTTTAGCATCTCGAACTTCCAAATCAGGTTGAGTATCTGCATGTTTTTGGTTCTTTCATTTCCCTCATATTCTTTTTCGATGTAATGTCAAACGTCTTTTGCCGATTTCAAGTTTATGATTCTTGTAAATATTGTGTTTGACACTGCATGGAATAGACATGCTTTAGCTTTGGCCTTCCTTGTCTTCTTTCCTTTGGAAATCTTTATTTGAGCCACCGTTGGATTTTCCGGCAAAAGGCAATATGGCTCCACTTCATATTCTTCTTCTACAACTTCCCAAAAGTCTAAGGCTTCAAGATATGTTGACATCTTAATAGCCTAAGTATGATAGTTTTCACCATCAAAAATGGGTGGAGCAAGGGAGAAGTTTCTTTCGGTTTTCATCTTGGGGTTGGTTTGTATGCACTCACAAATCCCTTAAGAAAATAAGCTCTGATACCAATTTGTAGTTTTATAAAAGGAATATGTAAGAATAATATGAACCTGATGTATTGGAAGGCAAAAGGCAATGTTTATAAATTATAACATATGGCTCACGGTTACAATTACTACATTGCTCTAAATGTAGAGCTAAAATATAACTGAAAAATAGAAGATAAATTCCCTAAAATTATTGTCCTGAAAACAAATTGAAAAACAACACACTAATGACTCTTAAAAAACTTATTAATAATGTAACTGAAAACTGCTAAGGCAATTTCAACAGAGATACACATCCAATAACTTCTATAAACTCATATTCTAACTAAAATAATCCAAACACAAATAAAGAGATTTTGAAGCTTCGACAACATTATAGTATATATCCAAACATGCACTAAATAATGGAATATTTTCACTTTGTTTAACCTTCCTCTAGAATCACAACTTATAAAACCAGTAATCCATTTCTAGAAATTATATAATCAAAAATTGAATCATAAATAGTAAAATACACAATCTATGATCTATCACTTAAATTAATAAATAAAACCAGGGATAAAAGAAAAAATTCACACAATATCCACATAATTTTATTATTATGCTATGGTAATCTTAAAGTCAAAAGAAAAAAAAATTAAAATCAGAACAACGACCATTACGCTCCCAATCTCCATACCTTATAGTAAAATGGCTAACAAAATCACCAATCTTCCATAATAACCTTAAGAATGAGAGAAATGGATTCCTTTTTTTCATGAGAAGGAATTAATTCTCCTTCTGATAAATGAAGAGAAAACACACTAAAACACTATCTCTGTGATTTCATTCTTTCATGTGATTAGTATATTTTACATTTACAGTGCTTGTGAAATTCACAAGTTGTGATTCATTATGGAACCATTTCCTCTATTCCAGCTTGTTCCATGTGAAAAGTGAATTGCTCAAGTTTGACTCATTTATTCAAACAAGCCTAATTAAAAGCATGTGTTTTCCAACCACCAAGTAATTTTGTAGCGGTTTAGAAGAACTCCTGGAATAATTATTCGTAGCAAAACAAACTGCAATTTTGTTGTTATGGCGACAGTCGAGAACATGCTCTTTGTATTCTTTATTTGTAATTTTGATCCGGTTGGAGCTGGCGCCTTATAACCAAATTGAACCGCGATTGATAACTCTCAACCATCACAAGTACGTTTAAATTGCAATAACAGAATAGCAGGATGCATGTTGTTGCTATTTATTAGAGTAGATTCAAAATTTCAAACACATAGGAAAAAAGAGGAAACACATCTAGTATAATAAAATAGTTACTGAAGTTGAACATAAATGATAGACAGAAGTGTTTAGTTCAATGAACATGAGTTCTTGATACAAAAATAGTGCAGAAACAAAGGAAGATTCAGATAAACAGTTTACTAGTAGTATTTAGTCATTCAAATAATTTTTATCACTATAATTCAATTTCTTTGCTAGCTATACTCTCATTGTTAGCTTCTACATATACTCTACAGCTTTTCCATTGCTAATGATCAACAAGGAGGAATCTCAAAGTTTAATATGGATGAATAGGAAACAAAACAGAAACAAACTTAAAGATATGAAACTAAAGAAACCATATAAAGTAACAGTAATACACTTTTACAGAGAAATAAAATTGTGTATCAGTTTTGAATTCTATTTAATCTATTCTAGTCTAATTCTTGAATCACATCTAGTTCTAAATTGAAATATTCTGTAGCTGTATTAGCGGTTCTGTTAGTTGAAGATGAATCATTGAAAGGATTGGTGGGAACTTTTAACTTGTCTAACTCTCCTTGTAGCATCTGCACCACAGTTTTCATGGCTGGTCGATGCACTGAGTGCCACTGAATGCACCAAAGTCCGACAATTGCAAGTTTCTTGCCGTGGATCCAATCTGGATACAAAACTTGGAAATTTTCTTCGTCTGTGACTGTCTTAGTATTCTTTCTTCCTCCAACCATCTCCAGTAGCAACACACCGTAGCTGTATATATCAGACTTATAAGAGACATTCCCAAAGTTTCGAGAAAAAATTTCAGGTGCCATGTATCCTAATGTTCCCCTAGCTGCAATCATCGATACAGTGCTTTGATTTTTGGAGCACAGCTTAGCTAAATCGAAGTCCGATATTTTTGGAATGAAATTGTCATCTAACAAGACATTGTGAGGATTGATATCAAAGTGAAGAATTCTATGATCACAACCTTGGTGAATATACTCAATCCCATGGGCAATGCCTAGAGCAATTTGTTGCAGTAAGTCCCAACCAAGGAAAACATCCTTGTTGTCGGGTGAAGAAATGAAATTTTGCAACGAACCATTCGGGAAAAAGTCATAAACCAAAGCACCATAAAATCCATCGGCACAAAAGCCAAGCAACCGAACAACATTAACATGATGAATTTTTCCCATAGTTCCCACTTCATTTATGAACTCTCTACCATCTCCCTCTGTATTACTAAGCATCTTCACAGCAACCAGAATTTGACTCGATAATTTACCTTTATAGACAGCTCCATGAGCTCCTTCACCTAGCTTTTCTTTGAACTGATCCGTAATTCTCTTGATATCTGCATAAGAAAATCTAGTTGGCTTTGACGCTTCGTAATCCTTCAAAAAGTTTTCAAGTCTTGTTTGATCTTCCCCTTTTGTCCTAAAATGGACGAAAACTCGGATGAAAACACCAATCAAAATCACCAGCATAGTTGAACCAACAATTGCTCCTGCAAATTCAATACTTAATGAAAAGAAAAAACAGAAATGATAATAATATATGGAATAGAAATAGAACTGAGGGTATATATAATATATTCCATTCACCTGTTGGTACTAAAATAATGAATGTGAGGTTCTTCTTTGATTTGTTGTGTAGCTGATCATATTCTATACATCTACTGTCAAAGTTTGTTTCTGACCAACTCAATCTGAGCTCGTTAATCCTTATTCCATAATTTGCTGTTACTGGCAAAACTATATCAAACATTCTTGTGCAGCTTAATAAGTCCAATTCGACAACACTTTCGTTAGAATCTGCAGCATAAATCGGACAAGACAACATGTCTTGTACATCGTCGTTTTGTTGGTCCCAGCTTTTGAGATGGTGTTCTCGAACTGAAGATCAATTAAAGAAAGTAATGTTGTTGTAGGAAATATCTGATTGAAAAGGATAAAATAATGAAAAATTGTTTGTTAAAAAGAACCTAGGAAGACAGTTTTGTGGGTCAGAAAGGACTAAGTGTTTCAATTTGCAATCTATGTCTCTGATAAGGAATTTTTTTGATACTGGTTTTGAGGGAAACTCCAGGTATTGATTTTTGTTACTTGAACAAGATAAACGAAAGGGGCATTCAACCGACGAGTTATCATTGTACTGACCATTTACAAGGTTCATTGATAGCAGCAGTAGCAATGCTAATATTGTGAGTGACATGTTGAAGGAAATCACAGTTATATTCAAACTTGTATAATTTCATATATAGCATAGCCAGCTCTCGTAAAGGAAAAGTATATGCATTTAAATTTGAAAATAATGCTGCAAGAAAAAATTGATTAAGAAATGTTCTAGGTTGAAGAAAATAATGTACATACGTCATCTAAAGGAAAAAAACAAGGAGACTGAAGAAAATTCAAAATAGAACCATTCATCCACTTTATTCTATACTACTAGAAAAACGAACACTCACGGACAGACCTTCTACTAATTTTATTTCATTGACATTTTATTTTTACAAAAATAAACAATATTTTTTATACATTACATCGATATAATATAAATTTAAAGTCGCTAAAAACAAAAATGATGAATATGCAAACAAACTAACATCATTCATGCTAATATAGCATAAAACGGCAGAGTACATGTGCCTACAAATATGACTATACTCAAGTTTTCAGAATATTCATATAAGTCAATTACGTCACTTATTTGAACACGGAAGGACTAGTATAGAAATAAAAAAGTTGAAGAGTTTTTTGGACTAACCATAGCATAATAGTTGAATCTCAATTAATCAGGACAGCAAGACCACTCTCTTCCACAAACTGTAATACCTAAGTCTTGTTTGAATAATCCAATAAAAATAGTGTTAGACATATAATGTATCAATGAAAGTCAAGAACGATGGCTAAAAGACTTTCTGACACTTGAGAAAAACAATTTTAGTCCTAGATACATAAATGTTCCATTTCATACACATGTACCCTTTCAGATTATAATCCCGTAGCTCTAATGTTAAAACCAATTTCCAGCATCAATCATGTGCAGAGAAAAATCATTCTTATACTTGCTCCAAATTATAGCAGTAGTGCTACTACTGCATCATCATCATCATCAAACATGTGATGCAACTACTAATAGTAATAACAAAAACTTATGTCCACCTTCTTCATGTGGCAAAATCACAAACATACAACATCCTTTTCGACTTAAGGATGATCCAACAACATGTGGTGATCCGAGGTACGAGTTATCCTGCGAAAAAAACATCACAACTTTAACTTTGTTGTCGGGTAAATATTATGTGAAATCAATCAACTACAATAACTACACAATTCGGTTAGTTGATCCCGGAATTCAAGAGGGTGATTGCTCCTCCTTTCCTCTCTATTACTTGTACAATTTTAATTTCACCAGCTCTTACAATTATAGCTACCACGCTGCTGATCCATATCAAACCTACCAGAGCAGAATAATTGATACTTATGGTAATACTTATGATGCATTCCCAATGTTCCAGCACGTAATTTACATGAATTGTAGCAATCCTGTACTTGATGATCCAGTGTATGCGGATGCACATTCTTGCATGAACAAGTCAAATTCTCAAGGTGGCCATGTTTATGCAATTGCTGGGGATTTGAAGGTTAGAAACTATAAAGATGATGACTGTCACGTGGAGCTTGTTACGCCGATATCTTTTTTCCGTTTAAATTACAGCTCTCGGGATTGGGATGTTCCGAATCAAATGTTTGATTACAGTGAAATTCATAGGATGTTGGTGGGTGGATTTGAAGTTTCTTGGATGAGTGTTGCTTGTGAAGAATATTGTGGAAAACCATCTTGCTATTTGAAAGAAACCACTTGGAGTCTTGAATGCAACTCATATCCATGTATAACAACATTGGGATTTCATGTCAATTCTGGTAAGAACAGGTTTACATTTTTATCGACTTCTTGTTTCCTATGATATCACATCAATTAGTTCCCAACTTTGGTCCCAAACCATCTTTTTTACCTCAACGAGGTAGATTTTTGGCCAAGAAAATTATGAATTTTGGTTTCACTATATCACCATCTTTTTTACTATAAAAACTCTAATTTATAATCAAAATTGCAACAAACTTATAATTAAAATACCAAAAAGTTCAATTTTAAAAAAGGAGACTATTTTTGTAAGTGCGATTAAACAAGGTGAAACGTACAATTAAATCTTTTAGCAACACTCTACTACATTTAATACTTACTATTTTATTTGTTTAAATCATTGTGAGTCTACACTTTGAAAATAGAATCAACGCAAAGTGGTGAAAAAAAATTGATTTCATCTAATAAAAGAGTGAATGTTCAAAAGTGAATGTTGTTAGCATTTCTTGTATATATAAATGATTGATGGACAACTCAAATGAGTGTATACATTTTGAGAGAAAAGTACAAATAAAGTATGTGATTGATTAGTGATGAAAAGCATAAAGAAAAGAGTGAGATAAAATAAAACATTAGTGTATATGTCAATTTTGTGACCCACAATTGAGACAAGTCTTGTATGATGTATAAGTTAGTTTTCATGCCTTTTGGATCAATAAATTTCACCTTTAAATTAAATGAGATATGATATGATTTATTGATCTATTCGTAAAAAAACACTTATGCATAATACCATTTTACCAATGTATGTTAAACAAAGCTATATATATATATATATATATATATATATATATATATATATATATATATATATATATATCACACACCCCACTTTTGAGAGTAAAGTTGGCTAACTTCTTTATTTTAATTTTAGGACCTCCATCGAAGCTGCGAATGTTTTTCGAAGGTAAGGAGAAATTTGTCCTCTAACTTCTTTAATTCCACACGCTTTGTTTTAAATAAAAGTTTTAGCACACAAAATTATAGACACTACTCCGTTATGTCACTACTTTTTTATGTTAACCACTTGGTTTTAAAGGTAAGAGAATTATGGAACTTTAGAGTTTGATCGGGATAAAAATGAAGTTTGATCAAAACTTATTTCATGCATGATTCAAATTTGTGTTCCCTTTAACGATTCAATTTTAGCTAATTCATTGTGCACTTGAGTCGAATCAGTTGGTTTCTCTCCAACTATTGTTATAACCAATAGAACTAATAATATACAAATTATTTCTCCTTCACTTTGAGCCACCACCGATAAAAATTTGGCAAGTGTATCAAAAACTATCGAATTAGTAAAATATCGTTCCCACAAGGACTGTTTTTAACCTCAATAATTCAATTTTGTTACGCAATAGGATGTATAAAAGTTATTATGGTTTTCCCACTAGGCGGTTGATTTGGTTTGATTTTTAAGAAATCAATTAACAGAAAGTAAAAAGTGTTTAAGAAATAAGAGAGAGATGAGATCAGGTCTTTCGAATCATCTATGTTCCCCTAATTGGTTACTATACTCTATTCTTGTGAATGGTTCTTTAGTTCCACGATAGTTAACAAATTAGCCCTAATCAATCCCTTGAGTTAGGACCCTCCTCTTAAACTACAGTCCCTAATTCCTTGGGTGATCTAATAATCCTTGAAGGTTTAATCACGTTAACCTAATATCACTAGCAAACGATTATCCATTCCTAGACTAACCATGTTTATTAGAACAATTCAATATGTCTAAGCTGAAAGCTAGGGTCAGTAGTCATTCATACTCACGAGTTTATATGTGATCAATATATAAAAGAATTAAAACAATTGAATTGACTAAAAACTAAATTGTCATTCACAATAAATAGAGTTTCATCACAGCAACATGTATCAATTAGGGTTACATAAAATCATCTCAGACCTAATCTCTAAGATATTTAGCTACTCATAATAAGACTTACAAATAGCATAATCAATAGTGGAATCAAAACATACATGAACTAAAAGAAGGTTGAAGAAATCGCCCTCCTAGCCGTCTTTAGGTCTCAAAATCGCACTTTGCTCTTCTCAAATCGTAACCCTTGTTTTATGAATAGTCTTCAGCTTAAATAGGCACAGAATTTCGCCCAAATCGTGTCACGTTTTTAGTAAATCGTGACACTTTTCACTTGTGTAACAAGAAACTAAATTAGGGTTTCACCAAATCGTGTCACGTTTTTGCCATCGTGACACGTTTTCCTTAATGTCGAAACAATGCAATCTGCCTTGTCAAATCGTGTCACATTTTTGACCAAACGTGCCACGATTTTGTCTTTGCCTTTTTCTTCAGTTTTCTTGTTTTTCTTGCTGCTTAAGTCGCCTTATAAACTCCAAAATGTGATAATATTTACATAAAACTTACGTAATGACAACATGTCATCAACCACCAAACATGAATTTTAAGTTGATCAATAATGAAATCAACATTAATCTCCTTGTTGGCAAAAAAAAGAAATTGTGAGCTATCCAAATCATTCAAATGGTAGTCAACCAAATTAGTTGAAAACACTCCATATGTTTCAAAGCACAGACCCTGTAACATAGGGATGGCAATGGGTACCCAATGGGTAGGGTACTATAGTGCCCTTTCCCATACCCGCATTTGTAAAAAATACTTGTACATGTGTCCGTACCCTCGTGGGCAATAACTTTAGTGCCCTTCCCCATACCCTATGGGTACCTAAGTGCCCGTACCCGCACCCATTACCCGCACTTTAACTATAAAACGACAATAAAAATATCACAATTGAAATAAAATTATGGTCCAAATTTTTTAAAATTAACTCGTAAAATAGTACGAATCATAGTATTTAGTCAAATAAAAAATATCCAAAACATCCCTAAAAAATTGTACACCGGCATGATGGAGTTGTTATTGTATTAAACAGTTTTTTTGTTTAAATTTAGGTTTATGCTTAAATAGCTAAATAAATTAATTAATTATACACCAAAAATAAATAAATTATTTATGATATTATATAAATATGTATATGCGGGATTGCGGGTCTGGGCAGTATAGTACCATTACCCGTGTCCATACCCATTTAAATTTGTGGGTATTACCCGGACCCGTCCATACCCATAAAAGCGGGGTTTTACCCACCTAATTATGGGTATTTTTGCGGATATCAATTGGGTATCTGTCAAATTGCTATCCCTACTGTAACACATAAAATTAATGAAAATGGTTTGGTAACAAAGTAATACATTAAAATCCTTCCTACTTACTCCCTCCATTTTAAAATATAAGCAAAAATCACTTTTTAGGTTCATTTATTTAATGATGTATGTGGTTCATATTGTGGACTACATACATCATTAAATGAATGAACCTAAAAAATGATTTTTGCTTATATTTTGAAACGGAGGGAGTACATCTAATCTTTATAACAAAGAGAATTTAGTTACCAAGGAGTGGTGTAACTAACAACGAATGGATAATATATGTTGGTGAAGCATCCAAAAGCTTAAACCCATTATCTAAATCTTACCAATGATGAAACTTAGCTTCTCTCTCTTTTTTCTTGAAACTCGAAACTTATAATAAAAATTATGATTACAAGCCTATTTATATAGGTACATAAGGTTAAGGCTCACTAGGCGAATTCGTGCTCGCTCTGCGAATCAAGATTTCTTGACTTAGTCAGAAAAGTCAACCGGTATGAATCAGTCAATAAACTGTCAGAGTTAAATGGGCAAAGTGATACTCGCCCAACGAAGGTGCTGTAGTTTTTCTCCCTAAAACTCTGGAATTTCTCGCTTTTAGTTCGCCTTGCAAATGTACTTGTGTCCAAATTTTTTGCTACCTTGTAATCTTGTCAAAAACCTAAAAAAAGTAATAAGAAAAATATCATAGTAGCATTCTAGCCTATAATTATACTAGTATGTATATTGACATTTAATTGAAAGATGTTTGATTAGATAACTTATAAAACAAGTTAAAAGTGCTATTGAAAATAACCTAAATTTGGTACTTATCAGCCTCTAACACCTTTTTTGTAATAGAGCTAAATTAAATTCCTTATTAAGCCTGACACCAAGCCCCCCATCGTTCCTATCTAAACAAATTTTTATCAGTGAATCCAATGAACCTTACAAGCCTCCCTATCACCCACCTTGAAGAAAGGAAAATAAAATCGTTAGGGAATACAAAGCAGGTTTCAGACGAACAAGGCGACCACCCATTGGTAGGTTACGGCATTTCCAACCAAATAAGCGACTTTTAATTCGATAAACTAGAGACTTACTAAACAAAAGTTTTTGAGGGTTACCACCAATCGGAAGGTTTGGATACTTAGAAGGGGCTTTACCAAATTCGCAACCTAAAACATTCGCCTCCTCCAACCAAGATTTAGTAGTATTCAAACCCCGTAATAACATTTTATGGAAATGATCTTCCAGTCGTGACATCCATTTGAACAACAAAATAGTAGCCTTGATGAGTCTAATATTTTCTTAGCTATTTTTGTTAATAATCAAAGCATCACCAATCTAAAAACCGAAAGAAAAAAAAAATAGATTAGCACTAACATCGTATGTACCATATATTTATGCCTTCAGCTGAAATACAAATAAATTAAAAAGGGATAGAGGGTCACATTGCCTCAATCATATTCCATTCTTAATTAGTATGTTGGACTCCCATTAACCGACATTGATGATGTGGATGAACCGACACATTCAAAGATCCACCTCCTCTTGTTTAATTGAAAAATTCAATTTTGCCATTACATAATCAAGAAAATTCCACTTCACTAAGTTAAAACCCTTCTCAAAATCCAGCTTAAACATGATAAAATCTCTCTTTCATTGTTTCGCTTCATCAACCACTTCATTAGCAATAAGGATATCATATAGAGTTTGTCTTCCTTTGATAAACGTGGATTGAATATTTGAAATCACAGAACCAATAATATGTTTCAGCCTGTTAGCTAGAACTTTGGCAAACACTTTGTAAATGGAACAAACTAGAGAAATTCGACGAAAATCAGCTAAATTAGTAGGAGCTTCAACTTTAGGAATGAGAACAATGAACATACAACTAGAACCTTTAACCAGCTTCCCATCAGAATGAAACTCATTGAGAAATCTCATAAAATCATCCTTAAGGTCAACCAAGTAAGATTCAACTCTTGGAAATGGTTTTTTATAAGTCATCGGAATATTCATGTAACTTCTGAGAGTGGGTAGTGAAACCATTCTTATGTTTGTGCTGATAGGCTTTCTATGGTTTAGAAGTTATGTCCAATATAAGACTGTGTGGCTTGGATAAGTTTCTTTCTTTTTATTTTTATTAGGTTTCGCTTCTTTCCATTTTGTCTCATGTGTGGGTTGGATTGTTTGAAAAATTGGTGTAATAATATTTTCATTAGTAATTGGTTGCTTTTCTTTTTGATTATGTCTTCTTTTGTATTGAGTTTGAGTATCCATTGTATTATGTTTCTATAAATATATTTTTCCATTCAAAAAGCTTTACCACTTAAATAAGTAATGAATACTAGCTATTTACTCTTTGTGTGTTAATCGACTTCATTAAAATTTCCCGCAGGTATTATGTACGGAATTGCCAGAGGTAATTTTTTATATTCACAAATTTTTTTTGTTTAAGTGTCATTTTCACATAGTTATTTGAATATTATATCATTCTATTGTTTAATAATGTTAATATTATTGCATTCATATATTATATATAATATGTTTCAGGACTAACACATGCAATAGGTGTGAGAATACACAATGGAGCTCAGGGTGTTACTGAATCTAAATTTGGTATTGACATAGGGACAATAATTGGAAGATATATTTTGTCATCATACATTATGATTAGATTTATGTTGGGTCTCATGACTCTCTTTGGAAAACTCATACATACTTATCGATCAAGGCATACATCAATGTATGAAAACATCGAAGATTTTCTTCAAGGGAATTCCCTCATGCCAATTAGGTATTCATACAAAGAGATAAAGAAGATGACAAGAGGCTTTAAGGAAAAGTTGGGTGAAGGAGGATATGGTAAGGTTTATAAGGGAAAGCTTCGTAGTGGGCCTTTGGTAGCCACAAAGATGTTGGGCAAGCTTACGGGTAATGGAAATGGACAAGATTTCATTAGTGAAGTTGCAACTATAGGAAAAATACATCACACCAATGTGGTGCGACTTGTTGGATTTTGTGTTGAGGGATCAAAACGTGCTCTTGTTTATGATTTCATGCCAAATGGCTCTCTTGATAGATATATTTCCTCTACAGAAGACAATGTGTCCTTAACTTATAAGCAAATGTACGAGATATCTCTTGGAGTTGCACGTGGAATTGCTTATTTGCATCAAGGTTGTGACATGCAAATTTTACATTTTGACATCAAGCCACATAACATACTTCTTGACCAGGACTTCATCGCCAAAGTTTCAGACTTTGGTCTTGCAAAACTTTATCCTGTTGACAATAGTATTGTAACTTTGACTGCTGCAAGAGGAACAATTGGTTACATGGCGCCAGAATTGTTCTACAAAAATATTGGTAAAGTTTCCTATAAGGCCGATGTGTATAGCTTTGGAATGCTGTTAATGGAAATAGCAAACAGGAGAAGAAATTTGAACACAAATGCAGATGATTCAAGCCAAATTTTCTTTCCCTATTGGATTTACAATGAATTGATTGAAGAAAGGGAGATAGAAATATCTGGAGAAGCTACTGATGAGGAAAAGAAAAATGTTAAGAAGATGTTCATAATTGCTCTATGGTGTATACAGTTGAACCCTATTGATCGTCCTTCAATGGACAGAGTAATAGAAATGCTTGAAGGAGATATTGAAGACATTGAAATTCCTCCAAAACCTTCTCCGTATCCAACTGAATTTATTCAAGATAATGAAGTTAGCTCTAATGAATCCTTATCGGATGAAGATGTCACCGGCTCAACTAGTTTTCTTGAGGAAACTATAGAAAATCCTTGACTATAGTACTAAACTACTAATGATAGTAATTACTTGTGATTTGGTTTTTTATTTTCATTAAGCATTTAAATTTCACATAAAAATTGCATAGTATTATTTCTTATTTGTTGCCACTTCTAATTGTGAACAGAAACTATTTTTATTCATGTGATACTGAACAATAAACAGAAAATTAGTTTCAGTATAAATTTTAGGTACAAACCATTTGTAACACTGTCTCCTTTAAGCTAACCATTGAACCCGTAAGGTAATCATATTTTGCTTAATCAAAGATCTGGTTTTCAAATTGACACTTTAATCAATAATTGGAGATGAAAATTGTCACTGAATTATATGTCTTCACTTTAAATCAGCGGTTTAATGACTATTTTAAATTGATTCCTTCCACAAACATAATTATAAGTGCACCATTTGGATCAACTCCAATGAGGTAAATTGTTTCAGAATATTTTGCTATATAGCTTGATTTGAAGAACGTATTATTATTTTCAAAATGATGTAAAATCAGACATTGGAGATGAAAATCAATCGTTAGGCCTTTTCATCTAGGGTTTAAGAACTATTTTAAATCATTTTCTAATTCAATTACTGAGATTGATTTCGCTTTTAGTCTTTGTACGGAATTCTCCATATAGTAATGAAATAAAATTGGGTTAACAGTGTTTCTGGCTCCTGGAATATAGTGCACTTTTGGGTTTAGTCCCTGTAAAAAAAAAAAATTAGATTCCACCCTTGAAAAATGAAGATTCTTCAGGATTGACACCTGACCCCATTGAGTCAGCAGAATCTCCTACGTGGCAGTGACGTGTCATTTTTTTTTTATTTTTTTACCATGTCACGTGTGTAAATAACTGCCACGTCATTTTTTACTTAAAAAAAAATTTAAATTACAAAAAAATTGTTTTTTATTAAAAAAAAAATTTAAAAACGAAAAAAAAACTTTTTCTAATTGTTTTTAATTAATTTTTAAAAAGCTAAAATTATTTAAAAATCAGAAAGAAAAAAAAAATCATACTTTTTTTCAAAAATTTAAAAAAAAATTAATTTTAAATTTTTTCAAAAAAAAATTCTAAATTTTTGATAAATCGAAAAACATTCAGATTTTTTAAATCTAATTTTCAAAATAAAAAAACAAATATTTTTTTTCGAAATTAAATAATTAGAATAAAAAAATTAAAATTTTCTTATTTTTTTATTTCAAAAGAGAATTCGTAAAAATTGAGGAATAAATTTTTTGAATTATTTTCTAAATTCTAATTAATATATTTCCCATCAATGAGAGGAAATTTTTTGAATTCTAACCCATATGGTATTATCATTTCCATTCTCGAACTTAATGTATTTCCAAATTTTCCAAAAAATTCGATTTAAATTAAAATTATAAAATTCGAAAAAAAACAATATTATAAATTTTTTTCAAAATTTCGAATTTTTTTATTCTAATAATTTAATTTCGAAAAAAAAATATTTGTTTTTTTATTTTGAAAATTAAATTTAAAAAATTTGAATGTTTTTCGATTAACTTTTTTAAATTTTTGAAAAAAAAAATATGATTTTTTTTTTATTTAATTTTGAATTTTTTTCGAAAAAAATTTAAAATTTCAATTTTTTTAAAATTTTTGAAAAAAAAAGTATGATTTTTTTTCGATTTATTAAATTTTTGAAAAAAATTTAGAATTTTTTTTCTGATTTTTAAAATAATTTTAGCTTTTTAAAAATTAATTAAAAACAATTATAAAAAGTTTTTTTCCTTTTTAAATTTTTTTTTTTATTTTTTAAGTAAAAAATGACGTGGCAGTTATTTACACACGTGGCATGGTAAAAAAATATACAAATTTGCAAAACAGTCCCTATTTTTACTTTTTTTTGCAGATTGGTCCCTTAAGCCACGCAAGCAGGTCCAAGTCCACATGGCAGTCCCCAATTGGTCAAGAGCACACATGGCAGCCTATAAAAGGCTGGCCACTGTTCAGGTGCCACACAACACCATTCAATCCGAGCCACATCACAAACAGATTCCATTTTCTCTCTCTTTTCAGTTGAATCAAAGTCACAAATCCAGAAAAAATATTCAAGAACATTCAAACCCTAACCGTTTCTTGCAAGCAATTCAAGGTGAATCAATGGAGTTTGTGTGAACTCTCAGAGATTCAAGTACGAATCTTCATCACTGAGTTACTCTCTCTGCAATCCAAGCGTCGAATTCGTCACCGGAAGCAACGAATCCCAAACGCGATCACAGAGTTGAGATTGAGAAGAAGAAGGGAAGAGAATTACCGGCCTATTTCCAAATTCGAGCCAAGAAATCAACGAAGCCGAATCAAATTCAAGGTTTTCCGAAGATTTCGACTCAAATCTCAAATCAAAACTCAGGTAAACCCTCAAACCTACCTCATGTCACTGAAAATCATCACAGAGTCCAGAACCACGTGAATCAATTGCAAGGTCGAACTGTTCGAACCAAAACCCTAACCCTAAACGCAAAAATCATTTGAGAAATCAAGGAAACGTTTCGAAATCCACAACGAGTGGGAATCGAAGCGAATCCTCGCGGTTTGCAACAAGTTCACCTCAAGAACATAGTAAATCCGAACAGTTCGAACTTACAACAAGAAAAAGGGATTCGCGTGATTCCAACGGAGAAAATCGTTTCCTGTCACATGATTCGCGTTTAGGGTAGTGGTACGAACATGTTAAGCCAGGGACGAACGATTTCTGTGTGGATTTGAGCAATTAGGGTTTAGGGTTCATGAATGAGAGAACGGCGCAAGAGAAGAGAAGAAGAAAGAGAAATGATCCAAGAAATGAGCTTGAACCGGTTACAAACCTTTTTTATATGCTCTTGGACCGGGTTGATCCAAACCCGGTCCATTTTCCCTCACTCTTGGCCGTTTGATCAGATCCGGATGGATCTGGATCAATCCAACGCTCCTGGAGTGTTAGATTGACCCGGATCCATCTGCGTGTGTGGGTTGGGCCTTTTACCCGTGGATTTTGGTTCTTTTCGCATTTTCTTGAAATTCTTGTGCTATACACACCCCTATCCTTGCTATCTGAACCTCTATGTGTGTTGTTTTTGCAAAAATTCCTGGAAAATTACTATGTGTTCTTGATGCATTCTTGACTATTTTGTGTTAGTTTCACAGTTTGAGGTGGATAAATAATGTGCGCGCTAATTTTTTTCGTTTGATTTGTACATTTTGGTGTTCTTGGTAGAATTTCATGTATGATTTTTGGCCCAATCTCTTGCCATATAAAATTGATGCTTGGCATATAAATTTGTGATGTTTTTACCTCTGAATGCATGTGGTATCTTGCGGTTTCTCAAGGTTTAATTGTTACTAGCTTGTTCTACAAGGTTAATTATTTGTTCTTGTTTTTTTCCAAGCCTAATTGCTAGCTTCTTGCTCCATGAATGTGATAGATAGCTCTCGGCTTCACAAGTTTGATTGTCATGAGCTAAATTCCTTCATGTTGATCGTTAATATTTTTTGTGTCGCAAACTCATTTGATAGCCTCCAATGTGCCAAGTTTAATTGTTAACTTCGAAATGCAATTTGTTTGTGAAATGTGTTGATTTTAGGGTTTAAGTGTGACTCATAATTTCTCTTTGATTCTTGAAATGTTTTCTTTGAAAAGGGGGTGCTGTTTTGGTAAAGGTTATAGGTCATGGGACTTAGTTTAGATTTTAGGTTTTAGTTTGGTGTCATTTGCATTATTTTTGGTGTTTGTTCTTTTGCAGTTTGCTTAATGTTTTTAGTTATGTTCACTTCATCTTTTTTCAATTGGTTTAGTGCTTTGTTAGTACATTTCATCTACTATGCATTGCTACTCATACTATCATTTCTCATTTCATTACTAACCATTTTGTTCTATGTCTCATGCACATTGCAAGCATTACCTCACTCTCATTTGTTTTTCTTCCTTCCTTTAGTCACCCTTATGCAATTTTCTATTTGGTTCATGTAATCTTTTAGGTTTAGTTTACTTTTCTTTAATTTCATGCAAGACCATAGAATGTAAATTAGGACCCGATGTAAAAGACTCTGGACTATAATGATGTACAACGACACACGCACCGACACGCACACACGTTGCATGAGCTAACGCTAGGTGTATGTTTAGGATGCGCGATACTTAGAGAAAATTAACCTTTTTAAAAAACAAACAACTTCCCATCACTTCAAATATTTTCCAAATAAGCCTTGGAGTCAAAACTCCCAAAGGATTTTTTTCTTTTATTTTCTTAATCAAATTCAAAAATGGAAATAATTCCCACTTAAACCTTTTTGTAAATAATTGACCAACCTCACTTGTTTCCAAATCTCAAGCCTTTACGGCCTCGTTCTCTGCTTCAAAACCTTTTTTTCAAACTTACAAACAAATAAAACTCACAAAAATATTTTGGAAGAGAACTACATGGAATTTTGATCCCTTAAAAGGGTATGTAGGCAAGAGACTCAAAATCTCTCCAAGTCCAATAAAATAAAATCCAATCTTCTCCCTCTCATTCTTAAAATCAATCTCTTTTTACAAATAGCGATAAAAGCAAAGCGTATACGTAAAGCATAGTAAAACGGTTCCTATAGGATACTATAGTCATTGCGGGTGCCTAACACCTTCCCATAGTGAAATCAGCCCCGAACTTAGAATTTCTAAGGTTTTTCTCGATTTTACCTTCCCCAAAAAAATAGAGACATCAATGATCGAAAGGTTCAAATCTAATCAATGATTTGACACCCGAAAATCACGATGACAATGTGGTACCATTTTACGCGCGTTGAATGACAAGCATTCCAGGGCATGAGCCCTCAACGGTTGGATGGTTAAAGCATCCCAGGGCATAAGCCCTCAACGGGTGAATGACTAGCATTCCAGGGCATGAGCCCTCAACAGTTGAATGATAAACATTCCAGGGCATAAGCCCCCAACGATGCATATGAGTATAAAATGAACTCAATGGTGTATATCAGCATACAACCAACAACAACAACAACAGCTACTATGACAATAACAACTGTGCCTAACTCATTTAAGACACACTCCCCAACTTGGACAACAACAACAACAACTCAACAAATGCATATACGAGGTATGACTTACATTTTCAACAACTCAATCAATGATACTCCAACCTTTGAAACTAAGTTCAATAGCATATAATAGACATATACAAATACACCAATAACCATGTTATTATTGCCAACCAAATTTAATCAACCAAGTAATCAAACATAGAAACTCACTTCAGATACAGAGCTACTCGCCTCGGCGAGTACATCTGCTCGCCATGGCGAGCTCAAAGAATGGGCTACTCGCCTTAGGCGAGCTAGGGGCGAGCTGGGAGCGAGTAGAACTGGGAGCTCTCGGTCTTTTTGACATTTTTCTCACCAAAACTTCATTTTTAAGCTCACTAATCATCTTTTTAATCTGAAAATTGTCCCAGTCATCTCTAAAAATATTAAGGTACACAAAACTATCCATCCCACACCTTATAACAACATTTCAAAAATCAGATTTTTCTAAGGCCCTACTCGCCGTGGCGAGTGGTTTTGCTTGCGAGGCGGGCTATGAACATTGCTCACTCGCCTTGGCGAGTCATGCTGCTTGCCGCGGCGAGCGATGAATGTCAGCAAAGGCAGAATGCAGTTTTCTCCCAAAAATCCCATTTTTCTCAATTTCCAACCCCAAAACAACCTACAGAAGTATAAATAAGTTCTGCCTATAACATGATTGCATTCTAACATCAATACAGTACAATCTACACCTTTATCCCCCCATAATCACACTCCAACCCTAAATCCCCAATTTTCATAATTTTCTACAATTTCATGTTAAATTCAAAATCAAAGATGTACAATCTATTACTATTGAAAGATAATCTCACCCTTACCTGATTTCAGCGAATTCTACAGCAAAAATGGATGGATTCTCTCTTCCTAGCTCTTCCCTTGGCCTCTTCTCTCTTTTCTCCCAAAAGTCTGTTTCTCTGATACGTGAAAATGTTCTTACTTACTTTCCTTTTTCCTATTTTCCTTAACCCCCACTTATTTCACTTAACTCCCTCCTTAACTCTCATAATTAAAATGTAACCCCCCTCCTCCTTAATTCTAATAATTCTCCACAATTCCTATTAATTATTATTATTATTACTCATTTCTATTAAATAATTATATAATAAAATAGCAACCACCAATACATCACATAAATCATATTAAGCCACATAAAATACTCAAAAATCAACTAAAATAAATAAATAGCAACTAGGGCGTTACAGTCAACGAAGATGATCAATCCATTGTTTTTAAGGGAAAGAGAAAGAACAATGTTTACAAGATCAATTTTTCAGAACTGACTGATCAGAAGGTAGTTTGTCTTCTGTCAGTGAGTGATAAGAAATGGCTGTGGCACAGAAGGTTGGGACATGCTAACTGGAGATTAATCTCTAAGCTTAGCAAGTTACAACTTGTCAGAGGACTACCAGACATTGATTATCATTCAGATGCACTATGTGGTGCATGTCAGAAGGGAAAAATTGTTAAAACTTCTTTCAAATCTAAGGACATTGTTTCTACCTCCAGACCCTTGGAATTACTCCATATTGATTTATTTGGACCAGTGAGTACTGCATCCATATATGGAAGTAAATATGGATTGGTGATCGTTGATGATTACAGTAGATGGAGTTGGGTTAAGTTTCTCAAATCTAAAGATGATTCATATGATGTGTTTACAAAGTTCTGCACTCAAGTTCAATCTGAAAAGGAACTGAAAATCTTAAAGGTCAGAAGTGATCATGGAGGAGAATTTGAAAATGAGCCATTTGAAATATTTTGTGAAAAATTTGGAATTGTCCATGAATTCTCTTCTCCTAGAACTCCACAGCAAAATGGGGTTGTAGAGAGAAAGAATAGGACTCTACAAGAAATGGCAAGAACCATGATTCACGAAAATAATCTGGCAAAACACTTTTGGGCAGAAGCAGTAAACATAGCTTGTTATGTTCAGAACAGGATCTATATCAGACCCATTCTGAATAAAACAGCATATGAGCTCTTTAAAGGCAAGAAACCTAACATTTCTTATTTTCATCAGTTTGGATGTACATGTTACATCTTAAACAATAAAGTCTATCTGAAGAAATTTGATGCAAAGGCACAAAAGGGTATCTTTCTAGGTTACTCTGAGCGGTCTAAGGCATCCAGACTGTATAACTTGGAAACACTTTGTGTTGAAGAGTCTATGCATGTCAAGTTTGATGACAAAGAGCCTGGAAGTAAAATTCCAGAGCAGGTTGAAAGTTTTGCAGGTTCAGAAGAGTCTGAAGATTATTCAGAACCTGATCAGTCATCAGAGTTGAAGAATACATCAGAAGCAGTACCAGCTCCTGATATTCCAAATGTTGAAGCTTCTGAAGAAGCTCAAGATGATACTCAGCAAGTTATCCAATCCAAGCACTCATTCAAGTACAAGGCTTCTCATCCTGAGGATCAGATCATTGGCAACAAAGATAGTCCCAGAAGGACTAGATCTCATTTCAGACCTGAAGAGTCTGCGCTGGGTTTGTTGTCCATGATTGAACCTACAACAGTTGATGAAGCACTATCTGATGATGGATGGATCTTAGCAATGCAAGATGAACTCAATCAATTCAAAAGGAATGATGTATGGGATCTTGTACCTAAGCCTGAACACAAGAACATTATTGGAATTAAATGGGTGTTTAGGAACAAGCTGGATGAACAGGGAGAAGTAATCAGAAACAAAGCCAGACTTGTTGCTCAGGGATACAACCAACAAGAAGGCATTGATTATACTGAAACTTATGCTCCAGTTGCAAGATTGGAAGCAATCAGGTTACTTCTTTCCTACGCAGTTAATCACAACATAACTCTGTATCAAATGGACGTTAAAAGTGCATTTCTCAATGGAGTCATTTCTGAAGAAGTGTTTGTGAAACAACCACCTGGTTTTGACGACTTAAAACATCCTGACCACGTTTTTAAGCTGAAGAAATCTTTGTACGGTCTGAAACAAGCTCCCAGAGCTTGGTATGATAGACTAAGCAACTTCTTACTTAAAAATGATTTTAAAAGAGGACAGGTTGACACAACACTTTTCAAGAAGACACTTGAGAAAGACATTCTGATTGTTCAAATTTATGTTGATGATATTATTTTTGGTTCAACTAATAGATCTCTTTGCAAAGAATTTTCTAAGATGATGCAGGAGGAATTTGAAATGAGCATGATGGGAGAACTGAAGTTCTTTTTAGGAATTCAGATCAACCAATGCAAAGAAGGAGTGTATGTTCATCAGTCCAAATATACAAAGGAGCTTCTGAAGAAGTTTAAACTTGAAGACTGTAAAGAAATGAACACTCCAATGCATCCTACCTGTACTCTGAACAAAGAAGATCAAGGAGCCAAAGTTGACCAGAAGTTGTATCGAGGTATGATTGGTTCTCTGTTGTATCTCACTGCATCTAGACCTGATATTTTATTCAGTGTATGCTTGTGTGCAAGGTTTCAATCAGATCCTAGAGAATCTCATTTAACTGTTGTTAAGAGGATCTTTAGATATCTGAAAGGAACTACTAATCTGGGACTTCTATATAAGAAATCTTCAGATTATAAGCTAGTTGGATTCTGTGATGCTGACTATGCTGGTGATAGGATTGAAAGAAAATCAACCAGTGGAAATTGTCAATTTCTTGGTGAGAATCTGATATCTTGGGCCAGTAAGAGACAAGCAACTATTGTTTTGTCAACAGCAGAAGCATAATACATCTCAGCTGCTAGTTGTTGTACACAACTGCTTTGGATGAAACATCAGTTAGAAGACTACCAAATAACTGAAAACTGTATTCCAATTTACTGTGATAACACAGCTGCTATTTGTTTGTCTAAAAATCCTATTCTTCATTCAAGAGCCAAGCACATTGAAATTAAACATCATTTTATCAGAGACTATGTTCAAAAGGGAGTGTTAGATATTCAATTCATTGATACTGAACATCAATGGGCTGATATCTTCACAAAACCATTAACTGTTGTGAGATTCAATTTTATTAAGAAAAATTTGAACATGCATTTTGTCTCTGAATAATGCTTGACTCTGAGTAAGAAAAACTAGACTCTGAAAAATTATCAGAAGCTGATGACGTGTCAGACTCTCTCTGGAGACTCTGAAGAGACTCAGCCTCTGGAAAATTATTCAAACTCTGGGAAGGAATCTTTTTGACTCTGATAGTATCAGAAGCAGAAAAGGTTAAAGTTATTTTTGTAGACTTCTGACATGGTCTATCTGCATTGGGAAACGACGCTTTTTGGGCAATGATGGTTATTCTCTTAAACAAATATTCTCGCGCCCCTGCTAGTCATTAATGTTTGTGTCTGTTTGTCTCGTCTGAATTTTAAAAGTTTTTTTTTTTCAGAAATCACTATAAATACAGATCACACACTACTCACTCACTTTTCCTACACTTTCAAATCTTTAAGCAGTTACGATTTAAAAAATCAGATTTTTCTATTCTCTCACATTAGAAACCCTTCGCTCTCAAACTTCACCATGGCAACTTCAACAAGTGGTTCAAGCATGCAACAAAGCATCAGTTCAGTTTACTCTCTCAAGCCTCTTACAACAACAGTTCCAATTGATTTACTTGAAGTTCAAAGTGAATCACCGGTGGATTTCGGTTCTTTGAAGAGAAACAAAGTTGATTTGGATGCATATTTCAATGCTCAGAAGATGTTCGAGTATTTTGATATGCTGAATGGTCCAACCTATGTGAACCTGGTGAAGGAATTCTGGGTTCGTGCTGAAGTCTGTGACGTTGAATCTGCTAAGTCACAGGAAAACCAAGTTGTCTTAGATAACCCTAATCTGGAAGGGAAATCAAGATCAGAGATGGGTTTGGAACCTTTCAAAGGTATGGAAATCAAGTCTGCTGTGATGGGTATCCTAGTATCTATCACTAAAGAAGTTATTGCTAGAGCCTGTAGAATGGCTTCTGAGGGTCGCTTCCAATGGAATGTCAGCAGGAAGGACATTATGTTGGAAAGCTTTACAAATTTGCTGCTGAATGGAAATCCTAAAGCAAAGTTTGTAAGCATGGATATCAAGCACAGGTTGCTTCTGAAAATCACAAATGAGTGTTTCTTTCAAAAGGGAGGAAGTGCTGATCAACCTAGTCTGGATCAGAAGTTGGCTCTTTATTTCTTGGCCTCCTACCAAGCTATCAATCTTCCAAAATATCTCATGCATCATCTGTGCTGGGCTATCAAGGAAGGAGCTAAAGGCAAGAGGAAACAAGTTCCTTGTGGAAGACTTCTATCTGAAATCTTCTATCAAGGAGGCTTACTGAAGATGCTGGACAGATTCAATATGGTATCTAACAGAATCCTGGAGATTACTACTGGAAGGATGATAAGTGGCAAGTCCCTCCTCAACATGAAGGTGATAGAGATGATTATCACAGATGCGAAGGATCTGAAAGACTCCACTGCACCTTCTCAGACAATAGGAGATTTTCCCTCTATCCTGAAGGAAGACAACCCTGAAGCTATAGCTGGCTATCTAGCAGCTTATACAAGGGAGTCTGAGACAGCCACCAAGACATCTGAAGTTGCTTTGGCCAAGAAGCAGAAGGCTGCTAAATCTGAAGCAACAAATTCTGGAGTTGTGGCTGCTCCCAAGAGAAAAAGAGGAAAGGCTGACTCTAATTTTGAGGAAAGAGCTCAACAAGCCTGGGAGGAAATTGAAGCAGAAGAAGCTGCTGGCATTGTGAAGCCAACTAAGAGGCAAGCTGTAAGTTTAGTGTGCCCTATGTATGAAGTAACTCCTGAGGAGGCGAAAAGGAATGCTGAATACTATCAGAATCTGAAGAATGAAAGCAAAAGGCTGAAGGCTCAGCAAAGGATTGATAGGGAGAAGAAAATAAAGGAGATGGGTCTTGAAAACTGTGATCAATCCACTATTGAACAGATCATAGAAGTTCAGAAGATGACCAGACAGGTAGAAGAAGAGACTCTGAAGAAAGCCAAGAAGGCTCTGGAAGAGACAACTGGAACTTCAGTAGCTGATACTTCAGATGTTGTTCCTCAAGTGGCTGCATCAGAAGCTGCTGGATCTTCACCAGTAATACAGACAAGTGTTTCTCTCCCAGACAAATCAGTCACAGGGATTGCATCAGAAGCTGCTCCTTCAGAGGCTGCCAAAGTTACAACAGAGGTAGTCAAGATTCCAGTTTCCTCAACCCCTCACTCATCTTCCTCAACCAATTCTGACTCTGACATTCCTCTAAGTCAGAAATACAACCTAACCAAACCTGTTCCAAAAGCCAAACAAACCCAAAGAATCAAAACAACCACTACAAAAGCCAAACGCTCACATAGACCCAAACCTGTCAAACCAACACAATCACAAAAACCAAATAGTCCAATAGTTGTTGATTCAACAGCTACTGCTGAAGAGCAAGTAGTTAATAAAGAACCAACAACTGCTGAACAACCACCAAAAAACAACCAACAACAAACCACCTCCACACTACTCAAACAAACCTCTGACCAACATGTTTTGTCAAATCTTGAAAGTCACTATTCAGGAGAACTTCCTGAATACCAACAAAATGCTACTGAAAACCCCCCAACATAGACCCAAGAAAAGACCATTCCAGAATCTGTCATGGAGACAGTGGCTGAAGAGTTTATCCCAGTGATAGAGTCAAAACTCACTGTGTCTGTTTCATATTCTGAACCAACACATAAATCTAACCCTAGTGCTTCTGACCAACCCTCTTCATCTTCATCACCTGTACAAATCATTGATGAACCCTCCTCTGACATACTGGATCCTGATTATCTTGATAATCAACTGGCAGAAATCAATGAGGAAATGCAGACTCTGCTGAACCTCAGGAAGACTCCTTTTCTACCTCTGGCTTATCAGGACAGATGGTCTTCAATCAAGAACAGATTACTTAGTTTGGTAAACAATGTTTCTTCTAAGTGCTGCCGTATTCAAGCCCATGCTATGAAGCGTCGCATGAGGGAACACTTGTTATCAACTAAGCATCTTCAAAGCAAGACCTTGTATCTGACCAATTCTCCATTCTATGCTGAGTCAGACTACATCACAAGGGAATCAAAGGTGTTTCAGATGCTGAAGCAGAAGGTACTCAAGCATCAAGAAGAATCCAAGGAAGCTAAGGCAAGGGAAGATCAACTTCTTCAGAGGCAGTTGGCTCTGGAAGAAACTGTTAGGAAGCAGTCTGAAGACATTCAGCGTCTGATGGCTATGATTCAACAGCAACAACCTCAACCCAACCCTTAGTTGCACACCTAGTTTTTCTTTGTTTTGTGTTTTGTCTTTGTGCTTCTACTTTTTGCCTATGATGTATCTGTGTTTATATTGCATTTATAAATTCTTTTTCAGTTGCATCTAATATTCATTTTCTTGTTTTTACTTCTTCTTTTTGTTTATATTTGACTCTTTTTGATTGTTGACAAAAGGGGGAGTAATAGAGAGTATTTAACAAGAATCTGAGCCCAAGTAAAATAAAATTCTAACAAATTTTATCTTGAGAATCTTATCTTTATCACATCAGAGTTATTTTTTTCGAAATTATCAGTATTGGTTATAAAATGAATTTAATTAACCTGGATAGGACTTAGGGGGAGCTTACAAACCTCACCTTAAGGAATATCAGACTCAGGGGGATTCAGAGCTTACAAACCTCAGAACCCCTCAAGTCAACTTGTTAATTAAGTTAACAACAATTGATCTTTTTAAATACTTATGTTTGTCATCATCAAAAAGGGGGAGATTGTTGGAACAAAGGGTGTTTCACAATTACGCCACTTAAGTTTTGATGATAACAAGGTATTAAAAATTATCAATTGGATATGCTAAAAGTTTATTCAAGTGTGCAGGACCATTATCAAAGAATTTATTTACAAGAGGTTCTGACTGAATAAATTAAAGAGCAAAAGAATTCTAGATCAAAGCTTGAAGAGCATCTGAATGAAAGTGCGTCTGAAGAAAGCGCTCCTGAAAAAGTCAGAAGCATAGTGTGTCTGAAGAAATGCGCCTCTGAAGATGACGTCATCAGAAGCCAATTCTCAGAAGCCAGTTTTATCAGAAGCCAAGTTATTCAGAAGCCAAGCAGCGTTGACAAAGTACAAGTACGAACTGTACAACCACTTAGTCTCTGCAACCACCTTCTCTGCATTGTGTCTCCTATACAAGACAAGGATAACAGCAACAATGGCAGTCTTTGTTCCATTTATTATTGGAATGGATTTGAATTTGTTTTCACAACGGTAAACATCAAATCGGGCAAAAGATCAATGGTGATTTATTCAAAGCTTTGATCAAGACAAATGATGAGCTGGCTAGTTCCCAACGTCTCTCAAACCCTCTATAAATAGAGCTGAAGACTTGAAGAACGGTGCCACAAGAATTACAACGTATACACGCGAACAAGACTATTTCTCATACTCCAAGTCACAAACATTGCTCATCAACAACTTAGATAATTCTTACAAAAGTTATATCTTAGAATTTCTAAGTTTCTAGAGAAAAACAGTGTCTGTTCTGTTTCATTTTGTTTTGTGAATACCTCTGATTGTATATCAAGTATTCAAAACTCTTTTCAATTCTCTATAATTGTTTTGAAGTCTCTTGCTTGTGTGCTTGAACATTTGAAGTCTCTTTTTTGTGTGATTGAGCAAAGGAAGTCTCATACTTGTGTGTTTGAGCAACTTGTAATTTGATATTACATTTTAGTGGAACTCTCCTTGGAAGTGCAAGGGGGACAAGACTACTTCCGGATTGTGGAAGGAACCTGTATAAATTTCTTGTGTCTTCTTTCTTTCTTGCATTTGTTCTCTATTCCGCTGCTAAGATTCTGAACTCTGATCAGACTCTGAACTCTATCAGACTCTGTATCCTGAGAACATTGTTATTTTTCGTAAGAAAGAAACGTTTTTGAAAACACAATTCAATCCCCCCCCCTTCTTGTGTTTTTCCCACCTTCAAATTGCTGTTTGATGATGTTGTTTTGTGTTCCTTGTTCTACATTATTGCATGTTGAACCTGTAAACAATTGTTAGAACACGTTTTGGGTGATCCGGGGTTAAAAATTGGGTTTTGGATGAGATATGGTTAGAAAATCCGAGAGCTTTTTCCCAACCCAGATGAATGGTCGCTTAAGCGAGCAACCCGTCGCTTAAGAGAGCATTCAAACTTTGTGCCCATATTTTGAAATTGACCGCACGCTTAAGCGAGCCACAAGCGAGCCATAAGCGTGCAAAACCTGAAGCTACGTGATTTAGGTCGCTCAAGCGTACCTTAAGCGAACAGCAAGCGTGCAGAACCTGACCTTACGTGATTGAGGTCGCTCAAGCGAGCAGCCCCTCGCTCAAGCGTGCTGGGTGTTTGTCAGCCACTTTTTTACTTGCGTTTCGTGCATTAGGGTATCTGTCTGAGCATTCTAAAATGTTTATTTTATATTGTATAACCTCTGTATGTTCACTAAATCTTATAAAAACTTCTTGTTATATGAATTGGATTGATTTATGAGGACTGCGTCATGTTGACGAATTTTGTCGTGTAAATTGTTGTGTCACATTTGACCAAGTTGGGGAGTATGTCATAGTTGATTATGCATATTAGTTGTTGTTGTTGTTGAGTTGTATGGAGATATACACAATTCGAGTCCATTCATACTCATACCTTGTTGAGGGCTCATGCCCTGGAATGTTCATCATTCAACTATTGAGGGCTTATGCCCTGGAACGCCTTGTCGTTCAATTGTTGAGCGCTCATGCCCTGGAATGCTTTAACCATTCAAATTGTTGAGGGCTCATGCCCTAGAATGCCTTGTCATTCAAACGCGTTAAATGGTACCACATGCATATGCATTGTTGTATTGTCGTTAGTCGTCGTTGTGTCTTGCATAGTCGTCGTCGTTGATTGAGTTGTTGTCGTTGTTGTTGATGTTGTTGTTGTTAGTTGAGTTTGAAGGTGATGATAATGTTGTTGATTATTGAAAGTTATGTATATTGAAGTATTTTGTTGATATTTAGGGTGTTAGATTCAATTGATGAATTATAATTCTATTATTATTGTTTGAGAATCTCACCCCTTCTGCTTGAAAATGTTTCCCTTCATATGGGTAACTTGCAGGTATTGAAGACTAGTAGGATGTCTGGCTCAAGTGTCTTAGGGCTCTGATACGTAACGGGATGGGGAAACGTTGTTTTGTTTATTCATTCCATTATGTATCAATTGTGAATATACCTGTTTTGGAATTGGTAGCAACCGTACAGCACGATAACATGCAAAAATCTTTAGAAGCAGCAAATCTCACGGTAACTAGTAATGAGAAAGTTCATTCGGTTCCGACAGTTTTTGTTCCTCCTTTTGAGCACGTTGATGTGCATGATGATGTGGATGATACTGTGTCTCAAAATAGAGAAGGGAGCCCAATCTCGGCATCCAAGGGTGCTAATGAACCTCTTGATTTGGCAGGGGTACATATGCCTAGTCAAGACATGCAGCCTCCTTGTAAGTGCTAGCATGCCCACGACAAAGGAGCAAGTGGTTGCCGAGTTACAACAACAAGAAGTACATCCCAGCAAGAATATTTAGCACGGTCTAGATTTGTGGAACAGAGTTCGTGAATATGATGAAAGATCAGTTGCTAAAGACTTCTCACCGGTCCTAACAAGGAAACAAAAACAAAAAATTAAATTACAACAGGTCTTAGCAAAGCAGCCTACTAATACTCGTTCTCGGGGTGGTAATCTTCCAACTGCTCCATGATCTATTGGAATGTTAGTGACATCAGTAATTCTGATACTCGGGTTGCTTTAAACAATTTATATATGTCTCATAATTTTTTGGGATAGATGTGGTTTACCTAACTACAGATTTTCTTAATATGTTTTTTGGTTGTTTTTGTTTTTCTGCTTTTTATTTCCTTTATGTTTTCCTTTGAGGGTTTTGGCCTAGTCCCCCCTCCTTTGTAATTATTTTCCCCTTTTTTTAATAAATTCTCTAGAGTTTGGCGGCATAGGATGGAGGTTTCTCGGGGTGCCAACCTAGTTGGTATGTCGATGTTGTCTCTTGATGCCTGTCCTCTCTCCTTGCTTATCAAAAAAAAAAATATATATATATATATATATAAAGAAAACTAATACGTGACAAAAGAAAAGATATTAACAAAGAGGAAACTAAATGAATAAAATAGAAACATAAAGTAAAAAAAGGAAATTAGATTAAAAAACAATAATAATAATAATAATAATAATAATAATAATAATAATAATAATAATAATAATAATAATAATAATAATAATAATAATAATAATAATAATAATAATAATAATAATAATAATAATAAAGATAAGATAAATGCGTTTAAAGAAAATGTAAAACTGTCCTTTCGAAACCAAAAATGAGGTATTTTAAAATATCTCTCTGCCAAAATTTCGTCTGAGACGTCGAAAATTCACGATATTTAAAATACGAATAAAAGTTTTCAAAAGCGAACAAAAAAAACAAAGAAAATAAAATGCAAATGCAATAAGTTTTTAACAATACGAATATAAACGAGAAGTATAACGTGAGAAATAAAATACGAGTAAAATGCAAATGGACGAAAGAATTAAGGTACGAATAAAACGAGAATTAAAATGTAAATAACGAGAATAAAAATACGAAATGAAAATGAGAACTAAAAAATGCAAACAAAGGAAGTTTTAAAATGCAAATAAAGGGAGTTTAAAAAAAAGTGAAGAAAATGAGAGATAAAATGCGGATAAAATATGCAAATAAAAATATGAATAAAATGAGAAAAAGCGGGGGCCCTGGTCAAAATTTGGGGTATGACAAGATGATAAATGATCTTTTTATGTTTAATAAGTAATCCTAGGTTTGAATCTTGTTCAGGAAATACGAAAGTCATGTATATTCTATTAATTTTAAGATCAATCATCTATACTATATACAAAGAAAACAACCTCTTTCAGCTCTTTTGGGCTTCTTTCAAAAAAAAAAAAAACTATTTTGGGTTGTATTTTCTATTTCCAAAAACGCTCTCAAATTTTAATACAAATGACACATGTAACAAATAGATAAGAATAAAAAAATGTAACAAACACGATATCAATATATATATATATATATATATATATATATATATATATATATATATGTCTGATTTTTTTTCATTTATCATTTAAAAAGTGCAACAAACTAGATAAGTATATTTATACTTACTATTTTATTGTTCCAACTATACCCCTAAATAATTTGTTTATATAACAAATATTGTTGTTGGTGTCATTTAAAAAAAATTGAATTATATTTTATTTGTTATATTGTTGGTGTCATTGAAATAGATAATCGTGGTTAGTTTGGTATTTTGTAACTTGAAAGCAACAAATATTTTTATCTTTAGTTTTAATCAATCAAAATTTCATAAAAAAAACACCGTTCATAATTTTCAAACGTTATCGTAATAAGAAAAAAGCGGAAAGAAGGGTACGTGAGTGTCCGTCTTTTCGCTAGTAGTATATAAGAAAATTTTTAAAAAAAAAAAAAAAAAAAAAATTGGTCCTATTTAAAAGAAAATATCACAAATTTTAAGGTGTAGTTATTGCTTAAAAGACTTTTTCACCCCTTACTTAATGTTTGCCTTTTTAATATTAGTGGATATATTTAATGCTTTGCAATTTTTTATGAGTATATTTGTAAAATATTCAAAAAGTTACACAAATTAATGATTGCATTGGTTTTGATGTTTTTTTGTTTTTCTTCTTATAATAAAGACCGGAGGGAGTATTATATAAAGAAAAATGGTAGTGTATAAGATGTTGGATTTGTCTCAACAAATATATTTTTTTTTTTTAGGGAGTCTCAACAAATATTATTAAAATATCAAATTTTTATAATTTGTGCTAAAACATGATTGAATACATTAAAGATCAAATATGTGTATTGACATGTGTGCAACATCAAGTCAATCGGCTCATTTATTTATTTGAGGATGGAAGCAGTAGTATAGACTATAGAAAGATAAAAAAAAGTTGAAAAGTTTTAAGATTGACCAAAGCATAATGGCAAATTGATATACTCAAAATTCCAAAATTTAAATTTATTGGTACACCAAATCAATAAATTAATAGTTAAATGTGTTATTTTTTGAAGAGAAAAATTGTTTCCTATCACCTATAATTAAGTCTTATTTACCAAAAACGACAACGAAATAAAATTTAATTTTTCTGAATTTTAAATACTCATAATAGAGAATTTTGATTATTTTTAACAATAAAACGTAAAAAAAAAAATTAGTATGATTTTTATAAACAATGAAATGAAATTTTTCCTTATGAAATGACATTTTTTAAAATATAAATATCAACAAATAGCTTTTTATTCCATAAAAATGATAGTTAAGTTAAAGATTTTTGAAGTAGAAGTACTGATACACTTTAATTTACGAGTGTACCATAGAAGTTTCCAAGCATAAATCTCAATTAATCATGCCAGCAAGACCACGTCTCCCTTCCACAAATTTGTAATACCTAAGTCGTGTTTGAGTAATGTCCAAGAAAAATAGTGTTATAGAAATATAATGTATCAATGAAAGTCAAGAACGATGGCTAAAAGACTTTTCACATTTGATAAAGACAGTTTTTTTCTTAGATACAATTATGTTCCATTTTATACACATGTACCCTTTCAGATTATAATCCCGTAGCTCTAATGTGAATGCCAATTCCAGCATCAATCATGTGCAGAGAAAAATCATTTTTAAACTTAATCCAAATTATGGTAGTAGTGCTACTGCTTCATCATCATCATCAAACATGTGATGCAATTACAAATACTAGTAACCAAACATTCTGTCCACCTTCTTCGTGCGGCAGAATCACAAACATATCACATCCTTTCCGACTTAAGGATATTTTTGTACTAGATCTAATATGTGAATTACTTGCTTCAAAGTTTCTCACTTATTAGTTGTGAATTTTCTCTATAAATAGAGAGCTCACACAATGCATTCCACACACCGAAATTCACAGTTGATGCTTCCTGTGTTTTTCCTCTCTTCTCCCTCCTTCGACTTGTGTTGACGAGTCCTTCTCCTTTTTCTACTCCTTTCTGTCCATTCGGAATAAAGAGTGTTCTTAAGACCATAGTTCCTTTTCAGTTTAATGTCCCTTCGGAATTAAGAATGGTCTTAAGTTCATAGTCCTTTTCTGTTTAATGTCCCTTTGGAATTAAGAGTGTTCTTAAGACCATAGTCCTTATTCGGTATATTGTCCCGTCTTAAGAGCATAGTCTCTTTAATTATTTATATCTCTTTAGAATAAATAATATTTTAAGATCATAGTCCCTTTTCGGTATAATAAGAATGATCTTAAACATATATATTCTTCTTCAATTCATGGAGAAGTTAGATGTTTGAATGGTCGTAGCATCATATTTGAGTGGTTGAAATACCATATTGATATTTGGAGAAGTAAAAAAATTAGAATGGTGGTAGCACCATATTTGAGTGGTCTCAACACCATAAGAGTGGTCACAGTACCATATTGGTTTTAGTATTAAAGAGTGATCTTAGTATTGTAACACCCCGTTTTCCCAACGTAAAAATTTCATAAATTAAATCAGAGTTTTCACATAAACGGAGTATCACTTTCTTAAAACATCTCAAAGGAAATGAATAACAATTCATTCATCATAAAAATAGTTATTAAACTTCTCAAAACATTGCAGCGGAATCTTAAAAGTCTTGGCACGCAGGCCTCTTCATAACATTTCAAAAGTTCATCTAAAATTAGTCTTTATAAAATTATAATTGACATGCAAGGAACAGAAAAGCATTTGACAAGATTCCCCATCCCGTTACATATCAGAGCACCTAAGACACAGTGAGGAATGCCTCACACGACTGCACCTAATCTTGGTTACCTGCACTTGCCCACAAGGCGGCAATTCCAACAGAAGGGGTGAGATTCACAAACAATATAATAAACAGATAATTCAACAATTAAGTTTAACAACAATTAACATATAAGCACGTCTCAAATATTTATCTCATAACATCTTAAGCAACATCAAGAATCATCATCACAAAACATCTTAATCATCATCAAAGAACATCATCACAAAACATCTTAGACATCATCAAAGAACATCATCACAAAACATCTTAAACATCATCACAAAACATCTTAAACAACTCGACTCGACAATGCAACTCGACTATGCAACTCTAACATCTTAAACATCTTAGACATCTTATATGCATGTGGTACCATATATAAGCATTAATATGCTTCACCGTCGCTTTGAGCAAATGCTCCACCGTCGCTTTGAGCAAAAGCTCCTCCGTCTCAAATTATGCAAATGCATGGAGTCGACTCTTTACATCTTAAACAAGTTAGCACAACTTCTAATATGACTCCAACAAATTGGACAACATCTCAGATCATAAACCGACTCATGCAGCTTTAATTAAATAATAACAGCAACATGGCAGCAAATCATCAATCATATAACAACATCAAAAATTCATCATTTAGGCATCACATATATTACAATATAGTTCACATAATGCACATATGATTCATAATCATTATCAACAACATCAAATCATAACATTAACTTTATAAGTATAGCACATTATGCACTCATCATTCATAATTCATAAGCAATAACATTCTTCAAAAGTAATCAAGTATGATTAAATAAGACATAAGCCAAATACTCATAAAACACCTCAACTAAATCCCTAATACCTAAGTTTGAAGTTTGGAAACCAACCCTAAGTCTTTGGACTAACTTGGGATTAGTTATGCTAAGTTTTCTTAAAGTTTTCTCAAGACCTACTTGGACTATTTTCATCATAACTCAAAATCTACAAATAATTTTCTAGTCACTCTAGATCCATTAGAAAGCTAACTCAATTATCTACAACTTTCATGTTTACACCAAGACCCAGTTCGGAACAGAAATGTATGAAAAAGATACAAGGACGCGAAACAGAGAATGCTGTTTTTTCCAAGACCTACTTGGAGTGTTTTTATCATAACTCAAGATTCACAAAACATTGTTGAGTCACTCTGAAGCCATTAAAAAGCTAACTCAATTATCTACAACTTTTGTGAAGACATCAAAAGCTAATTATGAACAGAAAAGTCCCAGTTTTTATTTTAGTTTTTCGGTTACAGAAAATCGAAAAGAGAACGAGCCTGTTGACCCCTTTGTAGTATTTTAATCATATCTAGAGTTATAAAAGCTTAAATTGAGTCACTCCAAAGGCTAGTGAAAGCTAACATCTATATCTACAACTTTCATGAAGACACCTAAACTCAGTTCGGAACGTAAACTTGTCCAACTAAGACAACAAGTAACGTGTTTTGCACAGCGACAGCAAAATCGCAGTTCAGTTGTGGTTTCGCCTTGGGGAAACCTTTTCTACTCCGTTTTCGATCCAATACCCTCAAAACATGACCTTAAACATCACCCTATGATTATCCTATCATTAGAACATTAATTATTCATTAACCTACTAGATTATCCACTCTTTTTAAGACTAGAAACTCAATTCGAAACCTAAACTAGTTTTCCTTAATTCTCACCTTTCAACTTCATCTTTTAATTCATTCACCTTAACCTAGTTCTTAATTCTCTCAAAAACTCATCCATCTCTTGTTAATCATAATTGAATTGAATTACAGTTTAATATAATGAAAGTTAGGCTCACCCTTACCTTAATTTGGTCTCCTGAATCAAGCTGCGTTCTTCTTAGGTTTTTCTTCTCTCCTTCGCGCCTCCTCTCTTTTTCTCTAGGTTTCTCCAAAAGTTATATCACGTACTAAATAATTCTAACCCTAATTCTCTTATTAATATTCTCTTACTCATCTTATCTTATTTCTACTCCTTCCCTCAAATTATCTAAAATTATGTAACAACCCATATTTAATTAAATATATTATATTATATCATCATATCTAATTATTTCTAAAACAAATATATTTCTACACTAGATAATATATATATATATATTTCTACACAAATAACAAATATATTTTCAAACCAAATAACGAATATATTTCTATAACAAATATATCTCTACATAACAAACATATTTCTATAACAAATAACACAATATATTTTTACACAAAATAACATATATATTTCTACACCAAATAACACATATATTTTTAGAGTAAATTACACTCCCCTCCCCTCAAAGATGCATGAATTACACTTCCCTCCCCTCTTAAGTTAAAATATACACTCCCCTCCCCTCTTATTCAAAACATATTAGAATAAATTTCACTCCCCTCCCCTAAGAGAAGCTTGAATTACATCCCCCTCCCCTCTTATGTTAAAATCTACACTTTACTCCCTCAATATTCTTTTTTATTATTTCTAATATTCTAGCAAAGAATAATAATTTATCACACTTAAAAAAAATAGTATTGTGGGTCTATTTTAATATAATAAAAAATTGAATACATATTTTTTGCTATTTTTTATTCAAAATTTATTAACATGTAGTTTTAAACCCTATTATAAAATATGAAACAACCCAAAACAAAATTAAAATATATGAAAAATTACTAAAATCATTAAAGCATGATTATTTAAAATTTAATTTTATACTCTAATTTATAAAATCAACAGCAATATATTTAAATTTAATTATCATTGACATTTAAACTATAAAGAAATGAATTAATTTTTCTTAAATGGTGATTCAAAATTAATATATATTATAAGAATATTTATTTATGTTCAAATAGATTAAAGTGTAGTGCATATTTAATTATTAAGGGAGGGGTTTGTAATTCAAGCATCTTATAAGGGAGGGGAGCATAAATTTTAACATAAAAAAAATATTGAGGGAGTAAAGTGTATATTTCAACTTAAGAGGAGAGGGGAGTGTAATTCAAGCATCTTTGAGGGGAGGGGAGTGTAATTTACTCATATTTTTATAACAAATAACATAGTATTTCTACACCACATAACAAATATATTTTTAGACCAAATAACATATATATTATAATATAATATGTAACACTCTAAATTCTATTTTGTGGTTTGTGGTGATTTTTAGTTGATTTTGGCGTGCTTGGTGTATTTTACTTGAATTTATAAATGATATATGAGATATTTGGTGTGTTATTATTTGTTATATTTATTTGTAGTATTTTATGAAATAAGAGAATAATAGTTATTTAGAATTATTAGACTTAAGGAGGGTTAATGAGGAATTAAAAGGAAATTAAGTGAGGGAGTAAAAAGAAAAAGGGAGGTTATGCTTTGGGTGGAAAGAGTAGGAAAGTAGAAAGTCAGTAAGAAAAAGGAATACGTACCAGAGAAAGAAAAAGTAGCCTTTTGAGAGAAACCAAGGGGAAGAACTAGGAAGGGAGAAGCTGCCATTTTTGCTGTAGAATTTGCTTATTTGAGGTAAGGGTGGGTTTATGATTCAATTGCTGTATATATATGTATGTCTTCATGAATTGAATTGAAAAATGGTGGTTTTGTTGGGTTAGGGTTAAAGATATGAAAATGCCATGATTAATGAATTATATGATGATGATGATGCTTATGTAAGTTGTTTCTGTTGTTTTGTCGTGCCATGAACCTGTAAACATTGTTTCTAAATCATTTTGGGTGATTGGGGAATCAAAAATGGGATTTTTGGATGAAATAGGGTTAGAAATCGTAAGTAGTAATTCTGCCCAGATGATTTCTCGCTTAAGCGAGCTAGCCGTCGCTTAAGCGAGCGGCACTTTCCCTCACCCAGAACTGTTTCGCGCCCGTCGCTCAAGCGTGCGTCAAGCGAACTCCAAGCGTGCAAAACCTGAAGCTACGACTTTTTGGTCGCTTAAGCGAGCTGCCCGTCGCTTAAGCGAGCAACGCGAATTTTGCCCAGAATTTTGAAAATGACCTGTTCGCTTAAGCGAACCAGGAGCGAGCCGTAAGCGAACTAAACCCCAACTTACGTGTTTAGACTCGCTCAAGCGAGAATCTGCTCGCTTAAGCGAGCTGGGTCCTGTGCGACCCAAAATGTGATTTTTCTAAGGTGTTCTAAACCCAAACCTAAGCTTTCTAAATGGTTTATTGGATTTTTAGAGAATTTTTGGAGTGATAATAATATAGAATGGAGGTGTTTATGATGCACATTTGAATGAATCTTATATGAAATGAAATGAACTATACTATACTAAGTTGAAATTGTTCATGGTGTTGTGGTGTGATTGAGTCTAGTTGGGGAGGTGTCCTAGTTGGTGTTGTCGTTGGTTGCATGGTGAAAATGCACCACTATTTTTGTTGTAGGGTTGTATGTAGATATACACCTTGAGTCTCATAACTCATTTGCATTGGTGGGGGCTCATGCCCCGGAATGTTTATACATTCAACTGGTGAGGGCTTATGCCCTGGAATGCTAGTCATTCACTTTGGTGAGGGCTTATGCCCTAGGATGCTTTAACCATCCATTTGGTGGGGGCTTATGCCCCGGAGTGTTTAGCACTCAACGCGCGTAGTTGGTACCACATTTGCATAATGCATTGGTTGTTAATGGAGTCTTGCATTAGAAGTTAAGGTGTGAGTTGTTGTTGGTGAGGTGTCACCACAAGCGGTGTTGTTGTCGGTGTTGTTAATTAAGGTGAATCTACATATTATTTGTTGAATTGTTATTTGAAGATTGTTGATGATTATGGTGATGGCAAATGTTCTTGTTTATGTTGTTTTCAATACAACTTGATGAATTATATATATATATATATATATATATATATATATATATATTGCTTTGTTTTGTGAACTCACCCCTTCTGCTGGAATTGCCGCCTCGTGGGCAAGTGCAGGTAGCGATGGATAGATAGGAATGGCTCTCGTGTCGTAGGCTCTGATACGTAACGGGATGGGATATTATGTTTTATAATTTCATTCCTTTATGTATCACTTCATGTTGAAGATTTGTCGAATAAATATTTGATATATGTTGGAGAATATTTTTATTATGGTGAGGCCTTTGTGCCAGATATGTTGAAGTATAAGAACTTTTAAGATGATTTTGTAATGATTATTCCGCTGCAGACTATTTTATAAAGATGTTGTTTTGGAGGATTATTTAAATAGTTTTATGTTTCTATTTAAATAAATTATTTTTGAGATATGCATGTAATACTCCGTTGATTGTTGATTAACTCTGATGTTTGGATATTATTATATCATTTTGGGAAACGGGGCGTTACAATTGGTATCAGAGCAAGTCGGTCCGTCCGACCATTAGGAGAGTCGTGTCGAGCCAATAGTGTAGTGTGACAGGTTTTAAACTGTCTTGTTGTTGTTCTAATTCTTGTTGTTATGTAGAATTATCGAGATGGCCGGGAGAAATGATGCTGCTCTTGCTGCTGCTTTGCAAGCAATGGCTCAAGTTGTTGGGCAACAACAAGGTGCTGGTGGGGCTGGTGAGGGTGTAAGGATGCTGGAGACATTCCTAAGGAATCATCCACCAACCTTCAAGGGAAGGTACAATCCTGATGGAGCTCAGACCTGGTTGAAAGAGGTTGAAAGAATATTCCGGGTGATGCAGTGTACGGATGCTCAGATGGTGCGGTTTGGCACCCATATGTTGGCTGAAGAGGCTGACGACTGGTGGGTAAGCACTCAACCTATTTTGCAGAATGAAGGTGCTGTGATTACCTGGGCGGTGTTTAGGCGGGAGTTCTTGAGGAGGTATTTCCCGGAAGATGTCCGTGGTAGAAAAGAGATAGAGTTCCTTGAGCTGAAGCAAGGAGACATGTCCGTTACGGAGTATGCTGCTAAGTTCGTGGAGCTTGCAAAGTTTTATCCTCACTATGCTGCGGAGACTGCTGAGTTCTCCAAGTGTATCAAATTTGAGAATGGTCTGCGGGCTGATATCAAGCGGGCCATTGGGTATCAGAAGATCAGGGATTTCTCTGAGTTGGTGAGCAGTTGCCGTATCTATGAAGAAGATACTAAAGCTCACTACAAAGTGATGAATGACCGTAAGGGTAAGGGGCAGCAGAGTCGCCCAAAGCCGTATAGTGCCCCAGCTGATAAGGGCAAGCAGAGGATGCATGATGAGCGGAGGCCAGCACGTAGAGATGCTCCTGCTGAGGTGGTTTGTTATAAGTGTGGTGTTAAGGGCCACAAGAGTAATGCCTGCAACCGTGATGAGAAGAAATGCTTCCGATGTGGTAAGAAAGGCCACACTGTTACTGAATGCAAGCGGGGGGACATTGTTTGTTATAATTGTGATGAAGAAGGACATCTTAGCACTCAGTGCACTAAGCCTAAGAAGGCGCAGGCCAGTGGGAGGGTGTTTGCATTGACTGGTACCCAGACTGATCAGGAGGATCGACTTATCAGAGGTACTTGTTTCTTTAATAGTACTCCTTTAATTGCTATTATAGATACTGGTGCAACGCATTGTTTCATTGCTATTGATTGTGCTAAAAGATTGGGTCTGTATATGTCTGATATGAATGGGAAAATGGTTGTTGAAACTCCAGCTAAGGGTTCAGTGACTACTTCCCTTGTCTGTTTAAGTTGTCCGTTGTCTGTATTTGGTAGAGATTTTGAAGTAGACCTTGTTTGTTTACCGTTGGTGGGAATGGATGTAATATTGGGGATGAATTGGTTAGAGTACAATCATGTCCTGATCAATTGTTTTACGAAGACGGTGCGGTTTTCTTCTGCTGAAGAAGAGAGTGGAGCAGAATTCTTATCCACTAAGGAGATGAAACGGTTAGAACAAGATGGTGTGTTGATGTTTTCTTTGTTGGCATACTTGTCGGTGGAGAACCAAGCTGTAATTGATGGGCTGCCTGTTGTGAAGGAATTTCCTGAAGTTTTCCCTGATGAGATTCCAGATGTGCCACCAGAGAGGGAGGTTGAAAATTTGGAGGCACTATTTGTATGGTTCCAGATTCGAGGTGTTTAGTGATCATAAGAGTTTAAAGTACCTGTTTGATCAGAAGGAGTTGAACATGAGGCAGAGGAGGTGGCTTGAGTTACTTAAGGATTACGATTTTGGCTTGAATTACCATCCTGGTAAAGCTAATGTTGTGGCCGATGCGTTGAGTAGAAAGACGTTGCATATGTCTGCTTTGATGGTGAAAGAGTTCGAGTTACTTGAACAGTTCAGAGATTTGAGTCTTGTTTGTGAAAGGTCGCTTCAGAGTGTGAAGTTGGGCATGCTAAAGATTAATAGTGATTTCTTGAATAGTGTCAAAGAGGCACAGAAGCTTGATGTTAAGTTCGTTGATTTGATGACTGCTAGTGAGCAGAATGTAGATGGTGACTTCAGGGTCGATGATCAAGGTGTGTTGAGGTTTAGAGGAAGGATTTGTATTCCGGATGATGAGGGTTTGAAGAAGTTGATCGTAGAAGAAAGTCATAAGAGTAGTTTGAGTATCCATCCTGGAGCTACTAAAATGTATCATGACTTGAAGAAATTATTTTGGTGGTCCGGTTTGAAGAGGGATGTTGCGCAATTTGTGTATGCGTGTTTGACTTGCCAGAAGTCCAAAGTTGAACATCAGAAACCTGCAGGGTTGTTGGTTCCGTTAGATGTGCCTGAGTGGAAGTGGGATAACATTTCGATGGATTTTGTGACGAGTTTGCCGAATACTCCAAGAGGGCATGATGCCATTTGGGTTGTCGTTGATAGATTGACTAAGTCGGCACACTTTATCCCGATTAATATTACTTATCCGGTAGCTCAGTTGGCGGAGATTTATATCCGTGACATTGTGAAGTTGCATGGTGTCCCATCTAGTATTGTGTCGGATAGAGACCCGAGGTTTACTTCAAGGTTTTGGAAGAGCTTGCAAGATGCATTGGGCTCGAAATTGAGGCTGAGTTCGGCTTATCATCCGCAGACAGATGGTCAGTCGGAGAGGACTATCCAATCCTTAGAAGATTTGTTGAGGGTGTGTGTACTCGAGCAGGGTGGAGCTTGGGACAGCCACTTGTCTTTGATAGAGTTTACTTACAACAATAGTTACCATTCGAGTATTGGTATGGCACCGTTCGAAGCTTTGTATGGTCGAAGGTGTAGAACTCCTCTATGTTGGTTTGAGTCGGGTGAAAGTATTGTGTTAGGACCTGAGTTAGTGCAGCAGACTACGGAAAAGGTCAAGATGATAAGAGAAAAGATGAAGGCATCTCAAGATCGTCAGAAGAGTTATCATGACAAAAGGAGAAAAGCCCTTGAGTTTCAGGAGGGTGAGCATGTGTTTTTTAGGGTTACTCCGATGACGGGTGTAGGACGCGCATTGAAGTCGAAGAAGTTGACTCCAAAGTTCATTGGTCCTTATCAGATTTCCGAGAGAGTTGAAACCGTGGCATATCGGATTGGATTGCCACCACATCTATCGAACTTGCATGATGTGTTTCATGTGTCGCAGTTGAGGAAGTATGTAGCTGATCCTTCGCATGTTATTCCTAGAGATGATGTGCAAGTCAGAGATAATCTTACTGTTGAGACTTTACCTTTGAGGATTGATGATCGCAAGGTGAAGCAGTTGAGAGGCAAGGAGATACCTCTGGTTAGAGTTGTTTGGGGCGGTGTAACCGGTGAGAGTTTGACTTGGGAATTGGAGAGCATGATGCAAGAGTCCTATCCTGAGTTGTTTGTTGCTTAAGGTAATATTTCGAGGACGAAATTTTCTAAGTTGGGGAGAGTTGTAACACTCTAAATTCTATTTTGTGGTTTGTGGTGATTTTTAGTTGATTTTGGCGTGCTTGGTGTATTTTACTTGAATTTATAAATGATATATGAGATATTTGGTGTGTTATTATTTGTTATATTTATTTGTAGTATTTTATGAAATAAGAGAATAATAGTTATTTAGAATTATTAGACTTAAGGAGGGTTAATGAGGAATTAAAAGGAAATTAAGTGAGGGAGTAAAGAGAAAAAGGGAGGTTATGCTTTGGGTGGAAAGAGTAGGAAAGTAGAAAGTCAGTAAGAAAAAGGAATACGTACCAGAGAAAGAAAAAGTAGCCTTTTGAGAGAAACCAAGGGGAAGAACTAGGAAGGGAGAAGCTGCCATTTTTGCTGTAGAATTTGCTTATTTGAGGTAAGGGTGGGTTTATGATTCAATTGTTGTATATATATGTATGTCTTCATGAATTGAATTGAAAAATGGTGGTTTTGTTGGGTTAGGGTTAAAGATATGAAAATGCCATGATTAATGAATTATATGATGATGAAGATGCTTATGTAAGTTGTTTCTGTTGTTTTGTCGTGCCATGAACCTGTAAACATTGTTTCTAAATCATTTTAGGTGATTGGGGAATCAAAAATGGGATTTTTGGATGAAATAGGGTTAGAAATCGTAAGTAGTAATTCTGCCCAGATGATTTCTCGCTTAAGCGAGCTAGCCGTCGCTTAAGCGAGCGGCACTTTCCCTCACCCAGAACTGTTTCGCGCCCGTCGCTCAAGCGTGCGTCAAGCGAACTCCAAGCGTGCAAAACCTGAAGCTACGACTTTTTGGTCGCTTAAGCGAGCTGCCCGTCGCTTAAGCGAGCAACGCGAATTTTGCCCAGAATTTTGAAAATGACCTGTTCGCTTAAGCGAACCAGGAGCGAGCCGTAAGCGAACTAAACCCCAACTTACGTGTTTAGACTCGCTCAAGCGAGAATCTGCTCGCTTAAGCGAGCTGGGTCCTGTGCGACCCAAAATGTGATTTTTCTAAGGTGTTCTAAACCCAAACCTAAGCTTTCTAAATGGTTTATTGGATTTTTAGAGAATTTTTGGAGTGATAATAATATAGAATGGAGGTGTTTATGATGCACATTTGAATGAATCTTATATGAAATGAAATGAACTATACTATACTAAGTTGAAATTGTTCATGGTGTTGTGGTGTGATTGAGTCTAGTTGGGGAGGTGTCCTAGTTGGTGTTGTCGTTGGTTGCATGGTGAAAATGCACCACTATTTTTGTTGTAGGGTTGTATGTAGATATACACCTTGAGTCTCATAACTCATTTGCATTGGTGGGGGCTCATGCCCCGGAATGTTTATACATTCAACTGGTGAGGGCTTATGCCCTGGAATGCTAGTCATTCACTTTGGTGAGGGCTTATGCCCTGGGATGCTTTAACCATCCATTTGGTGGGGGCTTATGCCCCGGAGTGTTTAGCACTCAACGCGCGTAGTTGGTACCACATTTGCATAATGCATTGGTTGTTAATGGAGTCTTGCATTAGAAGTTAAGGTGTGAGTTGTTGTTGGTGAGGTGTCACCACAAGCGGTGTTGTTGTCGGTGTTGTTAATTAAGGTGAATCTACATATTATTTGTTGAATTGTTATTTGAAGATTGTTGATGATTATGGTGATGGCAAATGTTCTTGTTTATGTTGTTTTCAATACAACTTGATGAATTATATATATATATATATATATATATATATATATATATATATATATATATATATATTGCTTTGTTTTGTGAACTCACCCCTTCTGCTGGAATTGCCGCCTCGTGGGCAAGTGCAGGTAGCGATGGATAGATAGGAATGGCTCTCGTGTCGTAGGCTCTGATACGTAACGGGATGGGATATTATGTTTTATAATTTCATTCCTTTATGTATCACTTCATGTTGAAGATTTGTCGAATAAATATTTGATATATGTTGGAGAATATTTTTATTATGGTGAGGCCTTTGTGCCAGATATGTTGAAGTATAAGAACTTTTAAGATGATTTTGTAATGATTATTCCGCTGCAGACTATTTTATAAAGATGTTGTTTTGGAGGATTATTTAAATAGTTTTATGTTTCTATTTAAATAAATTATTTTTGAGATATGCATGTAATACTCCGTTGATTGTTGATTAACTCTGATGTTTGGATATTATTATATCATTTTGGGAAACGGGGCGTTACATAATATGCTACTAAAACACCAACATATAACACAAAAATAACACACATCACCATAAATCAAATAAATTATTTAAAAAGACTCTAAACTCAATCAAATAATTAAATAAATAAAATAGTTCAAAGCGGGCGTTACAAGTATCATATTGAAGGTGTAATTCTCGAACGGTTTTCTACAGTGCAGTAGTTAACCGCACAGTTGTAGCTAGGCTTGTTTTATCCTGGAGGCGGCGTGGTTGATAGTCTGTCTTGCACAATTTTGGGTAGTGCCACGAAACGTCTTAAAGAGAGCGACATGGTCGTGACTCAACCTAGTAACAACTTCGGTAGATATTCTCATAGACAATAGAATTTGGAAAACCAAAATACAACACTTTAGAAATCCAAAAACAACAGCAGTTATATCTGGTTATAAGAGCGTGGCTTGGATAAGTTTCTTTCCTTTTATTTTTATTAGGTTTCGCTTCTTTCCATTTTGTCTCATGTGTTGGTTGCATTGTTTGCAAAATTGGTGTAGTAATATTGTCATTAGTAATTGGTTACTTTTCTTTTGAATTATGTCTTCTTTTGTCTTTAGTTTGATTTTGAGTTTGAGTATCCATTGTATTATGTTTCTATAAATTTATTTTTCCATTCAAAAAGCTTTAACACCTAAATAAGTAATGAATACTAGTTACTTACTCTTTGTGTGTCAACTTGTGACATCTCTTTCATTTGTTAATTGACTTCATTAAAATTTCTCGCAGGTATCATGTACGGAATTGCCAGAGGTAATTTTTTATATTCACAAAAAAAATTGGTTAAGTCGTTTTCACATTGTTATTTGAATATTATATCATTCTATTGTTTAATAATGTTAATATTATTGCATTCATATATTATACTATATAATATATTTCAGGACTAACGTATTGAGTTTAATTATGAGTTTGATCAGTATTTGTTGTCTCATGTTTTTATAAAGGCTAAAATGTGGTTTTTGTTCTTGCAAAAAAAAAAAAAAAACGTTCTTGCAAAAAAAATTATTTTTTAAAATAGTCTTTGGTCTCACATTTTGTGACAAATATTTTTATGATGATATGTCACATTTGTATATACTTGGCATTAGCTGAATGCAACAAGTTGTCCAACTGCATCCACGTGGCAATTCACTTATTTAAAAATGATTTTTAAAAAATAGATAATATATTTTCGAATTAAAAGAAACAATTATCTTTAATTAATTAAAAAAAACAATAAAACTGTAGAAAGGGGGAAAATTTCTATTGCTTACTCTTTTGTGTCAATTTGTTAGTTGACTTCATTAAAATTCTCGCAGGTATTACGTACGGAATTGCCCAAGGTAATTTTTTATATTCACATTTTTTTGGCAATGTCATATTCACAATAATATTTGAACATTCTATTGTTTACGGTTTATATTATTGCAGGACTACTACATGCAATGGGTGTGATAATAGACGGTGGAGCATTTTCTGACTCTAAACTTGGTCTTGAAATAGGAAATATCATTGGAAGGTATATTTTGTCATCATACATTATTGTTAGATGTATGTTAGGTCTCATAGTTTTCTTTGCAAAATTGATACAAACATATCGAGCACGACATACATCAATGTATGAAAACATCGAAGATTTTCTTCAAGGGAATTCCCTCCTACCAATTAGGTATTCATACAAAGAGATAAAGAAGATGACTAGAGGCTTTAAGGAAAAGTTGGGTGAAGGGGGATATGGTAAGGTTTATAAGGGAAAGCTTCGTAGTGGGCCTTTGGTAGCAATAAAAATGTTGGGTAAAGTTAAGGGAAATAGAAATGGACAAGATTTCATTAATGAAGTTGCAACCATAGGAAAAATACATCACACCAATGTGGTGCGACTTGTTGGATTTTGTGTTGAGGGATCAAAACGTGCTCTTGTTTATGATTTCATGCCCAATGGCTCTCTTGATAGATATATTTCCTCTAGAGAAGATCATATTTCCTTATCTTATAAGCAAATGTACGAGATATCTCTCGGAGTAGCTCGTGGAATTGCTTATTTGCACCAAGGTTGTGACATGCAAATTTTACATTTTGATATCAAGCCTCATAACATACTTCTTGACAAGGACTTCATTGCCAAGGTTTCAGACTTTGGTCTTGCAAAACTTTC